>OY986437.1:167877808-168218807 GCA_963920525.1 Dichetophora obliterata | reverse complement strand
GGGAGTTGCATCAAACGATTTCTGCAGAAGCTGCAGATGTGAGGAGGAGGTAGAAAACGTTCAGCACCTCCTCTGCCAATGTCCGGCTCTAGCTAAAAGGAGAATGGCAACTCTGGGCCTTCCCTTTTTAAACGGACTTGCCGAAGTCTCATGCCTGGAAATCAAGCATATACTCAAATTCATTATCCGCTCGAACTGGTTTGAGGAGGGAAATCTCTATTAGGTTTTTAAAGAGATCATGTGGTATCACAACGGGCCTGCACTGGCCTAAGTTAATAATAATAATAATAATAATAGTAATAATAATAATAATAATAATAATAATAATAATAATAATAATAATAATAATAATAATAATAATAATAATAATAATAATAATAATAATAATAATAATAATAATAATAATAATAATAATAATAATAATAATAATAATAATAATAATAATAATAATAATAATAATAATAATAATAATAATAATAATAATAATAATAATAATAATAATAATAATAATAATAATAATAATAATAATAATAATAATAATAATAATAATAATAATAATAATAATAATAATAATAATAATAATAATAATAATAATAATAATAATAATAATAATAATAATAATAATAATAATAATAATAATAATAATAATAATAATAATAATAATAATAATAATAATAATAATAATAATAATAATAATAATAATAATAATAATAATAATAATAATAATAATAATAATAATAATAATAATAATAATAATAATAATAATAATAATAATAATAATAATAATAATAATAATAATAATAATAATAATAATAATAATAATAATAATAATAATAATAATAATAATAATAATAATAATAATAATAATAATAATAATAATAATAATAATAATAATAATAATAATAATAATAATAATAATAATAATAATAATAATAATAATAATAATAATAATAATAATAATAATAATAATAATAATAATAATAATAATAATAATAATAATAATAATAATAATAATAATAATAATAATAATAATAATAATAATAATAATAATAATAATAATAATAATAATAATATTAATAATACTAATAATAATAATAATAATAATAATAATAATAATATTAATAATACTAATAATAATAATAATAATAATAATAATAATAATAATAATAATAATAATACTAATAATAATAATAATAATAATAATAATAATAATAATAATAATAATAATAATAATAATAATAATAATAATAATAATAATAATAATAATAATAATAATAATAATAATAATAATAATAATAATAATAATAATAATAATAATAATAATAATAATAATAATAATAATAATAATAATAATAATAATAATAATAATAATAATAATAATAATAATAATAATAATAATAATAATAATAATAATAATAATAATAATAATAATAATAATAATAATAATAATAATAATAATAATAATAATAATAATAATAATAATAATAATAATAATAATAATAATAATAATAATAATAATAATAATAATAATAATAATAATAATAATAATAATAATAATAATAATAATAATAATAATAATAATAATAATAATAATAATAATAATAATAATAATAATAATAATAATAATAATAATAATAATAATAATAATAATATAATAATAATAATAATAATATAATAATAATAATAATAATAATAATAATAATAATAATAATAATAATAATAATAATAATAATAATAATAATAATAATAATAATAATAATAATAATAATAATAATAATAATAATAATAATAATAATAATAATAATAATAATAATAATAATAATAATAATAATAATAATAATAATAATAATAATAATAATAATAATAATAATAATAATAATAATAATAATAATAATAATAATAATAATAATAATAATAATAATAATAATAATAATAATAATAATAATAATAATAATAATAATAATAATAATAATAATAATAATAATAATAATAATAATAATAATAATAATAATAATAATAATAATAATAATAATAATAATAATAATAATAATAATAATAATAATAATAATAATAATAATAATAATAATAATAATAATAATAATAATAATAATAATAATAATAATAATAATAATAATAATAATAATAATAATAATAATAATAATAATAATAATAATAATAATAATAATAATAATAATAATAATAATAATAATAATAATAATAATAATAATAATAATAATAATAATAATAATAATAATAATAATAATAATAATAATAATAATAATAATAATAATAATAATAATAATAATAATAATAATAATAATAATAATAATAATAATAATAATAATAATAATAATAATAATAATAATAATAATAATAATAATAATAATAATAATAATAATAATAATAATAATAATAATAATAATAATAATAATAATAATAATAATAATAATAATAATAATAATAATAATAATAATAATAATAATAATAATAATAATAATAATAATAATAATAATAATAATAATAATAATAATAATAATAATAATAATAATAATAATAATAATAATAATAATAATAATAATAATAATAATAATAATAATAATAATAATAATAATAATAATAATAATAATAATAATAATAATAATAATAATAATAATAATAATAATAATAATAATAATAATAATAATAATAATAATAATAATAATAATAATAATAATAATAATAATAATAATAATAATAATAATAATAATAATAATAATAATAATAATAATAATAATAATAATAATAATAATAATAATAATAATAATAATAATAATAATAATAATAATAATAATAATAATAATAATAATAATAATAATAATAATAATAATAATAATAATAATAATAATAATAATAATAATAATAATAATAATAATAATAATAATAATAATAATAATAATAATAATAATAATAATAATAATAATAATAATAATAATAATAATAATAATAATAATAATAATAATAATAATAATAATAATAATAATAATAATAATAATAATAATAATAATAATAATAATAATAATAATAATAATAATAATAATAATAATAATAATAATAATAATAATAATAATAATAATAATAATAATAATAATAATAATAATAATAATAATAATAATAATAATAATAATAATAATAATAATAATAATAATAATAATAATAATAATAATAATAATAATAATAATAATAATAATAATAATAATAATAATAATAATAATAATAATAATAATAATAATAATAATAATAATAATAATAATAATAATAATAATAATAATAATAATAATAATAATAATAATAATAATAATAATAATAATAATAATAATAATAATAATAATAATAATAATAATAATAATAATAATAATAATAATAATAATAATAATAATAATAATAATAATAATAATAATAATAATAATAATAATAATAATAATAATAATAATAATAATAATAATAATAATAATAATAATAATAATAATAATAATAATAATAATAATAATAATAATAATAATAATAATAATAATAATAATAATAATAATAATAATAATAATAATAATAATAATAATAATAATAATAATAATAATAATAATAATAATAATAATAATAATAATAATAATAATAATAATAATAATAATAATAATAATAATAATAATAATAATAATAATAATAATAATAATAATAATAATAATAATAATAATAATAATAATAATAATAATAATAATAATAATAATAATAATAATAATAATAATAATAATAATAATAATAATAATAATAATAATAATAATAATAATAATAATAATAATAATAATAATAATAATAATAATAATAATAATAATAATAATAATAATAATAAAACGCGAAAGACTGTAAAGAACAACTTACTATCGACCAGATTATTTTGGAGCATACAACAAGCCGTAGTAAGAATCTGCACACCTGTTTCATCGACTATCAAAAGGCCTTTGATAGTATTCCACATACTTGGCTGATAGAAGTATTGGAAATTTATAAGATCCACCCGAGGATTACAAATTTTCTAAAACGCAGCATGGAACAATGGAGAACAAAAATTGAAATAAGATCAAAATCTGAACAGATCCGAACATCAAACATTAAGATTAAGTGTGGTATATTCCAAGGAGACTGTCTATCACCACTCTGGTTTTGTCTGGCACTTAATCCTCTTAGTAACCTCCTAATAAAGAGCAAATATGGAGTTAGGGTAAGAACCAACGTCGACCTGGAAATATTGAGCCACCTTCTATACATGGATGATCTTAAAATCTATGCATCATCCAAACAACACCTAGACCAACTAGTTAAAATAGTCTCAGTATTCAGTGATGACATAAACATGAATTTCGGTTTGGATAAATGTAAGACAGTATGTATCACTCGAGGAAAGGTGACTAAAACACAAGATGAAGATATTCAAAATATCAAAGAAATGGAGGAAAATGAAGTCTATAAGTACTTGGGCATGGTTCAAAATAACCGTATCGATAAGAAAGCTGTTAAGAACAACCTAACTAGAGAGTTTAAGTCACGCATGCATAAAATAGCGAAGACCAACCTCAGTGGAAAGCATGTCATAAAAGCTATTAATACATATGCCCTCCCTATATTAACATATAGCTTCGGTATAATAAAATGGAGTACCACTGAACTCCAAGCATTGCAAAGGAAAATTCGAACAATGCTCACATCCTATAAACTTCACCACCCAAAATCATGCTGTGAAAGAATGATCACATCCAGGAAAGAAGGAGGAAGAGGTCTCACAGACATACAAATACTTCATGACAACCAGATCCAGTCACTAAGGAATTACTTTTACCTAAAATCTACAAGATCAAACCTTATTAAAATCTTAAATGAAATAGACAAAAATTTAACACCATTAAACTTAGAGGGGGGTTTCGAAAGGCGAGCAATCGACAAAGATCAAAGGGAACAAATGTGGGCAATCAAACCGATACATGGACAGTACTATAGATCCATTAATAACGATAATGTTGACAAACTGTTATCACACAGATGGTTATTAAATGGTGAATTATATGGTGAAACTGAAGCATTCATGATAGCGATACAAGACCGAGTAATCCCCACTAAATCCTACAAGAAACATGTTATGAAAGACCCAAACATGCAAGAAGATACTTGCCGTAGATGCGGGATCCTACCAGAGACGATAGACCACATCGTATCAGCCTGTAAATGTCTAGCTCAAACAGAATATACGAAAAGACATAACAACGTCGCCAAAATCCTACATAAAAAACTTCTTGAAAAGCACAAAATTCCAGTAGAAAACACACCTTATTATAAATACGAGCCCTCACCAGTAGTAGAAAATGACAACGCTAAAATTTACTATGACCGTACAATACACACTGAACACACAAGGCTTCATAACCGACCAGATCTCACAATCGTCGATAAAAAACAGCACAAGGGTGTCTTCATCGACGTGGCGATTCCAGCTAACAGGAACATCAGCCGTACTTATAATGAAAAGCGAAGTAGATACGCAGAGTTGGCTGTAGAAATAAAACGAGCCTGGAACTTGAAGGAAGTAAAAATTATACCAATCATCATCAGTGCCGAAGGAATAATCGACAAGCAACTAAAAGAAGATATAAAAATACTAGGACTGAAACAACACACAATAGATGCTATGCAGAAAGCTGTTATTCTCGATACCTGTCACCTTACCAGAAACTTTATGAATATTAATTAAACAAAAAGGTTAAACATATTTTGTTATGGGCTAAGGCCCCCAAAACATGTTAATTGCAACCCAATATGGAGAAATGATTAAAATAATAATAATAATAATAATAATAATAATAATAATAATAATAATAATAATAATAACAATAATAATAATAATAATAATAATAATAATAATAATAATAATAATAATAATTATAATAATAAAAATAATAATAATAATAATAATAATAATAATAATAATAATAATAATAATAATAATAATAATAATAATAATAATAATAATAATAATAATAATAATAATAATAATAATAATAATAATAATAATAATAATAATAATAATAATAATAATAATAATAATAATAATAATAATAATAATAATAATAATAATAATAATAATAATAATAATAATAATAATAATAATAATAATAATAATAATAATAATAATAATAATAATAATAATAATAATAATAATAATAATAATAATAATAATAATAATAATAATAATAATAATAATAATAATAATAATAATAATAATAATAATAATAATAATAATAATAATAATAATAATAATAATAATAATAATAATAATAATAATAATAATAATAATAATAATAATAATAATAATAATAATAATAATAATAATAATAATAATAATAATAATAATAATAATAATAATAATAATAATAATAATAATAATAATAATAATAATAATAATAATAATAATAATAATAATAATAATAATAATAATAATAATAATAATAATAATAATAATAATAATAATAATAATAATAATAATAATAATAATAATAATAATAATAATAATAATAATAATAATAATAATAATAATAATAATAATAATAATAATAATAATAATAATAATAATAATAATAATAATAATAATAATAATAATAATAATAATAATAATAATAATGATAATAATAATAATAATAATAATAATAATAATAATAATAATAATAATAATAATAATAATAATAATAATAATAATAATAATAATAATAATAATAATAATAATAATAATAATAATAATAATAATAATAATAATAATAATAATAATAATAATAATAATAATAATAATAATAATAATAATAATAATAATAATAATAATAATAATAATAATAATAATAATAATAATAATAATAATAATAATAATAATAATAATAATAATAATAATAATAATAATAATAATAATAATAATAATAATAATAATAATAATAATAATAATAATAATAATAATAATAATAATAATAATAATAATAATAATAATAATAATAATAATAATAATAATAATAATAATAATAATAATAATAATAATAATAATAATAATAATAATAATAATAATAATAATAATAATAATAATAATAATAATAATAATAATAATAATAATAATAATAATAATAATAATAATAATAATAATAATAATAATAATAATAATAATAATAATAATAATAATAATAATAATAATAATAATAATAATAATAATAATAATAATAATAATAATAATAATAATAATAATAATAATAATAATAATAATAATAATAATAATAATAATAATAATAATAATAATAATAATAATAATAATAATAATAATAATAATAATAATAATAATAATAATAATAATAATAATAATAATAATAATAATAATAATAATAATAATAATAATAATAATAATAATAATAATAATAATAATAATAATAATAATAATAATAATAATAATAATAATAATAATAATAATAATAATAATAATAATAATAATAATAATAATAATAATAATAATAATAATAATAATAATAATAATAATAATAATAATAATAATAATAATAATAATAATAATAATAATAATAATAATAATAATAATAATAATAATAATAATAATAATAATAATAATAATAATAATAATAATAATAATAATAATAATAATAATAATAATAATAATAATAATAATAATAATAATAATAATAATAATAATAATAATAATAATAATAATAATAATAATAATAATAATAATAATAATAATAATAATAATAATAATAATAATAATAATAATAATAATAATAATAATAATAATAATAATAATAATAATAATAATAATAATAATAATAATAATAATAATAATAATAATAATAATAATAATAATAATAATAATAATAATAATAATAATAATAATAATAATAATAATAATAATAATAATAATAATAATAATAATAATAATAATAATAATAATAATAATAATAATAATAATAATAATAATAATAATAATAATAATAATAATAATAATAATAATAATAATAATAATAATAATAATAATAATAATAATAATAATAATAATAATAATAATAATAATAATAATAATAATAATAATAATAATAATAATAATAATAATAATAATAATAATAATAATAATAATAATAATAATAATAATAATAATAATAATAATAATAATAATAATAATAATAATAATAATAATAATAATAATAATAATAATAATAATAATAATAATAATAATAATAATAATAATAATAATAATAATAATAATAATAATAATAATAATAATAATAATAATAATAATAATAATAATAATAATAATAATAATAATAATAATAATAATAATAATAATAATAATAATAATAATAATAATAATAATAATAATAATAATAATAATAATAATAATAATAATAATAATAATAATAATAATAATAATAATAATAATAATAATAATAATAATAATAATAATAATAATAATAATAATAATAATAATAATGATGATGATGATGATGATGATGATGATGATGATAATAATAATAATAATAACCCAACTAGAACTGATGGTCCATATTTGGGTTGCAGCGACATCGTAGCGTTTATTTTTGTGTCAAAATTCATATAATGTTACGTATTGGTTACGTTACAGACACCACTATGATTCGAAAGTGGTGCAACAATGCCGACATTGTGTCAGTGAAAAATACTTTGAAGTGACTTATCACATTTTAGTATAAATGCATTACAGAGTTTTATACAGAATTTTGTTTACAGCCATAAATATAATTATTTTATAATTATAATTTATATAATATATAGGAGTACAACATAATCTTTAGTGTTTTTTGATATTATTTGGAGCTAAATGTAGATGGGAAAGAAGATTTTCGGTAAAATAACAGCCAAAACTTCTTAAGAATTTAAGCGCAAGCTGAATTCAGAAAATATTGCAACAATTTCATACATTAATAAAAAATGTTTTAAAAAGTTTTGTGGAAAAAATGTTGTACACAAATTTTAGTAATAGTTTTAAATGTAAGCCCTCAATAAAACATAGTTAAAAAGCGTAACAATACAATATAAAAGCATTTTCATGTTCATTGTTAGAAAAATATAATAATAACACTGGTCAACAATTTAGCAGCCTTTTCGTGCCACACGAACTTTGATAGCTAATACTGTTTAAGCTATATTCTCACGTTATGAAACTGAATTTACTTTTTTTTATTTGGCCTCAGATTTTTTTGTGATTTTGGACTTTGTGTTTTTACGACTTTGATCCTGTTTTTATGCCCTGGAATCCAAACAACTTTACGCAAAGCAAAAAAAAAGCACCATCCTATAGAACATTAAACAAGTTTTTTAGTGAGGTATTTTTTATTTTTCTGCCGTATTTAGTCTGTCAGATTTTCAGGTTCAAAATAAAATCTAGGATTTTTTTGTTAAAAATTTTGACTTTAACAAGTTTTTTTTTTATATTTAGAGCCATATTTTAAAAAAAATAGTTTTATCGTATTTCGTATTTAATTACCTTCATATTGATACCAAAAACATAAACATTATCCGAGAGGAACAATTAAAATAAAATAAAATAAGCGAACTAGCCATATAGTCATATGAAGCATTTAGCACTCTTAGTAATCCACTTGTATCTAAATGAAATTCAATGTAAAAATTTTAATAAATGTTATTATAAACTCACCCTCCAACATTTTCTAGCAAAATTAGCTCCTGGTTGGTCCCTTTTGATTGTTCAGCAGTAATCTGCCAACAAAAATGGGCTCCATTTGCCCTGGTAACGCTTTTCTATCTTCAAAATATCTTGGTGAAACCTTTCTCCGTGCTCATCGCTCACAGACCCCAAGTTTTCAGGAAAAAAAAATCGATGTGTGAGTGTAAAAAATGAATCTTTAGTGACATTTTGCAGCTTGATAAGCCAACAACAGCTCGCTAACTATTTCTCTGTAACTGTCACTCTTATAGTTACCCAAAAAATTTGCAACAACATGCTTAAAAGAACTTCATGCCGGTTTTTCTAAATCAAAAAAATCTAAAGCAGTTCTCCGTGTAAAACAGTGTTGCTGAGTGGTAAAAAATGAGAAAATGTAAGGTTTGAGAATGTCATTTAGGTGCAAGTGGATTACTAAGAGTGCTTAATGCTTCATATGACTATATGGCTAGTTCGCTTATTTTATTTTTTTTTTAATTGTTTCTCTCGGATAAAATTTATGTTTTTGGTATCGTAATTAAGGAAATTAAATATGCAAAACGATAAATTCAAATTTTTTTTTAAATATGGCTCTAAATGTAAAAAAGAATACTTGTAAAAGTCAAAATTTTTAACAAAAAAATCCTAAATTTTATTTTGAACCTGAAAATCTGACAGACTAAATATGGCAGAAAAATAAAAAATACCTCACTAAAAGGCTTGTTTAATTTTCTATAAGATGTTGCTTTTTTTTTTGCTTTGCGTTCAGTTGTTTGTATTCCAGAGCATAAAAACAGGATCAAAGTCATAAAAACACAAAATCCAAAATCACAAAAAATCTGAGGCCAAATAAAAAAAAAATTAATTTTCATAACGTGAGAATACAGCTTAAACAGTATTAGCTATCAAAGCTCGTGTGGCATAACCACTGTTGACCAGTGTAATTTGCGTCCACCATTTTAAATGAACGAACACTTGGGTCGCAATTAGCTAATCTTTACAAAAAGGTCACATCTTAAGTTATTATTCCAAAATTGAGTGATGCATTTTTTAAAGGTAAAACTTTATATATCGTTACAACATTCTGTATCCTAGTGGTAAAGTAGTATTAAGAAGGAAAGTCACATTGAAGGCATGGTTACAATATAGGCATTGTGCCAACATAGTAAAAATACCGTAATTGTGTGACATTTTATTTCTTAAACGGAAATAAAACTAAATAGGAATTTTTACAAACTTTTCCCACAAAATATTTTCCAAATCAGTATCGCTGCAACGTCGTTATGTAAAAACTGTGTACCAAGTAACCTGTGGTCGCAAAATTCTACTTGGGCATTATCATAAACAAAATTAAAGTCGACTCTAAATTTAGTGCAAGCTTTTTGACAACATATTGTATTAAAAACGGTCAAAAATGCTTATACTAAATTTAGAGTCGACTTTTATTTTGTTTATGATAATGGGCAATGAAAATAGTATTAAGTTCATTAAATGCACAATATGGCAACCAAATTAGTTAAGTTCCAAATTGTCTGTGACATAATCTTTTATTGTTACTCAGAAACATTGAAATCATCTATACTTTTTTAAAAGAATATACACACAAAGAAATTTTTCGTTTACCACAACTGAAAAATTCACCAACTATACTTCGTTTGCGCTCTGTATTTGCTGCAAATGAATAGTCAGTTGCCATCAACTTAAAAATATATCTTACCGGAAACGAAAAAAAGTTGCATGTAACGAAAAGGTTCGTTTGTCTCAAACCATGCTTTGTTTATTGTATATTGTATTGTACTTCGTTTATGTATTGTTTTGTTGATCATTTGACGAAACTTAAAAACAATTGCCACAAACGGAAGGATTCATTTACGCCAAATGAAATTTTATTTAGCGTAAACGTTTGGAAATTTTTGCAGGAATCGAAAAACTATTGCCATAAACGAAAATTTTCATTTTTCAGAAATGAATTTGTTGTTAGGAAACGTCTGAAGACGTTTCTTACAAACGAGTTTTTTTTACTTCGTTCAATCCAAGCGAAGTTCTGTTTGACGTAAGCATTTGGAAATATTTGCAGCAAATGAAAACCAATTGCTAAAAACGGAATAGTCATTTTGCACAAATGAATTTATTTTTTCTGCAAACGCCTAACACGTTTTTCATAAACGAGCTCTTTTTGACTTCGTTTACGCCAAACGAACTTCTTTTGACTTCGTTTATGCCAAACTTTTTTCGGCGCAAACGGTTAAAAATAGTTGCTGATAATGAACAATAATTGCCATAAATGGAAAATTATATTTGGCACAACTTGATTTATCATTGCAGCAAACGCATTTTGACTATATTAGAAATTTAAATGCTCTGTTAGTTCACTTACCGAAAACAAAATTTTCCAAATAATAAACCATATATATTTTTTTTATATCAAATTAGGGTATTCACAATGTGTGCTATCATGTCATAATGTCATATTGTCCTAAGATTTTACACAAGTTTAAACATTTTATTGTTGCCTTTCATATAAAAAAAAAAACTAATATATTACAACCCTAAAAGCCATGTTTATTGAAGTGTCGTGTTTATTACTTATTTAACCCCTAATAAATGGGGTTAACACCCTAAATGTGTTTATTACTTATTTAAAATAATAATATTAAAATTAATTAGTTTTACAAAGATTCATATAAAATTTTGTTAATATTTATAGCTCTGCAAATTTTTTTTATAATATTTTCTTTTGTTATAATGGATAAATTTAATGATTCTATAGGCAATGCTATATACATATATTTTTTATCAAGAATATACATATAAAAGTGTGGATTCTATTGCTCTATTGCGATTAATTGCAACACTTTGAATGCAGACTCGGACTCAATTTTTTAATACGATTGGTTATGACATTAAAAAAGTTATCTGGAAGTTCTATCGAAACATTGGAATTGAATTTCGCTGCAACATCAATGATGTACTAAACTAATTGAAACAGAAATTTTCAGAATAAGTTAATGTTTCCATAAAAACTTACAAATTAAATCTCGGAACAAAGCCACAAATATTGACAATTTGTCTTACCAACTGATAGCCGTCTTCTTGCTCCAGCACTGGAAATGATTTGATATACTCAGCAGTTGGAGTTTTTTCCTTTAAAATATTTGCATTTACTGCAATCAACTTCCGTTGAAAGAAGCTGAAGCGCGCTACTGAGTTCCCTCAATGATTCTCTTTAGTTGCTTACAGCTACAAATAATATATTAAATCATTATTTATCTATAACTTAAAGTTATATTCACAGGTATATTCACATTGCGAATATATTCACATTGCGCAGATTTGCATTACAAAACAAAAGTATTCAGCTATTTTAGGCCGAAGCCGAAGATTAAAAAATCTGCCAATAGTGCCGAAAAGCGATGCTGAAATTCGGTCGGACACTAGTGGTTACCTCATGGATGTGGGCGTTCAGCTACATTAGGCGATGTCATTAAAAGTTATAAAAAAGTCGACTTCACATTAAAACCAAATCTGAAATATCCTTTTATAATTTTAATGATTATCTAGTCAATCGCTACCGTATGACCGTCAATTACATGTGTAACTTTTGGTAAGTGGCAGTGTAAGAGGCGAATGTTAAGGAGCATAACGGTCTATGCCAAGCGTCCTGCATTCATTAACTCTCACCCCACTTCCTATTACGGCCTACCGAACCTTACAGCAGACTAAACAAAAATATTAAAGATATTTAATTAAAGATATTTATGTAAGTCCGTCTAACGCAAAAATCAACTTTGTCAATAAACAATCAAAACATGCCGAAATGCTTTCCAAGGAACAGAAACTTTTCAAGAACTGAAATATTTTCCTAGGACCAAAAACTTAAATAAGGTCTTCAGAGACAACAAGACAAATATTTTCATATTTTCAAGATGGTTAATGCTACATATTTTCAGTAAAGCAATTGAAAGGCTTTTGCAATAACGTGAGAGCCCACATGATACAATAATATAATTTATTTAGGCTCGATACAAAACTTTTGTTCAATTTCATTTCTTTATTTTTTTTTAATTTTTACATATGATAGCTCATTTCAAAGAAAAAGTAAATTCAAAACGTGTCCTACCAGTTTACTTAAAATTTTCACTATAAAAATAATTGGGATTTTTTTTTTAAAGAACACTTTTAACCATATAAATCATATTTTCAACTTTAAGGTCGCAAGTACAATTTTTTTACACTTTAATACAGCAATAAAAACATGTTAAAATTTCCAAACAATTGCATTTTATTTCAAAAAATGTATTGTAATAACCTCAAAATTTCGATAGTCACACTGGGCTACTACCTTAACCTGAACTGTTACCATTGATATTTAAGACGAAATTCGAGTCAC
Organism: Dichetophora obliterata; assembly: GCA_963920525.1. NCBI lineage: Eukaryota > Metazoa > Arthropoda > Insecta > Diptera > Sciomyzidae > Dichetophora > Dichetophora obliterata. The sequence continues at coordinate 168,204,663 of OY986437.1, read as the reverse complement.
TAATGAATTGACAAATATAGTCTATAATATCATTGTGGTCTATTTCGATGTTCTCAGTTGTGTAATAAATGACCTCCGAAATTACGAAGCTTGTTTGAAGAGTTTGGTTTAGAATTTGAAAACTTAACTCCGGCACTTTAATTAAGTTAATTTTGCCGTTGAAATTTACTCTAAAAAATTTTGCCATTTTACTTTCATTATTCTTTTTTTCAATGATGCCAATTGTTTAACATTTGTAGTCAACAAATCTTCAAACTTTTAATTGTTTTGCGAAGTTATATTAAAAAACAATTAAATTATTATTTGAATAACTATTTCAGATTGATATAAAAATTGTGAAAGTTATATTAAAAGCTTCACAGGATCGAACATTTTAATTTTCTAAATAACACAATATTTCTTCATTCTCACTTTACTCAAATGACTTATCGCAAACTATATGTTTTAATTAAACTGCACTTTCTTAAAAAAAATTTTCGGTCGCGTATAATCTTTAACAGAACTTTTACAATTTGTATGTCAATTTGAAATAATTATTGAAACCGCCACCAGTTGCTGCGCTTTGTTGCTTACTGATTTGAAATGAAAGAGCACAAGCATACGATGGAAAAACACCCGTTGCAAAGCCACAGCAGCAACAACAACACATAGCAAACAAAGCAAGCTACAACGTTTTTGTATGTAGGTTTTTTTCCTTTATAATTTGTGGCACTTTAATACTTTTTAATAGAACTTTGCAAAACAATTCAATCATTATTTCAATAACTATTTCAGATTGATATAAAAATTGTGAAAGTTCTATTAAAAACTGCACAAGATCGAACATTTTAATTTTCTACATAGCACAATATTTCTTCATTCTCACTTTACTCAAATGACTTATCGCAAACTATATGTTTTAATTAAACTGCACTTTATTAAAGAAACATTTTCGATAGTGTATAGTTTTATATAGAACTTTTTCAATTTTTATATCAATATGAAATAATATTGAAATCGCAACCACTTGCTGCGCTTTGTTGCTAACTGATTTGAAATGAAAGAACACAAACATAAGATGGAAAAACACCCGTTGTAAAGCCACAGCAACAACAACAACACATAGCAAAGCAAGCGATAACTTTTTTTCATATAGGTTTTTTTTTGTCTTTATAATTTGTGGCACTTTAAACTGTTTTGCAAAGTTCTATTCAAAACTATTAAATAATACACATTTTTATTTTTTAATACGAATTTTCACAATATTTGTTTATATATATATATATCACTATTGAACGACTTCAAACTTATTTTTTACCACACGATATAAACGCGACAGCAAACAACAAAGATCGACTCGCAATTAAATTGAGAATAAGATCAAGCAGCGCCGGCACGCAGCGAAACGAACACAAGCGGCCGATAGAAAAACACCCGATACAAAGCAACAGCAGCAACAACAACAGAGAGAAGCAAGCGACAACATTTTTTCATGTGCGTTTTTTGCTTTATTTCTGGAGTGCAAGCAACGCCGGCAACTGAGCTTATTTTTCTGCAAACGAAGTTTTCAGCAGGGAAAAACAAATTTTTCAATTGTCGCAACTTAAAAACCACTCGCGTTTGTGACAAACGGTATTTATTTCCTGCAACTAATTGACGCGTTTCCCGTCACTTTTTACTTTTTTTATTACAACTGTTAAAACGTTTGCTAAAAACGATTTCAAGCACGACAAAAGAAATTCGTGTGCAGCAAACTGGTGATAAACGTTTTTTTCTTTGCGTGTACTTTGTTTGAAGGATTTATTTAGGGCTTACTGATTAAACTCTTAGGGTCAGTTTTTCAGTACGAGTTTAAACTTTAGTCAAATTACACCTAGCTTATCTCACCAAAATTGGACGTTTAAACTCGGTTTAACTAAATATTTAAGCCTTCGTTGAAGTTAAATTGACTTAAATTATCATATTATGTGTTCCTTTTTTGCCTAAACCGAATTTAACCCTGGACAACCAATCATATTTCTAATACGTTATAACCAATGTTAGTCGATTCGACTAAAACGCTCCAAAACTCGTTTTAGAGAAGCTGTTAGTACATAAAATACATTAAAAGCTGTTGAAAATGGAAAACCTATGTATATTCTACTAGAAATAAAAAAACATTAATATTGGTCTTTGTTTTTTTTTTATTTTTTACATTTTTTTATAAGCTATATCAGTTTGAGATATACCACATAAGATTATTGAAAAAAAAAAAATAGTACATAAACATAAAAATCTTAAAAGGCTCTTCTATCATTATACGAATAAAGCATTATTTATTATTATTAAAATAAAAAAGTTTAAATCAATTGTTAAGCACAAGAGACACAATTCGCTGCACCACTATAAAAAACTTATAACCAAAACACTATATTCCTACAACAAAGGAATTAACTTCGACTGAACCGAATTCAAAATACCCTCACATCCGTTTTTTAGTACATACGAAGTTGTCAATTTACGAAGTTGTATAATTTTGATAACGCCACTTCTATGGAGCATGGTTTTTATCCAAATATATAATATTTAAACTCAGGGTTCATCCTAATTATCAAAGCTTATGTGTAAAATATCAAGTCTAAACTATAACTTTATTTAATTTATGAAGGTTTTGTGTTATAATGACGCCATTTTGTGTGTGAGGTGGACGTGGTTTTCATCCAATTTTGACAAATTTCAAATATGTTGTGAATATTTCACTCCAAAGCTAATATGCAAAATTCCAAGTTCATATATTTATTTTTATTTTAAAGCCGTCTGGCTTAATCGACTCAGGAGGTGATGCTGATCAAAAAATATCTCCTTATAAGCATTATGATCGGAGTGACAAAGTTAATATACCCCTTACGCAATACGCGTGGGGGTATAAAAAGTTACGTTAAAGCCAATGTTAGTCGCTTCGACTAACACTACATTTATAAAAAGATTCACCCCATCCAATTAAAGAGGCAAATACATCCGAACGCAACGAGAGCAGCTTAACAACTAATGTGGTTACTACGATATGGATAGAGAACACAATCCAGTAGCTCGTTCCTGTAACAAAATCGGCAAGTTACCGATTTATTTGACGTCAGCCGTTATCGATCCCTAGTTACCGATTTCGTGACAACTTATGTTTCTGTACGTTTAAATCGGTAAAATCTCGGACCATGATGAAAAAGAACACAAATCGAGAAGAAAAGTTGTGAAATTGAGTCAAATTACAGGCAGCTGTTTACTCGAATATATTATTTTAGTTGCGCTAAAACTTTATAATAAATAGGTGGCTTGTCTTGTTAATAAAAAGTGAATATTTGCAGTTTAAGAAAATTAATTATGTTATAATGATGTGCATTAATGGTTGCGGAAATAATCAACGATTATGAATGTAAATAATTTTACACTTTGTGCTGTGCTACAAAAATTTAGCAAATATATGCAACCGGATACTTTTTCATAGCTCAAACATATACTCTTTTGCTAAAATTTTCAACTTTTATGTAAATAGGCATTATTTATAAATTGCATTATTTTTAAAACTAAACCCTTTTTAAGAATAACAAAATATTTCAATCAGAAAAAATTCGACTTATATGAAAGTAACCATTTTTAAAGGTATATTTCGAGTACTTATAACTTAATAATATTCAACATTTCTGACATTTGATTAATCGGTAGAATTCTCACTTGCCGCAAAGCCAGTGAGAAAGTGACACATTGTTATCGATTCACTTTACGTATAGAAACACTTTCTTAAAAGGTTCCATTGAAATGAAATCGGAACATGTGATAGCTTATCGATTCGGAATGAACGAATCGAACAGAAATCGATTCAGATACGTACAGAAACATTGCAGGTGAGAGTGACATCAGAGTGACGTCAAATCGATAATATGAGTCGGTAACTACGATCGCTACGAGTTACAGGAACGAGCTACAGATGAGAGAAAAAAGGCTGTAAGCAAAAAATTGAGCAGTGTTAGTCGAAACTACTAACATTGGTTATCCAGGGTTAAACGTCCAATTTTAGTGAGTTAAGCTCAGTTTAATTTTACTAAACTATAAACTCGTACTGAAAAACTGGCCCTTAATATCACAGGTCTTTTACACGCGTATACATATTTCGATGTTTATGTTTTTTAGAAATGATGCGAAAGATCAGTAGTGCCACTTGTAAAATTCTATTAACATGATACCTGCAGTAATATCTCATAATTGTTTAGGTATGAATAGCTTCGTTTTCTGGAGGTTACATTGCACGTTCGAAAAAAATGTTACTCAATATAAAACATTTTTTTTTTAATAGACTATTACAGACCTGTGAAGTACTAAGTATATACTTAGTATACACGTATTCAGTATCGTGTAAGTACAAGTACCTAGGTACTTACAAAATAAGTAGCAAGTACAAGTGCTTCCATACTTATACTTGAAATTTTCAAGTACAAGTACTGTACTTTCAAGTATTTCGCAAGTACTTTGTTAAGTACATCGTGATTTTGGCAACACTAAAATTGGTAGATCTTGACACAACAGTCACTGAACATCAGGAAGAGTTTTTGATTTTTGTAGATGAATCGAGCGAAGATTTTACGCCAACTCAATCCACATCATTGCAAAGTTAAGACTATAACAAAATTGTAGAAGAGCAATTTTTTTAATATATCAATGATGAATCTTCACATTTTGAGATGTTGCAAAGTTACCCTCTTATGGAGGACTTATCAATCAAGACAAGCACACCTCTCACATCTTCCGCTTCAATGGAGCGTTTGTTTTCATTGGCTGGTTTTGTTTGCAGTCCCAGAAGGCAATCTCTAACAGCTTTTTCTTTTAAAAATTAGTTTTGATGAAGGCCAACACTAACTAACTTTAAATTGTATTTTAAGGGTTTTTTACTAATTTTTTACAATTAAAAATAATAAGTTGCTGAAATCTTTAGCAAACTTTTTGAACTCTTTTTGAAAGAATGTAGTACAAAACTCACCAAGTACTTAACAAAGTACTTGATAAATAATTGAAAGTACAGTACTTGTACTTGAAAACTTCAACAGCCTTACTAAAAAGGGATTTTAATGTACAACATTTTCGAAAATGTTGGACATTAAGCAAAAACAGTTCCAATAAAAACTTAAAGTCAGTTTTAAATTTAAAAAATTTCCGGCTCAGAAAATACAGAGCTTTTTCATGTATTTTATATTAAAACTGACTACTTTTTAACTGTCAGCTGATGTTTTGATAGATAATTTAAAATTATTTTAAAATTGAAAAATTAAAGTCAACATGGAGGATGAAAGTTTATTTATAGACAGAGAAATCCTGACTATCGTTCTATAAGAAAAGCAAAAACATATCGGGAACGAAAGGATTTTTTCAGTGAACTTACGGATAGCTCTACATAAAGCAGTTGATAATGTTTTGCGGCAGCCAGTTTGGTATTCTTTCTGATATATTCCATGATTGCACCGTTTTCTGGCTGTCGCATTGCTCAACCCTTGAAGTCGTTCCAATTATACTGATGTTTACTCTTGTAGATTCGATAAGGAAACAGCGCTTTATATTTTGGACAAGATTTATGCAAAAATTAAATCTCCAGCAAATCGCGGAGCTGCTATAGATCCCAAAACAAAGCTATGTGCATATTTACGATTTGTCGCGAAGGGTTTTTATCAGGAGATTTGGAATACCTTTTTTCTTTTAAATTTTAAAAATACATTTGAAAAATATTTATATTGCAGCAGTGGAATATGGATTTGCACAACAGTCGGCCTCAAACATTAAACGGCAAGTGAGCAATGCGTTGGCCAGCTTACGCCCCCAGTACGTTAATTTTAATTTATCACGCCAGGCTTTAATGCAAACAAAGCAGCATTTCTATAAAAAGTGGGGCTTTCCCCAGGTCATTGCTTTGATTGATTGCACACACATAAAAATCAAAAAGCCGCCTAGGGAAGTTGGGGACTCCCACCGCAACAGAAAAGGGTTTTTTTTTGTCAAACTGTCAGGTCCTTTGTGACGACAATTTTAAAATACTGGATGTGGTATGTAGATGGAGGGGTTCAGCGCACGATTCACGAATATGGATTGAATGTGCAATAAAAAAGAAGCTTGAAGAGGCTGATCTAGCAGGCGGAGTTATCTTAGGAGATGGAGGGTACGCCAATTCAAGGATATTGCTGACCCCATTTCGAGCAAATTATCCAAGAAATCTTTGTGATGATAATTACCAAAAGAAGCATATAGCGGTTGGTGGTGATGTTGGGAAGGTGTTTGGACAGCTAAAAAATAAATTTCGTGAGTGCCTAAGTGGCATACAAGTAAATTTAAACACGGCAAAAAACATCATTGTATCAATTTGTGTTCTTCATTATATAGCTAAGCAAAGAAACAATGAGCTTGTATGGAGCAATTAATGATGGTTTTATTTTTGAAGAAGAAGTTCAAATAGAGCAGAATATTGACATAAGTGCACGTGATAGAAATAGCATGTATAGAACTATGTTTATACAAAAATATAGGCATCATTTTACATAACTCGCTATTTAAACATGTGTTATGTCTATTTCCTAAAAGGTACCTACTTAAGCAATATGAAAAAATATAAACATTTTATGACTTTTCGTTTTGAGTTAAAATTACTAAAAAGTGTTTTATTTGAAATCAATGGAATTGAAAATAAAGATTTACACAAAAACATATTCTTTTTTTTTTTACAAACAAAGCTGTTTTTTAAAGCATAATAATCCCTTTTTGCTACATTCTCCTCAATTTTGGCTTTAGCAATTCTAGCGTTGTTTTTGATTTCTTCTTCTCTTGCTTTTTTAATTAATTGCCACTCCTCTTCCAAAATTCGAAGCTTTAAATTTTCATATTTTAGCTGCACTGCTCGTCTTTCCTTATTATCACTTGCTTCTGTTCGTATCTGTTCGATGCGTTGTGATACCATAGATGCCTCTAATCTGTGTTTCACATTTGTTGATGATACCGCATACCCTCTACGTCTACTTTTGCATTCACCTTTAAATATAAAAAAAATCATCAACATTTGTTCACTAACCATAAGAATTATTTAGAGTAAGAATAATTCATAACACAGAAGCAAATGAAAGAAAAGAAGATTCTTACTTATTTTTGAGTTGTGTTTTGCTGGTGTACGTGAGTCTGTAGAGAAGCCTAATCAGGTGTAGAGTCAATATTTTCTGTAGCGGCTTCTACCTCGATTTCACTTTCGGCCGTAAAATCATTAAAAAGAATCTGTAAAATTATATAAAAAAAATCTTTAAATGCCAAGTGCATATTAAAAAAACCTGCCTCCACGTCTCCGTCATTGCAGGCTTGGTCCTCATAAGAGCCATCTACTGCTGTCATTGCCATATCTTCAACGGATGGTGAGTTTGGCTTTGACCCACCACCCGTGGCAGATGACTGACGCTTATAAGAAGTGTTGGCTCTCTTGGCTGCCAGCTTCATGCGGGCCCACATCTCTTTGCACCTATTTGGAGGAGCCGACAATCCATGAGCAGCCAATAGGCCAGAAACTTCGCTCCACGTCTTGTCCTTCTGCCCATGATACAATGACCAGGTATTATAAATAGCGACTGCGCTGCCAAGCTGTGGGCATAAGATGTCAAAAACAAGTGATGTACACCGAAAATAAAATAATAAGGGATTTTTTTGTTTTTAAAGCAAGCATTTTAGCGTCATATTGTTCTCATTATGTTTTTAAGTAGGGATATCGAAGCTTTAGCTTATAATTTTATTACATATGTCCATAGACGATTATTCCTATCTAACAAAAATCAATATGGTAAGTATTAATAAGAGGCATATTCTTATAAGAAAGCATAAACTGTGCAACACTTTCCAATAAGAAATTATACAGCAACACCGTTTTTTCTTCTGCGAATTTTCTTATTGTGAAAAATATTAGCTCTTTCGCGCATTTTATAAAATTTTGTGTTGTGCTAAAATAAAAATAAACGTAATGGAAAAACTTAGCAAAAGCCATACAGTTTGTGTTGTGTGTTGAGCCTGCTATAAAAATAAAAACAAAAATGTGAAGTTGTTCCTAGCTCCAAAAGATCCTTTTAGACTACAACGGTGGATTGAAAGCTGTGGCGTCACGTTAGGCGACCATTCCAAAGTCTGCGAAAAACATTTTAAAAAGTGTGATTTCATAAATTCACCTGGGGATCCACAAGCTAAGCGCGCGCGGCTTTTGCTAGGAGCAGTACCTTCGGCATTTTTAAATAGCGCAGCCGCAAATAGCTCACTATCAGGCGTAGATTATGGTGAAGAGGGAGTTGTTGATAGCTGCACCCAAACTAGGTAAATAATAAAATTTGATATAAACTTTTTATTCAAAGCACGAATTGATCTAACACAGGGGTGCAGTGTAGCACAGGCATTGATCAATTTATAGAATTTTATAGCAATTCTTAAGTATATCGTTTTTGAGTGTATTGTATGATTTATGATTGTTTTGTGATTGATTTATGATTGTTTTGTAATAATATTGTAGCGATGAATTTATGAAGACTTTTGATTTACTCGAAATAAAGAAGCTTAGAAAGAAGGTGGCAGAATTACAGGCAGAAGTTGACGCTCTTAAAAAAGAAAAAGAAGAAAGTCAAAACATTTTAGAATATATTAAGAAAATTTTTACAAAAGGCCAAATTAAAAAGATGAGGTAATATAAAATGGACATTCGTATCTTCTTTACCTTTAAACTCTAAAAACGTCTTAAACCACAAATTGTTTTAAACCATTTAAACACGTCTCTTGTTTTACTTTACGAATACCTCAGCAGAATGTACGACATAAAGTTTTTACTGACTAGCAGGCTGAATCAAGATATTTTAGAAAACTTTTTTGGTGCCATGCGGAGTAAGGGAGCCCGAAAGAGTTCAAGTATAGGCTTCGAAAATATCTATTAGGTAATTTTTTCATTTTTAAATCATTTATTTCTATTACTTGACACATGAAATTATTTTTATTTCACCATACAGCACGCAGTACAGAGTATTTAAGCTCAACTGGAAATGTTCAGGAAGACAATACAGATTGGCTCGAGATCTCACCGCCCTCTTTTGGCGGAGATTTTAATAATGTAGAAACGGAGAACGTTCTTAAAATCATTGATGCCGGTGGCAATATATATGAAGATTACGAATTTCTAGAAGAAGTGAGCAGTACTCATAGGGACGACGAGGAAATCGATATTCTTCACGAAGATGCGCTCGAATATGTAGCTGGCTACATCATAAGGCGGTTAAAGCTGGAAGAACATATTAGTACAGATTGTTCATACAGTTTTGTTGATGAAATTTCCGAAGGCAGTTTGAAGAAACCATCCGCTGAATTTCTTGCAAAAATAGTGGAATTGGAGCAATTTTTCAACAACGCTAACGGCAAAAATATTGTTTGTGAAAATTATCAAACTATGCTAATGGCGTTGTGCGATGGTGTAGATTTACCAACAGAGGTAAAGCGCCTCTTCCTGAGATGCAGAATGCATTTTAGAATTAAAAATTTAAATAAAAGATTAACAAATCAAAAACTGAAGCAAAAAATTTTAGGAAATAAAAAACTCTTAAAATTCCGCCTTTAAAGTGATTGTTTTAGTTTTCAATTAAAAATTGGGTAAAATAGTTTTATTATTTTTATGTACCAACTATTAAATAAAAGTTTGTTTTATTCAATTTGGACATTCAGCTTAATATATCAAAATATGAAAAAATGTTTTAAAAAGTCTCGCGTTATTTCGCTTTTATCATAAATGATTTTCTCAACAAAAAGTTTGTTTTATTTAATTTTTAAAAAATCGGGCGATTTTTTATAAATTTTTTTTGACTACGGCGCTTATTTCGTTAATCTCACTATTACGTATGAATACAATTACTTCCAACTATTTTCAAAAAATATCGCGCGACTTATTATACAAATTTTCCCCTATTCCGCTTAGTTCATTCATCTCAACATTACGTATATAAATATCTTTGAAACATTTTCAAAATTAAAACTTCTTTGAATAGATACTTGCATTGCCTTTCTTTTGATATCCATAAAAATTTCTTTCGTTGGAAAATTGAAAAAAAATCACATGTTTTTAACGCCATTTTTTCTAACTTTAGACCCATATAATTTATGAACGACTTGAGAGCGGCCCTTAATTTTTTCACTACTACCTTTTTAGCCCCAAATACACATTTTGAAAAAATTAAAAATAAAAAAGACCATTTTTGCTAAAGGCTAAATGTTCCGAAAATTGTGCCGTTTTAAAAAATTATTATTTCCCTTTTAAGAAAAAATCCCTTTTTTAATTAAGAAAAACAACATCGTTAAATGTCATCACCTCATTTTGACAATATATGCCCACACTGAACAGCTGTTTCAGCTCGATTAATACTACCTTCAACTCATTCTATCATGCTTCTGCCTTATTGTATTTATGTCGTTTTTGGAGCTGTCCAAGACACTTTTCCTATCCAGACACAATTCCCTGAGGACTGCCTTGTGCTCTTTACTCCAATTGTTAAGACGCTCGCGCTGAAATTAATAATAATTTAAAACTTGTGTTTTCATGTAAAATTAGTTTGTTTGCTTACCTTTTTTTTAGTTGTTTGTTCATATTTTTGCATATTAATAAATTTTTTCTAAATTTCTTGATTGTCTCAAATATTTTCTTTTTTTTTTAAAGCGGTTTATATTATTTGTAATTCTGTCAAAGTTGACAGTGTTGCATGTTTTTAAAATAATTCTATTTTAGCTAAATAATGTTTGACTCGTTTTTTATTGGTAACAAACAAAAAGTGTGGAGCTTTAAAAAAATAGTCAGTTTTAAGTAAAACCGATTTTAAGAGAAAGTGTGCAGCTCGTTATTGGTAAGGCTGCAAGTATTAGTATGGAAGTACTTATACTTAGTACTTATTTATTAAGTACCTAGGTACTTGTACTTATTTGTACAGGTCTGGACTATTATATATAGAGACTTAATTTTTTTAACGTGAATAATATAAAAAACAGAATTGCAATATTTTTTGTTTTTAAAAGCTCCTTGTTTTCGTTTTCAGCTGGGGTCATAAGGGTACTTGTAGCTACAATCTATACTAGAATTACTAAGAATATAATAAAAATATTTTGGAATATTTTGGAATATTTTTTTTTATTATATACGTAAAAAATGAAGTCTATGTATTATAAACTATCCAAAATAAATGTTATAAATGGAGCAAAAACCAAAAAATCCCTTTGTTTTGTAGTTTTATCACAATAAATGTTCTAATTTGACCCTTTTTATTTCTTCCAACGTACAATGTAGAGCCTCCAATTTTGGGTTGTTTTAGCGATTCCGGGATTTCCGGGATTGCAAATATCAATCCCGGGATCCTGGGATTGCAACTGACTTAAAAAAATTGTAAATAATTTCTATAATCGAAAGATTTTTTTACAATAAAAACACGTAAGAAAACTAACATCGAAATAATTTTTTTGAAAATCGAAAGTGTTCTACAAATTTAAAATGTTTAAAATTTAAAAATAAATAAAAAGATAAAAGTTAATAGTGAAAGAAATAGTGAAATTCTAATTGCTTAAGGCAGACTATTGGTCTAGAGATTGTCTGCTGATAATTTTGAAAACATTTTAAAAAAATAAACTATTTCATATTATTTAAATAATACGTTACAAAAAAACTTTACGTATACTTTTTTATTAATTTGGTCACCCACTTATTTTTTATAATTTGTTTCGTTTTGAAAAGCATTGATAGTTAAACTTAATGAATCATTTTTATATGCTCTGAGAAAAGAGTATAAGTTAGCAAGTGTCAGCTAACTTTATCTTTCCAACGAAAAATTCTACAAATTAGCAAGTGTCAGCTAACTTTACCTTTCCACAGAAAAATTCTACACGCGTATCCGCTCCAAATCATTTCTGCAGCGTAAACGTTTTTAATAACAGCAACGACGACGATAGTAGCATAATGCAGCGACTACAACAACAACAGCAACAACAACAACATAATGCCAGCAAGCAGTGATCACCTCAACACTAACAGCAATAGCAACAACAACAACAACAACATAGCAACCACAATAATAGCAGCATTAGCAGCATAGCTTAACCTATTCTTACTTTTGATTTTAAGTTTTAGTTCTAAACTCCGCTTTTACCCAATCGGTTATGATAACATTGGCACATAGTGTCTACTAATAAATAAACGCCTTATCTGGCACATAGTGTCAGCCAACAAAATAATAAGTTGTTTTATTTGGAAAAGTTAACTGGCGCCCAACGTGGGGCTACGAAAAATTCTTTATAAAAAGAAAGATTGAAAGTGGCCAGTGAGCTCGAACTCACGTAAAAATTTTCTATATTGAAAAAAAGAACGTACAAATTTTCTATATTGAAAAAAAACGACGTAAAAGTTTTCTATATTGAAAAAAAAACGACGTAAAAATTTTCAATATTGAAAAAAACAACAAACGAAAAAGTTCTTCATAAAATAAAATAAGTGAACTTACCCTTTTGGAGGGAAAAAAATGAAGAGAAAACTTACCTGAAATTAAAAAGAGAAATTGATTAGATTTGATTAAAATAATAAATTAATACAAGCAAATAACAAATATAAATAAACAGATAATAATAAAAACAAACAAAGAAACTGAATAAATCTAATATTTTTCTATACTGAGAAAAAAAACTCCAAAGCGAACAATTCCAGTACTCACCTGAAACGAGAAAAAAACATACGTTAATTCGCGATGGACCAAGAACTACAAGGAGAAATAACACCCTGCACTGGACAACATATATGCTGTTGAGTTTATGTAAGTAAAGTGCTCAGCAAGCATAGGCAAAATTTCAATTGAAAATTGAAACTTATGTAAATTGGATCCGTAAACTTATTCTATTATATTTTCCTGTAATTAAGTAGAAGCTAAAAGCGTAAAAGCAAATAGTTCTTTCATTCAAGAAATAAAATTTATATTAATAAGTAATTAAAAAGTTTTAAATCAAATGTTCAGTGGAAAAAATTGTTTACATTTTTTTTTAAAAAATTCCATTTACTGTGAATATTTTCCTGTAATTAAGTGAAGTTAAGAGCGTAAAAGCAAATAATTCTTTCATTCAAGAAATAAAAATTATCTTAATAAATAATTGTTAAACCAAAGTTTTAATTAAGTGTTCAATTGAAACAAAATTTGTTTACCAGTTAATGTGAATAAAAATTATTTAAAACCTATTCAATTAATTAAATAACGATAATCGAAAATGGATGCTCAAACGTTGCAAAGTCTTTTAAATGCTACTATCAAAGCAGCCACAGAACAGACTAAACGTGAGTTTCAGGGGAAGCTAGATGAACTAACGAACAGACTCACACAAATAGAGACACCCTCACAAGTCGAGGTTTTTAAAGAAGTGACAATAGAGCCAGGCAGAAACTGTGACGAATCACTTGGTCTTGTAAGGTCCCTGGCTGAATTTTCTGGGGACCAGGCACAATACGTGTCCTGAAGGCAAGCGGCTCACACCGCCTACAAAATTTATACGAATTATGATGGTAGTTTAAAACACTACAAAGCGGTTGCGATAGTCAGGAACAAAATAGTAGGTTCTGCCGACATGGTCCTATCATCTTTTAACACCACGCTTAATTTCCATGCAATTATTGCAACACTCGATTTCACCTACGCAGACAAAAGACCTATCTATCTTATATAACAAGAAATGTCGACAATGCGAAAAGGTCGATTAACAATTGTCGAATTTTATGAGGAAGTGGAGAAGAAGCTAACACTTCTAGTGAACAAAACGATAATGACACACAGCGGACAAACTGAACTTATTGAGTATCTCTACAATAAATACAGACAGGACGCACTAAGAGTTTTTATTTCCGGATTGAACAGACCGCTATGCGACGTTCTACTCTCGTCCAGTCCAAGCGATATGCCTACGGCCTTAGCCCTTGCTCAGGAGCTAGAGGCGAACCATGCAAGATCACTTTTTGTTCACATGCAAGAGCACTCATGCCACAAAGAGGCAGTTTGCCGCAAATTCGAAGACTCCCCATGAACCCCCGACAAAACCGACCATCGCAGGAACAAGAAAGATCACTGTTCACTCAAAATAGGCCAATGCAAAACAGACAACCCTTAACTTGAAACCAAGGACCACGGGGCCCATTTCCCAATAGACCACCAAACAACTTCAGCACAGAAAGGACTCAAACAACTAACCATGAAAAGAGACCACCTAAAAGACAATATGAAAGCGACAGACAACATGTTGCCAAGCTACAACGTATTAACCATTTGAGACAGCTTGAACACCATGACAGAGACATACCTGGAATTTATGTTGACAATATCCCTTACTTTTCCAATGAGGACGAGGGCGAAGATCCAATCGTACATGGCAACACCCCAGAGGATGAAGACATAGAGGATGAGGCAACTGACGAAATCAATTTTTTAGACTAAAATCCCTCCTGCCATACGTCAGCAGGAATTTCGCTGGCAAAGAATTAAAATTCTTGGTCGACACCGGTGCCTCGAAGAACTACAATAAGAATCTTAGTTTTTTTAAAGGGTATAAGGAATTTAGAAATTCCTTTGACAGTAAAATCGATACACGGTACCAATAAAATTCTGCGAAAATGCATTATCAATATTTTTAATAAAAACGCAATTTTCTATATTTTACCAACTCTCCAAACTTTTGATGGAATAATAGGTTTCGATCTCTTTAGAGATATAAATGCTCTTGATATGAAGAAGGGAATTATAACTTATAATGACGGGAATGAGAAGTTGCTGTACTTTTATTGTGAAAATGTTAATAATATAGTTTTAGGGCCCACCGAAAGTAGGCAGTTATCGCAATTAATTAGAGAAAAATCAGGAGTATTTGCTGACCCAAATGAGGCGTTACCATACAATACCAGCGTCATAGCGACTATAAAGACAACTGACAATGAACCGATTTATTTAAAAACGTACCCGTATCAAATAGCAGCTGCTGCTTTTGTAAACAAAGAGACAGAGGATCTCCTAGCTAATGGAATAATTAGGCCGTCACGCTCACCATTTAATAGCCCGATATGGATAGTAGACAAGAAAGGATTCGATACAGAGGGCAAGCGTAAGATGCGTCTAGTAATCGATTTCAGAAAAATAAACGAGAAAACTATCTGTGACAAATATCCTATTCCGGATACCTCTGTAATTCTATCTAACCTAGGGAAATCCAAATATTTCACAATACATGATCTTAAGTCGGGATTTCACCAAATTAACTTGGCTGAGCGAGATTGCGAGAAAACTGCTTTCTCCGTCAATAATGGCAAGTGGGCTGAAAAATGCCCCAGGCATATTTCAACGAGCCATATATGATGTCCTGAGAGACCAGATAGGGAAATGCTGCCATGTCTACACAGACGATGTTATCATCTTCTTTGAGACAGAGGAAAAACACTTGGAGGATATTGGTACAATTTTATCGAAACTGTTCGAAGCAGGAATGCGTGTCTCAACTGAGAAATCGAAATTTTTTTAGAAAAGAAGTAGAGTTTTTGGGTTTTATGGTGTCAGGCAAGGGAATTAAAACTTGTCCTAAAAAATCAAAGACATCATAAATTACGAAGTGCCGAAAACTCTCAGACTTATAAAAACCATATCTACCGTTCAGAATCCACTTAATTGCTTTATAAATCAAATAGTCCTCTGCAACGGAAGGGAAACCGAAAAAAGACAAAAATAGTTTTTAGATCAAGAATAAGACACACAATCACATTTGTGAATTTAAATGACCTTTTGGTAATACTTAAAGAGGTGGTTAACCCCGATGTTGTAAACGCATTATACTGCGATATAACGATTCTAGCTCAAATCCAGGATAAATTAATAGCAGCATTCCCCTCAGTCAAATTCCGCCATACAAACCGAATCGTAATAGATGTCCTGAATCGGGACGACCAAACGGAAATTGCGGTTGCCGAGCACAATCGAGCTCACCGACATGCACGAGAAAATGTGCAACAAATTCTGAGAGACTACTTCTTCCCAGAACTTAGACAAAAACTGAAAGAAGTAATATCGACGTGCAAAATCTGTCGCGAGGCAAAATACCAAATGCACCCCAATAGAGTCGAAATAGGAAAAAACATCCATACCCTCCCACCCAGGAGAGATATTGCATATCGATATCTACTCCACTGATAAACAACATTTTCTCACCTTAATAGACAAATTTTTAAAATATGCGATTGTAAACCCTATTCAGTCAAGAGCAATTGCTGACATAAGGCAGCCACTCATATATATGATTGGTTTTTTTAAAGATACCAAAACCATTGTATGTGATAATGAACGTTCATTTAATTCTGAAACTATAAAAACAATTCTAAAAAATACCTTCAACTTTTCTATTTGCACTACACCCCCATTCCATAGCGTCAGCAATGGGCAAGTAGAAAGATTCCATAGCACCCTTACGGAAATAGCTAGGTGTATAAAACTAGAATAAGGTATTTCTGATACACCTGAGCTAATATCACTGGCAGTCACAAAATACAACAGAACAATCCATTCGATTACAGCCCAAGTAGAATTTTGCGACCACAGGTTACTTAAGACACATTTTTTACACGACGACGTTGCAGCGATACTGATTTGGAAAAATTTTTGTGGGAACAGTTTGTAAAAATTATCCAAGTGTAGGCATCACTCATCATTCATCAAAATGTACATTTTGTAACAATTATCTTATTGCGACCCAAGCGTACGATTTTTCTATTTAAAATGGTGGACGCAAATTATTATTATATATAAACATTTTTTATTAATGTAGAAATTGTTGCAATATTTTCTAAATTCAGCTTGCGCTTAAATTCTTAAGAAGTTGTTATTTTACCGAAAATCTTCTTTCCATCTACATTTAGCTCCAAATAATATCAAAAAACACTTAAGATTATGTTGTACTCCTATATATTATATAAATTTTAATTATAAAATAATTATATTTATGGCTGCAAAATGTAAACAAAACATGTAAACAAAATTAATTTTTTTGCAATTGGCAACTCTGTAATGCATTTATATATAAATGTGTATACTAAAATGTGATAAGTTACTTCAAAGTAATTTTCACTAACACAATGTCGGCATTGTGTTGCACCACTTTCGAATCATAGTGGTCTCTGTAACGTAACCAATACGTAAAATCATGTCAATTTTGACACAAAAATAAACGCTACGACGTCGCTGCAACCCAAATGTGAACCATCAGTTCTAGTTGGAGGTTATAGACCCATAGACATAATTCACTCAGCACCCCATACACAAATAGAAGAGATAAGACAAAAACTTGCTAAAACTCAGGAAAGAAACTTAAAATACCACAATAAGAATCGCCATATACGAAACTTCAAACCCAGTGACAAAGTTCATGTAAAAACAAATAAAAGAATAGGCAACAAATTCACTAAACTCTATATTGAGAAAAGTATTCAAGCAGATCTGGGACCAAAAGTTCTCATTGATGGAAGGGAAGTCCATAAATATAATCTAAAATAATTTTTTTATCTTCTCTCCTCTCTTTCTTTTCTCTACGAGCTCCTTTTATATCCCAGTGACTGAAGGAATGGTAGCCACTTACGACCATTATGAGTTTTTATTACACATAACAAACCTACCAGACTACGAAAACATAGCCCAAGTCACCGAGAACATACTTAATCATTTTCCATAGTCCCATATGAGGAAACTGTTAAAAGCTGATGTTGACCAAATCATTACCCTACTGAATGCAGTAAGGATTCACCACCGACACTCCAGAAGTATTAATTTTTTTGGGAACGGCATTAAAATACATAGCTGGCACCCCGGACTTTGATGACTTCAACCAAGTGGTAACTAAAGAGGAGGCCTTAATAGAGGCCAACGATCGACAGGTTATCATTAACACCGAACTGCAAATTAAAATAAACCAATTAACAGAAACAGTTAACAAACTACTTATTGCATCGAAACAAACGCAAATAGACACAGGACATTTATTTGACCCAGCCATTGCTAGTAACAAGGCCATAATGACAAGTATTGAGAATGCCATTTACTCGATTACTCTAGCAAAACTAAGCATTGTAAATCCAATTATTCTAGATAGCAAAGAAATTGAAAATGTATTAGCTGCTGAGCATTTTGCCAACGTTAGCATTAGCGATATCTGTTGTGGTCTCGGTTATTGAGAATAAAAGACTACTGTTTAACTACTAATATAATCTTTTATTTGAGCTCGTTAATTAAAGAAAATAAATTGAATAAAGCATAACCTCTAACCAACGTGTCTGTAGCGTTGCCACCTGACCCACAGTTGTATTGTAGGGCTACCCTAACATCTCCCCCTTTTTAGGAAAGGTCATAGTCTTTCGTCCAAACTGGAAGGTTGATGGCTTTACGTGTGGAAGTCCTCGGCATTGTTTGCTCGGGCGTGCTATAGCAAGACGATTGTTCGTTTACGCTGTGACTGCTCTCATTTGGATCCACATCCTGGTCCAAAAGTTCATTTAGACTGGTTGAGCTTGAAGATTTTTCCATCGACTCCGAACTGTTTTGAACCGTAAAGTGTTGTTGTGCAGGGGTGTTAAGTAACTCAAACGTATCATACAAAATTCTGGTGGGGTTTCTTTCAGCTTCCGGAATGTTTGCATATCTTGTTTTTAGTTGGTTGGCGTGCGAACGGATGAGCTTCCTTTTGGTATCGAATATAAGCACGCTGTAATTCACTGTTCCCACTCGTTCCATAATAGTGCCTGGAACCCAAAATTCGTGATTATTGCGATATACTCGTGCAAAAACCAAGTCGCCCACTTTAAAATCCCTCTGCTTCGCACCATGCCTTTTATTGTATTGATTATTTTGCACTTTGTTTTCCTTAACTTCCCGCGGCGCTGATGGTGGAACGCCTCGGCTGGTGAAATTCCATCTGGCACATTTGGATTTGATGTTGAACGATAGGTTTGCAGGAAAGTTTCCAAATTCTCCAGACTGGTTCTATCTACAAATCTATCTACGTATCTACAAATCGCTCTGCTTGACCATTGGATTGTGGATGGTACGGTGCTATTCGTATATGAGTTATTCTTCGCAACTCCAGGAATTTCTGGAACTTTGCACTAACAAATTGTGTTCCATTGTCCGATACAAGCTTGTCACAGTCACCGTAGCGAGAAAACATTTCATTGAGCTTGTTAATGATGATATCCGAAGTTAAACTGGTGATTTCAAAAATTTCCGGCCATTTTGAAAATGCATCAACTACAACAAGGTAGTACATTGAATTGCATGGACCAGCAATATCAATGTGTAGTCGCTCCATCGGTTTTGTTGCCATCGGCCATGATTGTTATGTGTGTTTGACTGGTAACTTGCCTGCTGCTGCGCATTGTTGACAGTTTTGGACGTATGTTGTAACGTCCGCATCTATACCCGGCCAGTAGACGTGACTTCTAACAACTGTTTTCATGCGCTACTTACCTGGATGGCCTCGATGTAGCTGCTTAAAATTTTTTTCTGTAACCCGAAAGGTATAACTACCCTTTCGTTGAACAAAAGGCAACCGTTTACAACACACAGTGCATTTCGACGTGCATAGTATGAAGACAGTTCTGAAGACCCCTGAATCTTCCAACCGAAATTTAGCGAATCTATGACCGCTTGCAATATTTTACAATTTTGTGTTGCTTGTTGAACCATGTTGAAGCTTACTGGGTAGTTTACTGAATTGATCGTTGAGTGCCTGATAGGTCTTCCTCGAATCTTGCGCATGCTACGACGATATCCTCTTCCGGACTTTCCGTGCTGGCCATTAATCGCGACAGTGTATCTTCACAACCAAATTCCTTCGTATTAATGTTAATGTTGTGTGGTGGAGATGCGTACTGCGACCTAAATGAGATCTATTGTACCTCCTTCTCAAAGCTCCGCTGGGTTTGCGGATTACAGAATTTCATCCAGCCCTATTTCTCTAATGAATTTGAGAATGTTCTTAGGTTCAAGGGATGAAACCTGCTCTAGACTCAGCTCATAATTCCCCAGTGCTAGTTTACGTCTGCGAGCCACGGCGTCGCAGTTTGTAAGTAGGTGTATTGGAGTCTCCTCTGCTTCTTCACAGAAACGGCAGTTACTATCGGTCTCTATGCCCAATTTCATCAGGTGGTATTTGAGTTTACAGTGTCCTGTAAGGAACCCCGTTAGAATCCTAAGATTCTGTTTGCCTAAGCTTATGCACAATTTTGCTCTCCGAGTGTTAAAATCTCTGAGGAGCAATTTGGATTGTCTTAGCTTTGGGAGGCTTTTCCAAAGGTTTGATCGTTTATGCCTCTCCTCCCTTCTTAGTTCTTCTTTTATAGAGTGTGTGCCCAATCCGCAGAATGGTTCTGGCCCTATAAATTTTGTGGCTGCACCCTGTCGTGCTAGTCCATCGGCTTCTTCGTTACCCTGTATTCCTTTGTGTCCTGGGACCCAAAGTATAGTAACAGTGTTATTCTTGCCTAGTTCGTTGAGTTTTGTTAGGCATTCCCATGTTATTCTCGATGATATCTCACAGAAAACTAATGCTTTGATTGCTGCTTGGCTGTCTGACATCACAACTATATCCTGACCTTTGTATTTACGGTCCAGATTGAATTGTGCACACAGTTGTATTGCTAGGATCTCCGCTTGGAAGATACTGGGTGTTGTCCCCATAGGTTCAAAGTGCTTGGTTCTTGGCCCGTACACCCCTGCGCCTATACCTTCCAATGTCTTGGACCCATCTGTATACCATGCTATACTGTGTGGTTTCTTGACCTGCGATATCATCTCGCTGTCCCACTCTTTCTTGGTACTAAGCTTAATTCCGAAGTGTTTTTCGAAGTTATACCTTTTTACTATATCGTCTCTTGGTAGATCGATGTAGGGAGTGTGCTTTGCAATATCCTCCTTCTCTCTACTGCTGATAGTTTTACCTGAACCTGTCCCCTCTTTTGCAATGCACAACAGAGTTCGCTTGGCTACTCCCTCTATGACAAGGTGTAAGGGTGTTAGGTCCAGAATTACTTCTAGTGCTGCTGTAGGGCATGTTCTCATGGCCCCTGTGATGCATACACAGGCCAGTCTCTGCACCCTTGTTAGCATATTCCTCATTGTGGTTAGCTTGGTTCTCTCAGCCCATGCTATTGCACCATAGGTGAGGATGGGTCTCACCATCATGGTATACATCCAGCGGAGAATTGTTGGGTTACAACCCCAGCTTTTCCCCGCCAGGCTCCTACATACCATGAGTGCTCGCGTTGCTTTGTTTATAGTTACCTCTGCATGTCTTCTCCAGAGAAGCTTTGAATCTAGTGTAAGTCCCAGATACTTTACTTCTCCTTTGAAGGGAATTTCAGTGCCATCCATTCTCATTGTTCGGAGGTTTGGCAGGCTTCTTTTGTTAGTGAAAGGTACTATGGTGGTTTTCGCTGGGTTGATACTTAATCCCACTGTGTTGCACCACTCCTTTGTTACTGACAGTCCTCTCTGTATCAGGTTACAGAGTGTATCCTCGAACTTCCCTCTCGCTATTAAGGCGATGTCGTCTGCGTAACCCTGACATTTTATGCCATTCTCGGTTAGCATCGTTAATAATTCGTCCACAACAAGACTCCACAGCAGTGGAGAAAGGACTCCGCCTTGTGGGCAGCCTTTTGTTGTTTTGATTCTTATAGTGGTGTTGCCCACTTTTGTTTCTGCAGTTCTAGTGCTAAGCATTTGGCATATCCATCTGCTGAGCGTATCATTTACTCCTTTTTTGTGTAAAGACTTCTTCACAGCCTCGTGAGAAGTATTATCAAAGGCTCCCTCTATGTCTAGAAAGGCACAGAGTACGGTTTCTTTGTTTTTGAAAGCTGACTGGATGTTGCTAGCCAACTGGTATAGAGCAGATTCTGTAGACCTGCCTGCCCTATACGCGTGTTGACAGGGGTGCATTGGTGCCTTCTCCAGAATCTCAGTTCTTATATAGTTATCTATTACCTTTTCCATTGTTTTAAGTACAAATGAGGTAAGGCTAATGGGTCTAAACGACTTTGGTAGCGTGAAGTCTATTTTCCCTACTTTTGGTATGAAGGTGACTATCGCCCTTCTCCATTTCCTTGGGATATAGCCCAGCGCAAGGCTGCTTCTAGTTATTTTGACTAGGTGAGGCAATATAGTTTCTGCACCTTTTTGTAGAAGTGCAGGAAAGATGCCGTCTACACCTGCTGATTTGAATGGTTGAAAGGTTCTGAGTGCCCAATCTAGACGAGCCTTAGTACAAATGCTCGTTGCAAGTTTCCATTCTTCTTGATTTGGAGTGATCTGCCTGTCTGCTGTCTCATACTCAGTTACCGGTGTACTGCCCGGGAAATGAGTTTCTAGAAGGTGACTGGCTCGTTGCTCTTCTCTAAGCGTATAGCTTCCGTCTGGCAATAGAAGTGACATTTTTGTCTCCACTCTGCCTTTAGCCATTGCTTTGTGTATCCTGGCTGCTGCTGGCGTGGAAGAAATGTCTTCACAGAAGGTTCTAAAGCTCTGTCTTTTGGCTTTCCTGATTTCTTTATTATACTCCGTCAGAGTCGCCGTGTAGTTGTGCCATTCTCCGTTGCGCTTTGCGGCATTAAAGCTGCATCGCACCTTCTTCCGGAGTCTGGTCAGCTCAGCGCTCCACCAAGGAGTATGTTTTGTTCTTGCCTTGTGCCCTGTTGGACAGCTAGATTCGTAGGCATTATATACTGCATTGTTTACTTGCTCTACATAGCATTCAAGTTCTAGGATGTTACTAATTCTACTCCTAGCTTTTACGTTCTGTAGGTTTTCTTTCAGGTTGTTGGTGTATGTGTCCCAACTGGTATTTCTTGGGTTTCTTTTGGGTTCTGTCTCTCGACATTTCTCCCCAAATCTTAACTCTATTATTCTATGGTCAGACATTGAAGGTTCCATTGATACCCTCCATTCCCTAATCATATCCCCCACATCTGGGCTTCCTATGGTGAGATCTAAGACCTCTTCTCTAGCCCTGGTTACAAAGGTAGGTGTTACCCCCACATTGAAGAAGTCTAGATTACTACTTAAAAGAAATTCTAAAAGGTACTCACCTCTGGTGTTGACGTTGGTGCTTCCCCAAATTGTGTGGTGCGCGTTGGCGTCACAGCCGATGATTAGTGGAAGGTGCTCTTTCCTGCAATGCTCCACGAGTCTTTTTATCTCCGCTGGGGGAATGTTGACATCGTCCCCAGGAAAGTAAGCGGATGCGATCACTATGGCGCGGTGCTTGCCATCAGTTTCGATGTGAGTCTCGATAACTGAAAGGTCCCGCGTCATAAATTCTGAAAGACAAATATAATTAATATTTTTCTGCATTAGAATACATGCTCTGGGATTGATTGTTCTCTGGTCCCAAGTTACCTGACCCTCTTTGCAGTAGAGGCCACTTACTTTTCCCCTGTAGCACCAGGGTTCTTGGATCAGCACGAAGCCCAGTTGTTCTGTGGTAAACCTCCGAGCAATAACTGCCGAAGCAGCTTTTGCATGGTGGAGGTTTACTTGGGCAAATTTCGTGCTGGTTACTGTGCCGATCGTCATAGCACTGGACTGCTGCCCCGGTCCTTCGTATTAACGTATTGTATTTCAAAATCATACATCATAAGCATGAGCGCCCAACGTTGCAGTCTGTTTGCTGAGTAAAATGGAATGCCTTTTTGACTGCAAAAAATTGCCAACAGAGGTTTGTGGTCCGTGCAGAGTAGGAATTTTCTTCCAAAAATACAGCGATGAAATTTCTTCACTGCGAAAATCAGACCCAGTGCTTCTTTCTCTATCTGTGAATACTTCTTTTCTGCCGGCGTCAATGTACGCGCCACATGTGCAATAACCTTTTCCGATTTATCCGGATATACGTGGCAAATAAACGCACCTATGCCCTTGTCGGACATAGTTGTATTGGTAGTTAGGGGTCATAATGCGTAAGCATTAGCTCGGAATTTAAAATATTTTTATAGCTTTTAAAAGCTTCCTCATATTCGTGTGTCCATTCGAACTTTGAATTTATGGTAAGAAGCTTATCGATAGGCGCCCTTATATCGCTCATTTTACGTATATATTTACCGTAGTAGTTTATTGAACCTAAGAACGACATTACCTCACTGACCTTTGTAGGCCTCTGCATGTTTAAAATAACTTTTATTTTCTCCGGGTCTGGCCGAAATCCTGTTTAGGTCACAATATTTCCCAAATATTTGACGTCTGCAGCAAAAAATTTGCATTTTTCAAATTTGATGCTAAACTTGTACTCGCTGAGGCGCTGAAGAACTTTGCATATATTTTCATAATGCCTTTCCCACGTCAAACCGCCGATAATAATGTCATCAATATAATCTGATGCATCGTCGATGCCGGCTAACATTGCGTCCATTATTTGTCGAAAAGCACCTGGAGCGCTTTTAATGCCTGGTGCAAGTCTGTTGAAAGTGAATAATCCTTTATGTGTGTTGATTGTAAGCAGCTTTGCTGAGTCCGGAGCAACTTTGGTTTGTAGATACGCATCGGATAAATCTATATGCGTGAAACAACAACTGTGATCAATTTTCGCATATATATCTTTTGGAATAGGCAAAGGGTATTGGTGTGACTCTAAAGCTGCATTTAACCCGGATGAGTAATCTCAGCATCTTATTTTTCCCGATGCTTTTTTAACCGCTACTATCGGTGCCGCATATTCTGAAAACTCAACTGGTTTAATTACGCCTAAATTTTGTAGGTGCTGCAGTTCTGCATCAATGAGTGGTAGCATCGCGTATGCCACCGGACGCTTCGCTTTAAACACAGGTTTAGTGTTCGGTTTTAATTGTAGCTTCACCTCAGCCTTGCTGCATGTAGACGGACTGTCATTAACAACCTCAGAGTATTGTTGCCTGAGCATAGATTCTGCAGCTTTTACGTCAATTTTTGTTGGACCAGCAACCTGACTGCAAACGCTACTTAGTGGCTTGTCCCACAGCCTGAAAATATCGCACCAGTCCGTACCTAAAATGTGAAAAGAGTCAATATCTGCAACCGAAAGAATGCATGTAGCTTAGGGGTGTCCTGGCTTAATGCATCGAGACAGTAGTGCAACCATACTTTCCGATATATCGTTGAGAAACATCGATGTTTTCTAAAAATCAAGCCCTTTTTCTAGCATTACATCACAATGCTACAGCCAGCCCCTTCCTTAACTATTTTTAATTTAACTATGACTATTTTAATTTATTAAAAGCTCCTATAAAACCCCTGTCCTTGCCCGCACGCCTTTTATCAGTAACTAAGGAAAAGAAAAACAAAGTTTTTTACAATCATTCTCTGATTCCGTTGTTGTTTATTAAAAAAAAAAACGCAATAAACATAAGAATATTGGTTATTCTAAAAAATAAGGTCAATATATAAGAATATTGGTCATAGTTATTACAAAAAGAAAAAACGATAAAAGCCTCCACAATCATATAAATTCCAGTATTTATGTCCTATTTTCAGGGTTTTCCTTTTTAATTAATTTTTGTTTATTTATTTTTTTATATAATAATTTCAAAAGGTGGTTAAAATTCGATGTTATATGAAAATATATCCATCCATCGAGTATATTAAAAGCTTTTCAAAACATCGGATCAAGTCGATGTATCGAATTGTAAACATAGAGTAAATCCGATGCATCAATGTATATCGAATATCCTTAATGTAGCTACTTCCCCATTAAGCCGAACTTCACATAGAAATTCGGCCAGCAACTTAATACGGTCGTTTGAGGCGCTGGTGACGTAGTAGTTTTGTAAATGCTTTCCTGGTCTGCCCATTTTCTCCCAAGCTGACTTTCCGATTATAGTTTTATCCGATGTAGTGTCAAGTTGGAGCCGGAGGTCATGACCCATAATAGAATTTGTTAAAGGTAAACTCTTGATGTTGACTGTAACAAATTTCCTTCGCGCTGTGTGTGTGACACAGTTCACGCGTACTATGTTTGATTGAGTTTGAGCGCTTGGCTGCTGTCGTCAGTTCTTGTGACTCCTGCTGTTTTGTTGTGAATGTGATTGGGCACGCCCTTGCACTCCGTATACTTTGCAAAATCCTTCCTTGTGGCCAATGAGCCGCACTGAGTGCATTTGTGATATAAATAATTGCAATATTTTGAGTAGTGCAACGCCCTGCAATTCCAGCAAGGCGTTTTTGGAATCTTTTTCTATTTGCCATCTACCAGGAATGTGTCCTCGTAGCGGTCATACCACGCGTTGAATGTCAATGAGTTCTCCGGATCGTAGTAGAACTCCGTGATGCTGCTTGCAAGTGCTTCCATTAACATTTCTGGCCCAATGCTGGGCTGCGCAGGTGCTCCTGCTGTTAACGTTGCAAGCAGCCTGCTTTGCACTTCGAGAAGCTCCAAAAGTTTTGGATCCAAAGCCATTTCACTTTAATCCTCGTCGCCAAATCTGTTGTGGTCTCGGTTATTTAGAATAAAAGACTTCTGTTTAACTACTAATATAATCTTTTATTTGAGCTCGTTAATTAAAGAAAAGTAACTGAATAAAGCCTATTAAGAACATAATCTCTAACCAACGTGTCTGTAGCGTTGCCACCTGACCCACAGTTGTATTGTAGGGCTACCCTAACAATATCCTAAGCGTATCAAAAATAAAAGTTTTCCAAGATAATGATAATATCTATTTTGATATTAAATACCCGAAAATTTCCAAAATATTTAACCAAATTAAAATACTGCCAGTAATACGTGAACACAAAATATTAAATTTAGAAACGGACACTGTAGCCGAGTGTAATAAACTGCACCAATCGCTAGATAACTGCGAAGATGCGACTACAATAACATTTTGCCAACATCTGAAAGAAAGTTTCTGCATACAACAACTACTAAATAATCACAAGGCAGCTTGCAAAACAACCTCATCTTCACATTTCTTCGATCGAGGAATTCAACGACGATGTTGTCGTCATAAACGACCAATCGGTGGAATTGCGTAAAAAGAATAACTCAACAATTATAGTAAATGGCACATTTTTGGTTATTTTCGAAAAAGAAGTTACTATAAACGAGACGACGTTCACCAACTGGAAGAAAATCAGTCATTCACATCCCTAAGCTACACCGGCCCAGTTCGTTAATATCACAGAACATATTTCACTACTGTCACTTCCGTATTTACATAAGGCTAACATTAAAAACATTGGTCACATCGCCAATCTGAAGAAGTTAATTCACCTGCGTTCCAGACAGTGGATGATCATTTTCATATTCATCACAGCCCTTTTGGTAGTAATTTTTGTGGGCCAACTGATCGCCAAAAAACGTAGAAAAAACAACAATATCATGGTCCTCGATAGAGTTCTAAAGAAAGCCGGGGACGACTTCACTCAAAGGGAGGAGTAGTAGCAAGTGTCAGCTAACTTTATCGTTCCACCGAAAAATTCTACAAGTTAGCAAGTGTCAGCTAACTTTACCTTTCCACAGAAAAATTCTACACGCGTATCCGCTCCAAATCATATCTGCAGCGTAAACGTTTTGAGTAACAGCAACGACGACGACGATAGTAGCAGAATGCAGCGACTACAATAACAACAACAGCAACAACAACATAATGCCAGCAAGCAGTGACCTTAACACTAACAGCAATAGCAACAACATAGCAACCACAATAATAGCAGCAGTAGCAGCATAGTTTAAGCTATTCTTACTTTTGATTTTAAGTTTTAATTCTAAACTCCGCTTTTACCCAATCGGTTATGATAACATTGGCACAGAGTGGCCTATTAATAAATAAACGCTTTATCTGGCACATAGTGTCAGCCAACAAAATAATAAGTTGTTTTATTTGGAAAAGTTAACTTATACTAAAATAAAAAAAAATAATCAATAATTAAGAAAATTTTACTTGTTTAAGCTCCAAGGAATTTTTTGTTTTTTTGAAATAGAAATTTTTCTTTGATAAAAAAAATAAATTTCTAAACAAAGTTTTAATTATACCTTTCAAAGAAAAATTATTTCTTTCAAAGAAGAATTTACATTTACAAAAAAACTTCCTTGGCTAAAACAAGTAAAATTTTATTAAATATTGATCAAATTTTATTTCATTTTAGAACACTTTATTCTGTGTGTAATTCATTTTTAAAATCAATATATAAAATAAAACAAATAAATTTTTACTTTTAAATCAAGTCTCAATTTTTTTAAACAAATGCAAGTACTTTTGATTCAAAAATAACTTCTAAAACAACTAAAGAAATTTCAGAAACTTGTGTTTTTTATTTAAAAGCCGAACTTTTTTCTGAGTGTATTAGCATTTTCTTAACATTTTGAGAAATTGACGTTTGAATTGCATTGGAAAAAATTGAAGTTAAAACTTTTTTGTTTACAACTTAAACATATTTCAACGAAACAATTTTTAATGTTTAATAAAACCTATATAACGTTTTAATTTTTATCTGAAATAAGCAATACAGGTTGTGAAAATAGAATGGAAATCACATCAAATTCTGATTCAAAAAGTCATAACTAAAATAGCGAAACAAAGTATTCAAAACTTAATAAATTTGTTATTTTTTACAAAAATTTGCTGATATAAAATGTGCAATGCTTTTAAAATTAAAAAAGTATAGCAGTGAAATGACTGACGACCGAAGCGAAAACATATATGTAAAATATTAGTATTCCCTGGAAGACTTTGTCCTGCCACGGACCGCCTTACTGCTATATAAGAATTTTCATGCTAATCGGAAAAAAAATTTATATTTTCACCCCCTCAACCTTTGATTATTTCTTTCAAAATATTTTTTATTCAGATAGCATTTTTATTTTATAATTACACCAAACTATATTATTACATTTAAATTGAATATTGTTGATATCAAAATAAAATGCAAGGAGCACATATTGAATGAAAAATAATCCTCAAAAAGGTTATTTAATTTTCAATGTATATGTAGAGCTGTAGCTAAAATAAAATAAATTTACATTTTTTTATTTATATTTTGTTTGATGGGTCTTGAAGTCTCTTTTAATGCCTGCATTTGAGATCTTGCTACAAGGAAAACAGAAAACAGCAAGCAGAGTGCATTTTATTTTCTGCCCCCTTTTCGGTTAATCCGTACATCCGGTTCATCATTAATGCACATTATTTTCGTCTTTTATCATTTCATTTTATTTTAAATTCTGGGTATTAATATAAAAAACAGAGTAACACATAAACAAAAATATAAATTAAACTTATTTTAATAATTAACATACACTTAAAATACAAAATAATTTACACATACATAAAATTTGTATTTACATACATTTCATTGAACTTCATTTACATTATTTTCATTGTTTGCGTCATAAATCATTGGATTATATTTTTAAAAAAGATACTATAGGCTTATGGTAGCTGAAATAAGAAACAAAAAATTTTGGACTATGCAGTCCCAGTCATGATAAAATTATTATTAGGTAGCCTTGACAACTACTTATTTTCTCACGAGCTGCAATTTCAAACAAAAGAAAACAATATAAAGTGCGTGTGTCACACACATTGGCAGCTTTCAGCAGACTCAATAGTTGGCAACTGTTTTTTTTTAAAATTTGAGTGAGGAACCTGTGCAATGAAATGATCCATTCACAACAGGAGACTCCTCTGAATGCGGCCAATGTGTGTGATACACGTTCTCTTTTTTGTTTTCTTTTGCTTGACATTCGATGGTCGAAACAAGAAATGTCACACCTACGTATTACTTATAATACCATAGTCCCAGTCAGAGAATATGCTGGCGACATTAATAAAACTACAAATGTTTTTATGTTGGTCATGAAACTCAAATACTCGCTCTTTAATATTGGCTACCAGGCGCTCAGCAAATGCAGTAAGCATGGAAAAATTAAACAAGGTAGTGTTAGGGCGGAGGGCCGGTGACCGAAACTGTCAAAACGAAGTTGATATTTCATACAAAATCTGCGACCAATAAGAATGCAATATGAAGGCAAGAATTCGCAAATATATCAAAATGTATGAGTTTGACAGTTATGGTCACTTAGAGAGAGAACACATTCAGCCCTAACACTACTTTGTCTAATTCTACTATGGCAGCAAGCAACCATCAATAAGTTTATCTGCTGACAAATCGTTCCTTCATAAAGAAATCATGAAGGATATTTACTGTTTTTCTGTCAATGTATATGTAGATCTGTAGCTGAACTAAAATACATTTACAACAACAATTACCAAGCAAATCTACTACAACGATGAACAGAGAAGAGCAGTATGACATCGGTTGCGCAACGTTAGAGGGGATGAACCGAATTGGCGGTGGAAAATAAACAGCACTTTTCTTGCTATTTTTTTTTTTGTTTGCCTGGTATCAAGATCTCAAGTGGAGGCATTAAAAGAGACTCACGGCCAGTCGAACAAAAAGCAAATATCAAAAATTTTAAATTTATTTTATTTTAGCCTACAGCTAGCTCTACATACACATTGAAAAAAACAGTAACATTCAATAGCTGCATTCCCGTGGTCGTTGATCTAGAGCGTGGCTCTATTTTATTCACAAAACAAAAATTAAAACCAGCTCGATTTCTAGCTCTATTTCTGATCTTAAAATGCTGCCAAGTTTCAAGCATTTTTTATCAAAACGAACATAGTTGGCAAATCTTAATAACTATTCATTTTCCTATTTTAACGTTTCACCGCTCAATGGGCGTTTTGGTATTGTTGTTTTCTTTTGTTATTGTTCTTAAAACAGCTGTTTCAAAACTCTGATGACAAGTTGATATAAAGTTGAACTAACGTTGTTTTACTGAGATTTGATCTGATCTAGTGCCACGGGAATGCAGCTAATGTTTTGCAGCGGAGCAAAGGGAGTGGAAAGAACGATGCGTCAGCAGAATAACTTATTGATGGTTGCTTGCTTATGTTTTCTAAGTTTCATATCTTGTTATCTTTGCCGTCTGTATTGATGACGAGAGTTACTCGGAAAAATACAAAAACGCAAACCAAAGATTTACCCTCTACCAAAATCGTTCAATGCGCCTAAAGAAGTTTTCACTTCAAAAATTTTAAATTAATCCCACCAAACAAAGCTACGGCATCAACTTGACTTGAGCATTAATATGGAGATTACTTTGGCGATAACTCGAAAAATATGTATTTTTAATTATATGAATTAAAACAAACCTAATAACGTAGTTTTAATTTTGATTTTAAAATTTTTTGCATCATCCAAGCAAATAATAATAATGAAATTGTGTATTAGTTACTCATTTCGCTTTCTTTATATGGAAACAACGCAAAAAATTATTGACTTGATACAATTTTTTCCATTCTTTGCTCATACAACCTAATTTTGTAAAAAACTGGTATGCACTTCGTTTTTTTTAAATTGTTTCTTAAAATGAACGTTAAAACATAAAAATGGGATAAAAAGTACAAGAGTTGTGATATTTTACTTTACGAAAAAATTTTTGTTGAATTAAAAGAAAATCGTAAAAATTCCGATTTGAAAAATTGCAATGAAATGTTGAAATATTTCCTGAAGCAGCACTTAATACAAATACAAAAAAATTATGTGATTACTTTAAATAACATGTTCGTGAAAATTTTTTTACTAGAAATGTAAAATAATAATTTTTGTTTGGGTGTTTTACGAAAAATTCCAAAAATGTAAAATTTAAAGAACGCCATCTTGGGTAACTTTACTATTTTTACAAAAATCTTTAGCTATTTTTACAAAAAATTACAAAAACCAAAATTCGGATAAAAAGTTATAGCTATGAAACTTGTCTTTTTTCCAAACTCCGCAAAGTGCTTTTTTTGCACTGCAAACTCAAAAAAAAACATAAGAAATCGATAAAAATACGTTTCTTTTAAAATAACTTCAGTAAGTTAAAAAATATTTCTGATTTTAGTTAGAAAAATCTTAAAATTCCAGAGCTGCCAACATATCAGACCCTTGTTTTAATATAAAAAAAAAATAACTAAAAACCGCCATGACAAAATGTATATACTTGAAAAAAGTCTTTTAACCCCACCAAATAAAATTGTATAAAACTGCTGTAAGATATTATAACCAGCGAAAATATTCTATATTTTGCAATAATCAGTCATGTTCTGCATTCCACTTGCGTGAGAAAGTGAAAATAAATCATAATTAAATTCGATATTTGGAGTACTACACATCACTTTTTTCGTTTTGCATTTTATTTAATTTATTAATATAATCAATTGTATTTACGAAAAAAGTTATATATAGAACACCAAATTTCGAATTCAATTATGATTTTAACTTCCATTCGGCAGTGGAATGCAGAACATGCCTGAATATAAGAAAATTATTGAACATATGATTTTTAAAATATAATTTATTTATTTTTTTCATCAAGCAGAGCTGTAACTCTTGTAGACTACTTAACAATCAATATTATACTCCATATAGAAATTAAAAATTAAAATTACAATTATATTACAAAGGGAAAAAATAAATTAAATGTAATAACTATAAATTAATAATTTAAAAATAAACAAGCTGAAAGAATTTATACAAAGCAAAAATAATTTTATCAGAATTCAAAAGTAAACAAGTTGATTTGTGTTAAATTTGAATTAGGCATCGAGGTTCATGAGGACATTATAGAGTGTATTTCTGAAATGATCACGAGAGTTAGTGACAAATATGTCAATTAAGGGCAAAAGGTAGTTTGTTACCCTAATGCAACGGGTTATAGGTTCGTTAAGTCCATAAACAGTTCTATAAAAGGCTTCATGGAAATTAAACTGACTTCGAAGCCGTCTCGGGGGTATACGAAATGCAAGCATGTCCAATAGATCCGGACAATCAATATTATTGTGGAGGATATCTCTAAGGAAAATGATTGATGCTGCCTGTCTTCTACATTTAAGAGAACTTAGTCCAATCAGGGCACATCTAGTTCTATATGGAGGTGGCTCGGGTAGGTTCCAGTTCAATTGGTAAAACATAAACCTAGTGAATTTTCTTTGAATTCTTTCGATACGTTCAGTATGTAGGTGTGCAATAGGGATCGATGACCTAGTAAAAATAAGATAGTGGCATTTAGAGATGTTGAGAGGCAAATGGTTAACATTGCACCATGCAAAAATTGAATTTAAATCCTCTTGGAGAAGTAGACAATCACTAACTGACTTGATTTGACGAAAAAGTTTTAGGTCGTCAGCAAATAGGAGGCATTTAGAGAATTTAACTACTTGGGGGAGGTCATTGATAAATAGAAGGAACAGCAGCGGGCCGAGGTGACTCCCTTGCGGGACCCCTGAAGATACCCTAATTAGATCCGATGTGCAGTCGTTTATTTGAACTCGCTGATGCCGATTAATTAGATATGTTTTAATCCAATTTAGCATATTGGAGTGAAAACCCATAGCTTAGATAATAAACTATTGTGGTTAACCTTGTCGAAGGCTTTGGCAAAGTCTGTAAAAATAACATCCGTTTGCAATGGTTTTCCATATTGAGTATTAGATAATTAACAAAAAGAGTAAGATTAGTAGTAGTGGATTTTCCACACAAGAAACCATGTTGGTGAGCAGAGATAATACTTTTCACAGAAAACATAAGTTTTGCATTAATGATTTTTTCAAATAATTTGGGGATTGTGGATAGTTTGCATATCGGTCTATAATTTATGACATCATGTTTGGGACCAGATTTATGTATTGGAACAATATGTGATAGTTTCCACATGTCTAGGAAAATTCCAGTTGCTAAGGATTCAATAAAGATCATGGATAGCGGTAGTGATATTGATGGGGCACAATTTTTAAGCGAGATAGGAGCAATCCCATCAGGACCCTCCTTAACATTATTTTTGAGGCTAGCAAGGGCAATAGCGACATCCGATTCATCAATATAAACAGAGCTAATGTCGAAAATAGGGTTGAGAGCGGGAGAAGGAGCACACGGTGTTTGCGAATCAGAGGTATATACAGATTTAAAGTAATCTGCGAATAAGTTGCATATAGTGCGCCTATCATCAGAGGATTCATTAAGGTACGACATTCTAACTGGAAGGCCATTTGATTTACGTTTGTTATTTATAAAAGTTCAAAAGAATTTACTATTCTGTTTAAGGCTAGACTCTGTAGAGATTAAATAGTTCCGGTAAAGGAACTTATTCAGAGTATCAAAATCATTTTTGCACAATAGATACGTAGATATTAGGATCGGGTTGGCAGGGTTGCCCCTCAAACGTTTAAAAGCTTTAATCTTCCTGTTTTTCAAGTTAGACAATCTCCTGTTGAACCATGGAGGGTTTCCATTACGACGAGATTGGTTTACTGGAATAAAACGGTAAGTAGCGTTTAAAAAAATAAACTATACATCGACAATAGATCCAAATCCTTTAACATCGAGTCCCAGGGGACTGAAGACAAGTAGCCATTCATTTCACTAAAATTGGCATGATTATAGTCTCTAAATGTCGAACGATAACAATCGATTTTTTGAAAATGATAAAAAGATAAATCTATTTGAAGAGGTAGATGATGTTGCGATCCATTAAAAATAGGACAGGGTGGATAGTCTAGATGGAACTGTAAATCTTTATCGATATAAACTAGGTCGAGAATACGGTTACGGGCATTAGGAAGGTTATTGATTTGAACGAGATCATACTGACTAAAGAAATCAATCAAATTAGCTTCAATTTCATTATTTATGTTCAAGGGTACAAGGTAGAATTCATCGCAGATAGGTTCCCAATTTATATCACCAAGGTTAAAGTCACCAGCAAACACTATATGTTGTTGGTTATTAAGTTTATCGAGAAGTGGTTTACTATTATCAAAATGTACTTTGTAAATCTCCAACGGGCTATTTGGTGGGATGTAACTGACGAATAGAAGGAGCTCCAAGTCATGGTCAATCGAAACTTTAATGATTAATTGATCAATGTCACACATTGATGAATTATTATTTGCTAGAGAGATTTGAGAACATGAGAATGAGCTACGAATTGCAACGAGCACCCCACCACCACGAGAAAAACCCGAAGTACTAGGGCAGCGGTCCTTACGGAAAACATTATAAAAACTGCTGTTAAAAATTTCAGAAGAATAGTGGTGGTCCGTGAGCCAGGATTCCGTAAAAATAATAAAATCATAGGCTAAGGATGAAGAAGAGATAAAAAGTTGTTTCATTTTAGTTCTAACCCCACCCACATTATGGTAATAAAGTGAATACTTATGATTTAGTTTTGAATTTATTCATAGATCCACCAAAGATATAAGTGTGAGAAATAGTTTCCACCAAACGTAAAATTTTACTTATGTGCGGTATAATTGTATTTTATATTTACAATTGTATCCGTTTCAGCATAGTTTCGTTTTAAGTGCCGTTTTCTTACCATATATTCTTTGATTTAATTGCATTAAAATCCATCATCCCCAATTTTAAAAATTGTAGAATTTAAAATTCGTAAAATCTGTCTTAGGGTGATGAAACTGTTAAAATTCTTAGCATTGCGGGATGTTGTTTCCAAAAAATTTTTAATGAACAAACATACACCTTAAATAATATTTTCAAAAAACATAATACAAAAATATTATTAAATAAATGACACCTTAAATTACGTTTTCAATAACATTAAATGCCAAACAATATGCATGTTTCTTTCCACACACATTTCTCGAACCACACATTTTTATTGCAATCATTTGAATTAATAAATGTATTTATGAATTCTCAGCTCTGCCGCTTGAATGATGGTTGTACAACATATATTGCTGATCATCCCTCACCGCATTCACTGCTCGGTGGCTCCATCACTTCTTGTTTTCTCTCGTAATGAACACAGTGAGGTCGTGTAGTTTTGTTGTATGGCACGAACGAACACATTCTGTCGTAAGACGAGGCACAACGACGCACCACTCAACTTCTCAACTTCTGACTGAAATCATGAACACACATTTAAAAGCGATGGATTGCTTGAGTTATGAAACATACACATGAATTCGGTTGTGCATTCATTGAATGAATGAATTCATGCAGATGTTTAATAGATAAGTTATATTGAAGTAGCTTAAATGTTCAGAATCCTCTCAACAATTCCTAAGACGATCTAAAGGCATTCAATAAACTTTCTACTACTGCAGCTGGAATTTTTATTTTATTATTCAATGACATATTATTGAGAAAATTTATTTGCTTTATTTGTTTAATTCAAATTAAAAAAATATATATATATTTTTTATATATATATTTTAATTAAAGTAAAAATATTTATTGGCAAAAAACTAGTTTTACCCTTTTATCACTAGTTGCTTCAAAATTCTGTTGTGGTAAATACCGTGTCGACAAAAAAGGCTTACAAAGTATACATTAGTTTAATAGTAATGCATAGAGAAACTGAGTTTTTAATCGGAGCAAATATATTCTGCAGATGTAAATGCATGTCATTTTCAGTAACGGGACTGGCTGTTTTTAAGAGGATTTTATTTGTCAAGAGCAGTATTAGTTTTTATGGCAATGACACATTCTTCACCACATGACTTTAGAACAGTGCACTGTAAAAAAAGAATCAAAAGTTAAAGCATTGTGTATATTTGCTTATCAATTCCTTACAAGAAGATCTTTGCCATTTTCAAAATCACTTCGTAAAGAGTTTCCAAGGTCTCCTTCTGGAACCTTAAGGTCTTCACGAATTTCGCCATTGTCAGACATCAGTGTTAAAAATCCATCGTCGCTTATGTCAGTCAGTTGGTAATCTTCTCTTTTAACATGCGGAACATCCATGTTGTGAGTAGATGGGCATATATCTTCGTATCTATTGCGAGAAAATGTTATTTGTATTTAATTTATCTTTTATAATAGGTTTGTTGCTGTACTTTTCAAGTATAAACTACCAAAATTTAAACTTAAAAGTTAGAAATAAAATCTGAAAGACAAAGCATGAAACACAAACTAGTATTAGAAGGATTTCAGGTTAAACATAAAAGCCGTTAAATCATGAAAAAGATGACGAACAATTTAATTTTATCAAGTCCTTATCCAAATTCAAAGTTATCCAAATAAGTCAAATTTATCCAAAAAGAAATATATTAGTTTTATTTCCTATGTTAATTCATTAGTGTAGTAAATGATGAATCTGACGTTGACACAAATCAGCTCAGCCGGCATTTTAGCAAAAGCTGTGTAAAATTTCTGTGTATTTTTAGACATTAATTAATTAAAAAAAAAAAATACAATACATTTTTACATTATACAAATACAAAATATATATATTAAATATTATACAGAATTATACAAATACAAAAATATATATAGAAGCTATTTTTGCAGATAAATGATATGTCATATAAAGGTGTGTGCACCATTTTCTTATTTTACTTCTATGAAATCACTGGTACGCCCGATTTATTGGACAATTTAATTTACCCTTTATCTTTAATTCCCGCGCCCAAGAATAGCAAATATAATAAAATCAGTCATATCGCCATGTCTAAAAAGGAACTAACTAACTGTAGGTTTAGACCACTTGAACGAACGAAAACTTCATCGCGAACAATTTATTGCAATAAATTCTTTGTTCGGAGTACCGTTTAGACCGGACGAACATCAATCGCGAACAAACATTGGCCGCCATCTTGTATGCTCAGGCGATGAAAACAGCGATTTGAGCATTTGGCGAACATCAATAAATACGGGGTTGATACCTCATTATTTTTATATTAGTACTAAAACTTGTATATCGTTTCTCAACAACAAATGGTTTGCCACTCCATAACAATATATTACTCGTATTAGTTATTAGCAAGGCTGTTCATTTCGCTCACTTTTTGAGCGAAATGTAAGCTCGCTCAACTTTGCAAAATAAATGAGCGCGCTCACTTTCTGAGCGGCGCTCACTTTTGATTAAATTCTTTTTAAACCAAATAAAACATAAAACTTTAATAGAGGTAATGAAAACAAAAGTTTTCAGTCTTTGATTTTTTACAAAACTTTTACCTTTTTATTTATTGTTATTGCATAATAATTGCATCTCAAAATTTTTGTCGAGCAAGCTGCATCGTTAGTTTTGCTGAAAATCGTAATTTTTGGCATAAAAATTAAAAATCGTCACTTCATAATTAGTGCCAAAAATAGTCAAAATGACGATAAATCGTCAATGTTCACAACACTGATTACTATCAAAAGTGAGCGCGCTCAAAAAGTGAGCGGCTCAGAATGTGAGCGCGCTCAATTATTGTATAAAAGTGAGCGCGCTCACAAAAAGTGATATATTAACAGCTTTGATTATTAGTATCTAGGCAACCGAGCTTAGCTCGGCTTCCCGCCAAAACCCATGTGTTACTTTTTTTTATTTTTTAATGTATATCGATTAAACAATTAATTTCTTTAAAGCTACTGTAATCAGGAATTTTCTGAACTATATTTTCACCGCACATTTTAATCAGTGACCGAACAATGCAACGTCGACTGAAAGCTAATCACCCCTATTGTGTATGTCAACGCCGACGCCGACATCAAGTCTATCTCGACATCACTTCGACGCCGACATCAACACAATACAGGTATTTACTAATATTCTGTATTGATGTCGACGTGTTATCGATAATTCAAAAGTATTGATATCATCTTTCTTTTTAATAAAGAGGAAATAAATAAACAAAGAATAAAGAAAAGTGAATCAGTTTATACTTTTTAATTGTTTTGACTTTAATTGTTTAATTTAATTTTTTGAGTGTTAAAAACTGCATTGTGCGTGTTGAAGAGATCATCCTGGCACCATTTGTATCGCCTTGGCCACGACCATTTCTTTGGCTGAAAATTGTGCGTATTGAAGAGATCGTCCTTGCAGCACTTGTGTCACCTTGTCATTTGTTACACTTTTATTGTGATTTAAGATTTCTAAATATATTTTTATTTCAAACTTTACTTAGAGAACAAATACACCAACTTAAATTTTCATAATTTGGACCGCCTTTTTATTTAAGAGTTTAATCAGGGTTGTTAGGACGAAATATGTTTTTTCTAACGGATTCCAGCGAAAGTTCAAGCGATGACGATAGTAATCGAATTCTTAGGCTTCAGAGAAAAGTCATAAGGCAAAGATCGGATATTTTTAATTTGCCGGATATCAAGTACGTAGATGATTTTTAGATCTTGATTAATTGCATTAACATCGCAAACTGCCCTGAATTTGTAATTTCACCATTTCCTAAATGTTTTTTTCACAAATTTAGTAAATTCACAGCCTATTTAAGGAAAACAATTTTACTTACACATTTTTTAACTGCAGCTGCTTTTGCGTTTAAAAAGAATGTGTCGTTGTGTCGTTTAAAAAGAATGTGGAATTGATAAGCAAATATAGATGACGAAAAATTTAATTTTATCAAGTCCTTATCCAAATTCAAAGTTATCCAAACAAGTCAAAGTTATCCAAAAAGAAATATATTAGTTTTATTTCCTATGTTAATTCATCAGTGTAGTAAATGATGAATCTGACGTTGACACAAATCAGCTCAGCCGGCATTTTAGCAAAAGCTGTGTAAAATTTCTGTGTATTTTTAGACATTAATTAATTAAAAAAAAAAATACAATACATTTTTACATTATACAAATACAAAATATATATATTAAATATTATACAGAATTATACAAATACAAAAATATATATAGAAGCTATTTTTGCAGATAAATGATATGTCATATAAAGGTGTGTGCACCATTTTCTTATTTTACTTTTATGAAATCACTGGTACGCCCGATTTATTGGACAATTTAATTTACCCTTTATCTTTAATTCCCGCGTCCAAGAATAGCAAATATAATAAAATCAGTCATATCGCCATGTCTAAAAAGGAACTAACTAACTGTAGGTTTAGACCACTTGAACGAACAAAAAATTCATCGCGAACAATTTATTGCAATAAATTCTTTGTTCGGAGTACTGTTTAGACCGCACGAACATCAATCGCGAACAAACATTGGCCGCCATCTTGTATGCTCAGGCGATGAAAACAGCGATTTGAGCATTTGGCGAACATCAATAAATACGGGGTTGATACCTCATTATTTTTATATTAGTACTAAAACTTGTGTATCGTTTCTCAACAACAAATGGTTTGCCACTCCATAACAATATATTACTCGTATTAGTTATTAGCAAGGCTGTTCATTTCGCTCACTTTTTGAGCGAAATGTAAGCTCGCTCAACTTTGCAAAATAAATGAGCGCGCTCACTTTTGATTAAATTCTTTTTAAACCAAATAAAACATAAAACTTTAATAGAGGTAATGAAAACAAAAGTTTTCAGTCTTTGATTTTTTACAAAACTTTTACCTTTTTATTTATTGCTATTGCATAATAATTGCATCTCAAAATTTTTGTCGAGCAAGCTGCATCGTTAGTTTTGCTGAAAATCGTAATTTTTGGCATAAAAATTAAAAATCGTCACTTCATAATTAGTGCCAAAAATAGTCAAAATGACGATAAATCGTCAATGTTCACAACACTGATTACTATCAAAAGTGAGCGCGCTCAAAAAGTGAGCGGCTCAGAATGTTGTGCCTGTCATCTACAAAAACTGTGTCGACAGAAT
Source organism: Dichetophora obliterata (assembly GCA_963920525.1). Classification (NCBI taxonomy): domain Eukaryota; kingdom Metazoa; phylum Arthropoda; class Insecta; order Diptera; family Sciomyzidae; genus Dichetophora; species Dichetophora obliterata. The sequence goes on along the minus strand of OY986437.1, from coordinate 168,164,010 downwards.
TAGTGCTGTTTCACGTCGACGCCAACATCAATGTTGCTTAGCCAATACCAAAAATGTGACAAAAGTTATCGATAAACATCAATATTGACAACGCCAATACCAATTTGCAATGTGTCGTCATCGACGTGCCGACGTTGACTTACATAATAGGGATGAATTTGATTGAAAATTTCATCGAAATCGCTTGGGATGGTAATTTTCCTAATTAGGGATGCCAGCATGATCACACTATTCCAATTTGCGAATCGATCTTTATATTCCACTATTCCAAAAGTCAATTTTAGAAAACACAGATTTGATAAAAAAAATGTTTGCAATTTTGAAGTGTTGATTGAATATAAACATTGTGGCCGCCTAAATTGTTCAAATACTCCAATGTGCACTGCTAAACCATTTTTTTTGCAATGCTGAATAGTCTATATTTATTTATTTAATCAACAGATAGTGTTGAACGCAGGGTTCGTATTTGCTCATTCATGAAGCTTCATGAATATGAAGGAATTTTTTGCTCAAAAAAAAAACCTACTCATATTCATTTTTGTGAAGAGATGAGCAGATTTTTTTTGTTCATGAACTGAAGAAGAGCAAACTAGTTTGTGAACAAGAACATTTTTTACTCTTTTGAAGAGACTGTTGCTATTCATCTGTTCTTCAATGCTTCACTTGTCATTCGTTGGTTCTTCATTTGTTCATGAAATTTTCATGAAGTGGTGAAGGCAACGGATGATGCTCTCGTTCGTTTCGTTTAATTTTGTTTTTTAGATACACACAACGTTTGCATGCTGTGTTGTATTGAAGCGAGGCAATGAAATGACTTGAATGTTTGTGTGTATGTATGTTAAGCAGCGTGGCAACAAGAATGCAATAACAGAGCATTGTGGGATTCTATGGAAAGTTTAATAAACAGCCACAGATTTGTTTTTGGTACGCATGCACAGTGGCTCATATGATGGTTGATAGCAAATAAAATTTACCTTTTCTATTTTGGGGGTTACAAATTCCACCTGTAGGGTAAAAAATTTAGAAATATGTAGCCACCTAATAATATGTATTTTGACGTGTTTTAAACGTCAGTTATCAGTGTTAGGAGGTCGCTGATTTCGAATCTGAAGTCAGAATTTTAAAATTCAAGTTAGTTGATAGGGTTCCCACCTTATTTTTTTTATTTTTACGAATTTGGGGCCGGCAAAAAAAAAATGGTACACCAAAAATGGTTCGGTGAATCCAAATCCGTCGTCAGAATTTCAAAATTATAAAATTTTGAAATAATAGGGTTGCCACCTAATAATATGTCTTTTTAAGAGTTTTAAACGTCATTTATTAGTGTTAAGGGGTCGCTGATTTCGAGTCTGAAGTCAGAATTTTAATATTCAAGTTAGTTGATAGGGTTGCCACCTTAATTTTTTTTAGTTTTATAAATTCGGGGCTGGCAAAAAAAAAGGTATTCCAAAAATGGGTCGCTGAATCCGAATCCGTCGTCAGAATTTCAAAATTATAAAATTTTGAAATAATAGGGTTGCCACCTAATAATATGTCTTTTTAAGTGTTTTAAACGTCATTTATTAGTGTTAAGGGGTCGCTGATTTCGAATCTAAAGTCAGAATTTTAAAATTCAAGATGGTGGATAGGGTTGCCACCTTAATTTTTTTTAGTTTTATAAATTCGGGGCTGGCAAAAAAAGTGGTACACCAAAAATGGGTCGCTGATCCGAATCCGTCGTCAGAATTTCAAAATTATAAAATTTTGATATAATAGGGCTGCCACCTAATAATATGTATTTTAAAGAGTTTTAAACATCATTTATCAGTGTAAGGGGGTCGCTGAATCTGAATCTGCAGTCAGAATTTCTAAATTACAAAATTTTGAAATAATAGGGTTGCTTTTACTTTTTAAAATAAAAATTAATTCATAAAAATGCATAAAATAAAGGTGGCAACCCTATCCACCATCTTGAATTTTAAAATTCTGACTTTAGATTCGAAATCAGCGACCCCTTAACACTAATAAATGACATTTAAAACTCTTAAAAAGACATATTATTAGGTGGCAACCCTATTATTTCAAAATTTTATAACTTTGAAATTCTGACGACGGATTCGGATTCAGCGACCCATTTTTGGTGTACCATTTTTTTTGCCAGCCCCGAATTTAAAAAATAAAAAAAAATTAAGGTGGCAACCCTATCCACCATCTTGAATTTTAAAATTCTGACTTTAGATTCGAAATCAGCGACCCCTTAACACTAATAAATGTCGTTTAAAACTCTTAAAAAGACATATTATTAGGTGGCAACCCTATTATTTCAAAATTTTATAATTTTGAAATTCTGACGACGGATTCGGATTCAGCGACCCATATTTGGTGTACCATTTTTTTTTGCCAGCCCCGAATTTATAAAACTAAAAAAAATTAAGGTGGCAACCCTATCCACCATCTTGAATTTTAAAATTCTGTCTTTAAATTCGAAATCAGCGACCCCTTAACACTAATAAATGTCGTTTAAAACTCTTAAAAAGACATATTATTAGGTGGCAACCCTATTATTTCAAAATTTTATAATTTTGAAATTCTGACGACGGATTTGGATTCAGCAACCCATTTTTGGTGTACCATTTTTTTTTTGCCGGCCCCAAATTCGTAAAAATTAAAAAAAATAAGGTGGGAACCCTATCAACTAACTTGAATTTTAAAATTCTGACTTCAGATTCGAAATCAGCGACCTCCTAACACTGATAACTGACGTTTAAAACACGTCAAAATACATATTATTAGGTGGCTACATATTTCTAAATTTTTTACCCTACAGGTGGAATTTGTAACCCCCAAAATAGAAAAGGTAAATTTTATTTGCTATCAACCATCATATGAGCCACTGTGCATGCGTACCAAAAACAAATCTGTGGCTGTTTATTAAACTTTCCATAGAATCCCACAATGCTCTGTTATTGCATTCTTGTTGCCACGCTGCTTAACATACATACACACAAACATTCAAGTCATTTCATTGCCTCGCTTCAATACAACACAGCATGCAAACGTTGTGTGTATCTAAAAAACAAAATTAAACGAAACGAACGAGAGCATCATCCGTTGCCTTCACCACTTCATGAAAATTTCATGAACAAATGAAGAACCAACGAATGACAAGTGAAGCATTGAAGAACAGATGAATAGCAACAGTCTCTTCAAAAGAGTAAAAAATGTTCTTGTTCACAAACTAGTTTGCTCTTCTTCAGTTCATGAACAAAAAAAATCTAATCTGCTCATCTCTTCACAAAAACGAGCTCCTCACTTTGATTTTTCTTCATATTCTTAAATGAATGAATAGAAGCAGAATCGAGCAGTTCATGAATGAGCAAATGCGAACCCTGGTTGAACGTTTTAGTCATATTGTAAACCGGGTCAACTCTGCCATAACTAGTCCTTCTTTACGGTAGAAAAATTGCCTTTGCCTAAAATTTCTTACTTTCGAAAATACTTTCGCCGTAACTCCAAAGACTTAAGTCTAAGAAGAGCACATCGCGCTTCATAGGAAGGCATAAAATGCCAGTGGATCTTGCGAACTGGTAACCTAGTGAAACGCCTTTGAATATTTTCAATTCTTTTAATATGTAGAGAATATTGAGGGTCCCAGCTCACAAAATTATATTCTAAAACCGATCTGACAATTGAAAAGAAAATGGTCTTCAAGGCAAAGGGATCAGAGAACTCCTTATTAGTATTGCGCGATAGAAATCCCATCATTAGCTTTTGATATAATAGCATCAAAATGTTTGGCAAAGCTTAACTTTCGCTCAAATAAAACCCCTAAATCTTTCAAGTCGACTCTCTCGAGTAAGACCGTATTAATATCATATGATCCTTCGAAAAGTTGGTTGTTCATAGAGAAAGACATGACATTACATTTAGACAAGAATTAGACAGGAATTTAGATGCAGTTTATTGGTCTCGCACCAAAATTGGAGACTCTCCATGTCACGTTGAAGCAATAGGAAGTCTTCGTGAGAGTCCACACATCTAAAGATCTTAACATCGACGATCTTAAACGACAAAAGAAATACAAATGGGCTTCCGAACTCCATGTTCTATAAAGACATCCCAAGTAACAATTTTAGCCATATATTAATTCTTGCAGAGCTTATAGTGCTATCTTATATAGCAGCAAGCTTCAACTATAGCTTTAGTCGTGCTTCTAAAGCTCTTGCAGAAAATATATAACGCTACTTTCTTGAATTTAAAAGCACTATTTTTGCTTGATTTGAAGATTAGAAGTAGCTGAGCTTTTAAAAGAGTCCCTGTTAACACTAAATAAGATTTTGCAAAGCTCTTTTTACTATTCGTTTAGCTCTAAAATAGTAATAATAAAGTTTTCAATACAGCTTGTGGTGTTAAAAGACAATTTTTTAGTTTTTCAGAATTTGTTGAAGTATGTATGTGTTAAAACTAAAATCAATAAATATATGAAATTTATAATTGTTTGTGATGTTAAGTGTAGTGTACTTAGACAATCATCTCCTTAAAACATAAAGACCACCAGTTAGAACAACTGGTTAACACATGACAATAATTAAACCCAAATAAATTACACACTCACTTTCATATTTCAAACATGCTGAACAGCAAAGTAAACAACTTACCTTGAACTCATAACTGCACTCTATAACTAACGGCAAAACAAACGCATCATGTTACACCAACAGAAGTGTGACTGACGCTTCGTAGCAGCATAGCTGACGATGACGACAGACTGACGCTTCGTAGCAGCGTAGCTGACGATGGTGACAGACTGACCAAGCGTCAGCATTATTCTACACATCTCTTTCAGTTCTACACGCCTTAAGCAATTTTAAACATAAATAGAACAGGACAAAACTGCCTATGCAACCCAAATCAATATGACTAATTGTTAACCAATCCAATTATAGATTTTTGTATTATAGGAGGAGACTTGGAAATTGTGTCAAAATAATTGTAAATTAGTTTTAAGAAAATACTGGTTTTTTTAGTATTTAAGAATTTAAATTTGAAAATAAAGACAGAGATTTTCTGACATTGAATGAGCTCACAAGCTTAAACCAATCTCTTTTAAATCTTCTCATAAGCGCGGCTTTTAGCCATAATATCTGAGCGTTGGTGCGCTCCAAAAACACCAAACACTCATCACGAACAGTTCGTGATTAGTGCAAACATAGGACCCTATACGTCTAACACCACATGGCGATCCTGCCCGATTCGATCCTGCAACTACTAAAATATATCCTGTAACCAATCCTCCAACCTTTTCTGGACTTACTTTACCATCAATTTTTAAATTATATTATACGTTTTCAATGTCAACACAAGACGAAATAAACCTAATTTTCGCAAAATGGGAAAAGTTCTTAATCCCTACTGACAAAAACGAAGTCGAAGAATACCAGCCTGAACAATTAACTGCAGAGTATCCAAAATACGTCCCAACTAGTTTGAACAACGCCGGTCCAAAACGGATTACTATAGAAGAATATAAAAAAAGGACACAAAAGCATAAACCAGAAAAAGAACAACCTAAAGAAAAAATACGGCGACCAAGAGCTGGCAAAGCGGTAAAAGCAAGGCAACGTGCGGCAGAGCTACACCGGATAATAAGGATAACTGCTGATCCAAAGGAAAAAAAGGCGCTGATAGAAAAACTTCAAATAGAAAAGCAGGTTTATGCAAAGAAGAACAAATAAAATGTAATTTTGTTAAATTAATGTACTTTTTTATTCCAAATTATTTTAATTGAATTGAATGTTACCAAATATAACTTATATATTTAAATACCTAGCCATGTTAAATAACGAAAATAGAGAACAGATAACGATAAATGAGAATATCGACAACAATATTGGGTCCATAGTCACAAAAAATCAAATATATAATATGACATGGACAGTAATAATAACTATAGCAATAATCTCTTTAATAGCTTACATTATGTATAAAATTAATCAATATTACAAAAAATACGTAAGGAAACACATTAACAGAGTCAATGTTTAATATTATTTAAAATTTAATAAATGTTTCAAAATTATAATGACGAAAACTGTAACACTTTGTAAATATCAAGGATGCTATGGACCACTATTTAAAAAACATTGCATAGCATGCAATAAAAAAATAATTGATATAGGAAGAATTTTCTATTTTCAATACAAAGGAAACCCTTGGCATCAAGAATGTTTCAAATGTAATAAATGTAAGATTAAACTAAGTAGATTCGATTTTATCGAGCAAAACTCAATATTATTTTGTAGATTTTGTATTTAAGACCCACTTATAACAACAAAACTATGTAAAAGAAAAAAAAATACATATATATATATTTATAATTTAATGGAAGAGCTACATGAAATTTTAACGAAGTACAAAAAATAAATCTGAACATAAAAAAATCTTCAAACAGAAAATATACAAAACAAACAATTGATTTAAAAAGTAATTACTTAAATAGATACAAATCTCACTTCAATAAAACTGCTGAAGAAATAAACACGTTAGAAGCATATGAATTGAGTGAACAATTCCTTATTCTATTAAAAGAAACACAAAATCTTTTATTAAATCATACGGTAGATAAACACAAAGAACCCAAAATGTCTGAACTCAATCTTGAACTAATTTTGAAAACAATACCAGTTTTCACTGGAAATCATAAAGACCTAGATGCATTTTTAGCAATCGTAGAAATAATAAACGATACTCACACAGCAGAACGAAAAAAACAGTTAATAAATATTGTAATAAATGTAAAGCTATCCTCGAACGTAAGAACAACTTTAGGACACACATCAACCATAGACACTTTTGCAAAACTTAAAACAATTCTTACAAATACTTTCAAAAGTAACTTAACAACCGCACAAATTCACACACAACTTGCTACACTGACACAACGAAACGGTACAGTGACAAATTTCAAAGACAAACTACTTAACCTAACTTCTGAACTAAACAACCTACAAATCAAAGAACTCACACCTGAAACTAACAATCAACAAAGTCATGAAAATGAATGAATCCTATGCATTGACAATTTTTAAAAATGGTTTAAGCGACGATATAAAAAATACTATTTTTGCATCTCAACCAAAATCACTAATCGAAGCGATAAATTTAGCTTTAGAACTAGATAAAAATATTAAGACGAACAACCAATTATTGTATTTTAGATCAAACAACAATTCATACAACAGACAACAGTACATAAACACAAACAATTCATTTAGAAGACAGCATAACAACAGAAACAACTACAACACTTTACAACAACATAACAGAACCAATAATACATTTATGCAACGACCGCATAACAACACCACATACAGACAAAACCAAAATAATAGAAATCAGAGCTACAATAACAGTCGAAACAATTTCAGAAATAATAACCAACGAAATAATAACCAGAATACGCAATTTCAACAATAGCGCCACAAACAGAAATTCTAACAATAGAAACTATAATAACAGATTGTATGTTTTTAACAATGAAGACCAGGGAAACGACGATCGCTCGGAGATCACGATAGAAGATCATCCGGGACAGCGAAACTAAACATATACAACATATCGGATAACACTACGAATTACATAATTCTAAAATGTAATAATATAAACAAGCATTTAAAGTTCCTAATTGACACAGGAGCGGATATCTCAATCTGCAAAGTTGAAAACCTAAATAATGACACAGAACTAATGAAGGAAAGGCAATGCAAATTAACAGGCATTACGGACGATGGAATCCTTACGCTAGGAACAGTGAAATTAGATCTTGACTTCCAACACAGTATAGTATCCCATATATTTCATGCTGTAAACAATAATTTTCCAATAGGAACAGACGGCATAATAGGCAGAGATTTTTTCTCAAAATACATGTGCAAAATAGACTACGAAACACAAACAATGACTACAGTACTAGACAATACCGACGTCATTATAAATTTACACATCAACAGACATGCATACGACGTCATTAGAATACCACCAAGGACAGAAATAATACACCCCATTTTTCTAGACATAACAGAAGATAAAGTTATTCTAAACGAAGAGATTCAAAGAGGCATATTTATAGCAAACTCAATAATACCAGCAAAAGGTAAGGCCACATTAAATTATTGAACACGACTGATGTAGAAGTAAAAATAACTAAATTCTCTCCAAAAATGGAACCACTCTCAAACTACTTACAAGTGAAACAAAACAATAACAACAATGACAGACGGTTCAAAACATTACTTCAAGAATTAAACATAAACACAAATAATCCTCTAATAGAAATTTTTAGAAAATACCAAAACATTTTCCATTTAGAGAATGAACAACTAACAGTAAACAATTTTTATACTCAAACACTATCCACGAATGATAATTCACCAACTTACATAAAGAACTACAGATTACCTCAAACTCATGATGAAGAAATACATAGACAGATAAAAGAATTGCTAGAAAACGATGTTATAGAAAACTCAGTCAGTCCTTACAACGCACCATTATTACTAGTACCAAAAAAATCCAGCGACGACACTAAAAAATGGCGATTAGTTGTCGATTTTAGAAAATTAAATGACAAATTAGTAAACGACAAATTTCCACTTACTAGAATAGATGATGTATTAGACAAATTAGGACGAGCGAAATATTTCTCAACACTTGACATGACTAGTTCCTTCCACCAAATACCACTCGACAAAAAATCAAGACCTCTGACAGCTTTTTCGACAAATGACGGTCACTACCAATTTAAAAGACTACCTTTTGGATTGAAAATATCCTCAAACAGTTTTCAACGCATGCTTACTTTAGCGTTGACAGGTTTAAGCTCAGAAGCATTCCTATATGTCGACGACATTATAATATTCGGATGCAGCTTTCAGCATCACAATGACAATCTTATTAAAGTTTTTGACAGACTTTCAAAATATAATTTAAAATTGAATGCAAGAAAATGCATATTTCTAAGACCGGAGGTAGTATATCTAGGACATTTGATAACACAAGAAGGTATCAAGACAGACCCCTCAAAGTATGACACAATTAAAAATTTTCCTTTACCAAAAGTTAGACGATTTGTAGCCTTTTGTAACTACTACAGACGATTCATAAAAGACTTCGCGACAATTGCGCAATGTTTAAACAACCTATTGAAGAAAAGCCAACCATTCAAATGGACAGAACAATGTCAATATGCTTTTGAAACGCTTAAGCAAAAGTTAGTAAAACCTCCAATATTACAATATCCGGATTTTACAAAACCTTTTATTGTAACAACTGATGCTTCAAATTTTGCATTAGGAGCGATTCTATCACAGGGAGAAATTGGACATGACTTGCCCATATCTTACGCAAGCAAAACCTTGCAAAAACATGATCTTAACAAGCCAATTATTGAAAAAGAATTACTTGCAATCCACTGGGGAATTAACTTTTTTAAACCTTACCTGTACGGAAGAAAATTCATTGTTGTGACAGACCATCGACCTTTAGTCTCATTATTCAGTCACAAGAATCCATCATCAAAAATGACAAGAATAAGACTAGATCTTTCAGATTATGATTTTGAAATCAAATTCAAACAAGGAAAAATCAACACCAACGCCGACGCGCTATCACGTATTCAATTAAATTCAGAAATTTTAATAAATATGATACCCTCAGAAGAGGACAAAACTCAAAATAAAGCATTGGTTATAACAAGGGGAACTAAAAAGAAGCTAGCAAATAAAAATGAACAGCACATCTCAGAACGAGTCTGATCAACTTTTCATATGGGATTGCACATCTATTACTGACGTCAAAAATATAAAAAGATTAAAGTTCATTATAAGCGATAAGAACAATACACGTGTTGAAATTTTAGATGATATCGTACAAGTACGATGTGGTGACAATCCAACGAATCTAGATTCGACTTTGGAGAAACTATCATCTCTTATGAATAAAAATAATATAAAAGACCTAGAGCTAGAGGCAAATGATGCTATTTTTGAAATAATTGATAAAAACGTACTAAAAATAAAATTTAATAAGCTGCAGCAGAAGAAAAAATTAAAGAACAATAAATCGCTTAACATATTAATATACGAACCCCCAAAAAATATAACAAGTAAAACCATCCAACATAAATTGATAAAATAATTCCATGATTCACCCCAGGGAGGACATTTAGGAATTAGAAAAACAATACTAAAACTAAAACAGCGCTTTACATGGAAAAACATGCGGCAAATGGTAAAAAAGTATATAAACAGATGTGAAAAATGTGCTCGCAACAAACAGACGAGACATATAAAAGAAAAGATGACTATAACAGACACTCCGACAACTAGCTTTGAAACAGTTACAATAGACACTGTAGGACCACTCAGAATTTCAAACGGTTATCGATACATACTCACAATGCAATGTGATCTTAGTAAATTTGTCATTGCTCACCCAATCGAAACAAAAGACGCAAAGTCGATTGCAATAACACTGGTAGAACAATTAATTTTAAAATACGGTTGTTTCAAAATATTGAGATCAGACAAGGGTACAGAATTTACCAACGAACTCATGAGGAATATATGCAAATTGTTGAAGATAGAACAAGTTTTCTCAGCACCCTATCATCACGAAACAATAGGAGCCCTTGAGAGAAACCACAGGGTTCTCAACGAGTATCTTCTTTCTTTCTCAGACGATGGGGAATGGGATAAATGGATTCCGTACTATACATTTGCATATAACACAACTCCACACGTAGACACAGGTTACTCCCCTCATGAATTAATTTTTGGAAAATTACCGATCCTACCAAATGACATAATAAATGACAAAAGTAAAATATACAATATTGATGATTATGCTAACGAATTAAAAATTCGACTTAGATCTTCCATAAAGAAAGCTAGAGACATAATTTAATTAGTAAAACAAAACCGAAAAATTGATTTTGACAAAAATGTAAATATATCAAACTTCTCAGAAGGAGACCTAGTTTTAGTAAAATTAGAAACTAGAAAGAAAAACCAAAGTCCATACCACGGACCATATAAAATTATTCGTAGAGAAGGAGTAAACTCCATATTAGAAATTAATAGCAAACCTAGAAAATTCCATAATAATATGTTAAAACGATTTTTTTTAAGCACTTAACTTAGCATAGAAAATAATAGTCTAAGTTATCTAATAAATTAAAATATTAAGGATGCATTAATCAAAGAAAACTAAAATTATGATACGCTAAAACATTAATACCAAAATAGACAATAAACTAATATCCTATATAATAAGTCACAAAATTATAATAATGTTTACAAAACAACACTTTTTCCAAACCTCCAACATCTTAAAAATTCACAAGTAAATTTTCGCTTAAGGGTAAGGGTGTAGTGTACTTAGACAATCATCTCCTAAAAACATAAAGACCACCAGTTAGAACAACTGGTTAACACATGACACATGGCACATGGTTAACTAACGGCAAAACAAACGCATCATGTTACACCAACAGAAGTGTGACTGACGCTTCGTAGCAGCATAGCTGACGATGACGACAGACTGACGCTTCGTAGCAGCGTAGCTGACGATGGTGACAGACTGATCAAGCGTCAGCATTATTCTACACATCTCTTTCAGTTCTACACGCCTTAAGCAATTTTAAACATAAATAGAACAGGACAAAACTGCCTATGCAACCCAAATCAATATGACTAATTGTTAACCAATCCAATTATAGATTTTTGTATTATAGGAGGAGACTTGGAAATTGTGTCAAAATAATTGTAAATTAGTTTTAAGAAAATACTGGTTTTTTTAGTATTTAAGAATTTAAATTTGAAAATAAAGACAGAGATTTTCTGACATTGAATGAGCTCACAAGCTTAAACCAATCTCTTTTAAATCTTCTCATAAGCGCGGCTTTTAGCCATAATATCTGAGCGTTGGTGCGCTCCAAAAACACCAAACACTCATCACGAACAGTTCGTGATTAGTGCAAACATAGGACCCTATACGTCTAACACCACATAAGAATGACAAGTAAATTAAAGAAATAATAAAGTGATTATTATATCAGACTAAAAATATGTTCGTGTTGTATTCGTTACAAGCTGCGAATTTTGGTACGCTTTTGAATTTATCGGAAACGTGAAAGTAGTACTTCGTAAAACAACGGGTTTAAAAATAACTAAAATGAAGAAATATTTATTATTTAAAAATATTTTATAAATTTTTAACATTCCTTAAAATTAATTGAAAATTATTTAAATACTTTATTTATAAATATCATAGAAATCATCCATTTTGTTTTAAATAATATTATAAACTATAATATTCAGCTTTATTCAACTATCAAGATTTTCTATTTTTAATAAGATCGCCATTTTTTTCTGAATATATGGCAGTAATTTAAAAAATCTTGTATAAAGCTTGGAGTTAGTCAATACACTACATTAAAGTTTATTCATCAAAAATAGTCATATTAATGCTTGAGAAGAGTAGTGTTTTGCAACCAGAGTTACCACACATTTTCTTATCGTCTCGTTTCGTTTATTTTGGTTAGGCCTATTCCGCGGTCTGATACTTGTCAAAAAAGTTTATGTATTTCTTATGGGACAGTCTTTCGCTCCTACAGCATACTGAGCCTAAAATTAAAAGACATATAAAGCTTAGTATGCTGTGGAAGCGAAAAAATGTCTCAGAAGAAATACATTAAGAGTATTCAATAAAATTTGTAAGTCCTGATAAACTGCTTAATTGTTAAAGTTAGCAGTTGTTGATGTGAAGCTAAGACATTTTACATTCAAGTGCTTAACTGGTATGTCAAAATCAGCTGACAGACTTCCGCAGCTAAAAATCTGTGGTTTTTATAGCTCGTGTACCCAGTACTCAGTAACCAAAAATTAATTTTAGTTTTTATATTACAGTGCGTTAACACTTTTGATACATTTGCTAAAAAATCTGCAACCGATGAGAATGCGATGAGTAAGCAAAAATAGCCAAGAATAGCAAAATAGTTGATTTTGACAGTTATGGTCACTAATGCCCATATTACACGATGCTCGATTGCTTGGCGAGCAGATAATTTTGTTGTTGCTTCTAATGCGAAACTGTCAAAAATGTTGGTGAATACAACAACAACCATATTGCACGGCCATGTGCACGCCGAGCAAGCGAGCATCGTGTAATATAGGCATAAGAAAGAGAGTACACAAAATTTTTATTACAATTCTATTCTTTTACAATATTCCAGGGTTCAGAATATTCACACACCTTCACTCACAAACATTTGCTTGAAGCACACAACACACAATTTTATTTTCATTTCATTTTTTTTGTGTAACGTAGTTATCGTGTTGTTGATCATTCAACATGAATTCTTCGTTTTAATATTTGCTTGTGCGTCACAAACTCAAACAATGATCGATCTCAACAATTCTCTGTGTTTCAGTTTTACACTTATGTTTGCGTCAAAATGTTCATGTTGGAGAATTCAGTCCTTTGTCAAAAACAAAACAAAACAAAGACAATTTTTCCAACATGAACAAGTGGTGTTTGCAAAATTGTCATTGTTTGTGTCGGTCATTAAGATCGATCACTACCGTCGTGTGGCGTAAAAAACAAATGCTGTTCTGGTTGGTGTGCAGCGTATTGAACTGGTTCTTGGCCAACAGAGATCTGCATTGAATGCTTCGTCTTTGCTTTAGGTTCGAAAATTCACTGTTCCTGCTATGCTTTCGTTCGTCAGCAAGAAATGTGTGTCATGTTGTGCAGTGTGCGCTCTTGCTAGCTGCATTGATATGCATTGTTATTGAAAAGGCAATATTGCCATTTTAATGACATAATTGTTTCAGGTTTATTTCGTTGAGTTCATTGGAAATTTGAGCACACGCTGTTTGCGCTGCTTTTCCTTTATCAACGAGGGTGATTTTCTCATCAATTCACTACGTATGCAGATTTCAAATTAGAAACTCACTGACACACCTTATGAATAACTGTGAAATTTTAGAAAAACTTAACAGCGGAATATTCAGTTTAGTAAGAAAATTTGAGACATTTGTTTTGTATATAAAGTTTTGTTTCGAAGTAGAGCAAATTGGAAAAAAGCAGCTATTATAATTTTGTGTGTTATACTGAAGTTCTTGCATTTTTTACTTTTATTTTATTTTATTTATTTTTTTATTTGTAATTTTTTAACGTTTATTAGAAGAAAGGGCTTATGATAATAGTCGAGTAAACGAAATTGATGAATGCCATCAAACTAATAGAAAAATTTAATTTAATTAAGTTTTCAAAATAATGCATTTACTAAACATAAAAAGTTAAAATAAACAAAAAATTAAAGTGTCTGATATATAAACCAACATTTTGTTGGTGTTACATATCTCGCCACCGAATTGAAAAAGTCAAAAAAAGTCATGTTTGACATTCTTGTTCTACTTCATCCATTTCTTAAAGTATTCAACAGCCGTGAAAACACCAACTTCAAATTGGTTCTTTTGCAAGGAATAGTAATTTAAACCAATCCAAACTAAATTTTTCACACTTTTATTGGAGAAAATAAAAACGTGTTATACATGACCCTACTTCGCCCTATAAATAAATAACTATATCGGAAATACATATATTAATTTAGAATTGAAATTAAAAATGTAAGTGTATTTATGTTTTTGACCATATGTGTAGTATTTTGTAGGGATTCTGTTTAATAAAATTGATCTGCTTGCAATTTTAAAACGCTAACGCGGATAAAAAATTGTTGAAAAGCGGTTCGTTTCTTTTATTGCATTGCAGTAATAAAGAAAAAACCTCGGCCTACAAAAAATAAGAAAAACACGATCCTTTTGTATAGCTGCGCAAGCAGTTCCTGTAGTTAGATTTTTTCATGGTTTGTTTGCTTTGCTTTCTTCAATATATTTTAAAGGATTGTGTTCGAAAAATATAATTTGCATCGCACTTTTAGTTTGGGGTTTTCCGCTTGTTGATGTATATATTTATTGTTTAGTTGTCTACCGCAAATATAAATCACTGAATGATTGACAACGCTGCTAACAAGAAGTTCAAAATTAAGATTTTATGACTCAACTCAAGCCCACGCCAATTGCCTAAAAAGCTAAAACCAAATATTTATAGCTTAAAATCTAACTTTAAATAACTCCTTTATCGTACAGTGAAAACCACATCAAAATCCATCTTTTATTATTTTATATGGACATATAGAAATGAAAATTATATTCAGACAATTATACTCCAGAATACCTTTCCATCGATATAATTTTTATGTAAATGTGTTGCCGGTAAAGCAGTTAAAAGTGTACGACAACTTAGCTTGCTCACGTATTTACGTTGTGGTTATGATTTTTATCATTGCATCAACTTCAATTCCAATGTTTCGTTGCTTTGTTGATGACACTTACTGTTATTTACACACGACAAGCATCAACATCAACTGAGCGAAATGTGCATTCTTTCGTTTCGTCTGTTTGGTGCGTACTGTTATCTCAGCATACGTTTTTACGTGAATCACAAATAAGTGCAAATGAATGCGTTCATGCAGTTCTCTGTTGGCCAAGTGTAGCAAATTTCGGCGTCAATTAGAAAATATTTTAAAATATTAAAATAATAACATAATAATATGTCTTTTCAAGAGTTTTAAACGTCATTTATCAGTGTTAAGGGGTCGCTGATTTCGAATCTAAAATCAGAATTTTAAAATTCAAGATGGTGGATAGGGATGCCACCTTAATTTTTTGTAGTTTTATGAATTCGGGGCTGGCAAAAAAAAAATGGTACAACAAAAATGGGTCGCTGAATCTGAATCCGTTGTCAGAATTTCCAAATTATAAAATTTTGAAATAATAGGGTTGCCACCTAATATTATGTCTTTTCAAGAGTTTTAAACGTCATTTATTAATGTTAAGGGGTCGCTGATTTCGAATCTAAAATCAGAATTTCCAAATTATAAAATTTTTAAATAATAGGCTTGCCACCTAATATTATGTCTTTTCAAGAGTTTTAAACGTCATTTATTAATGTTAAGGGGTCGCTGATTTCGAATCTAAAACCAGAATTTTAAAATTCAAGATGGTGGATAGGGTTGCCACATTCATTTTTTGTAGTTTTAAGAATTCAAGGCTGGCAAAAAAAAATGGTACACCAAAAATGGGTCGCTGAATCCGAATCCGCTGTCACAATTTCCAAATTATAAAATTTTGAAATAATAGGGTTGCCACCTAATATGTCTTTTCAAGAGTTTTAAACGTCATTTATCAGTGTTAAGGGGTCGCTGATTTCGAATTTCGAAAATGTTATAATTTTTCGTTAGCAGAACAAATGCTAGAGAGGACACACAGCGGACTTGAACAGAGTGAAAATACTGGACATCGAAAAGAGGGCAAACAAACGTTTCACTCTAGAGAGCCTAAGCATACAACAAAAGATAACGACGACGATGAACTCACGGGAAGATAAAGACAATATAAGCGCAAGCTACGCTCTTGTCTTAAACCAATAAGACAGTGTTGACAAGTGGTGCAGTTTATGATAAATATAGTTTTAAAAAAATTTTATAAAAAATAACTTAAAAGTAACTAAGTATTTAAACAATTTTTACGTTCTAATCAAATTAAACATTCAGTATGTGAGTTCTTATGTCATTTGTTTACAGCTTTTATTTATATATTTATTTCATTATCAGTCAAATAATTTTCACTTAAACTATTTTTAAATTTCAAATTCAAAAGGTTTTGTTCAACTAAGTTATAAAAAATTGTTTTTTGTTGTTTTCGTTTTTAATAAAAGATCCCCTGAAGAAGTTGAAAAAGAATCAACGAAACGTTGGGAAAATTATGAATTGAAATTTAAATTTAATTGCATACAAAAGAATTGATCAGGAAGCCTATTCAAAATATTGAAAATATTATAACTTTTTAACTGATCTACAAAAATACACAAGTGTTTATTTACTTTTATGTTGGAGATTTCTGTTATAGTATGAGTGAAAATTTCTGAACCCTGCAATATTCTATTACAATTACTTGAAGTTAGTACGTAAACAGACCTAAAATATTACATTCACGGTTGCCACCTCAAATTACCATAAAAAATACCTTTTTCCCACGAGAACAAAAAAAAAATTACCACAATTCCCATACCAAAATACTAAAAAAATCCCACGGCTATTAAAAAAATACCACAAAAAATACCACAAGTATTTAAAATTACCATAAAAATACCACGCATTAAAAAATACCACCGAAAATACCATACGAATTAAAAAATACCACAAAAAATACCACAAGTATTTAAAATTACCACAAAAATACCACGCATTAAAAAATACCACAAAATTTATTAAAATTTAATTTATTAAAACGTAAATATTGCATACTTTTTTTACATTGAAACGCAAACAAATATTACACGTTAAATAAATAAAACATGCACAATTTTGCTCAAAAATTACAGTAAGGCAAACAAATTAAAATTAAAGCGTAAGACAAACAAATTAAAGAAAGTCCGTACATGTTTTTATTATTTTTAAAATATGCCACATTTTATTCAAAATAGAGTTCTTAAAACAAAACTATTATTCTGACCCAAGTAACAATATTAGCCATATATTCATTCTTGCAGAGCTTATTGTGCTATCTTATATAGCAGCAAGCTTCAACTATAGCTTTAGTCGCGCTACTAAAGCTCTTGCAGAGAATATATAAGGCTACTTTCTTGAGTTTAAAAGCACTATTTTTACTTCATATGAGGAGTAGAAGTAGCTGTAAACTTTTAAAAGAGTCCCTGTCAAACCCAAATAAGAGCTCTTGCAAAGCTCTTTTTTATTATTCGTTTAAGTATGTATGTGTTAAAAATAAACTCAATAAATATATAAAATTTGACAAGTGTTTGTGATGATAAGAATGACAAATAAATTAAAAAACAATAAAGTGATTATTATATCAGACTCATGATTCGTGTATTCGTTATATGCTGCGAATTTCGGTGCGCTTTTGAATTTATCGGAAACGTGAATGTAGTACTTCGAAAAACTACAACGGGCTTAACAAATAATTAAAATTAAGAAGTGTTAATTATTTAAAAATAGTTGGAAAATTTTTAACATTCTTTAAGATCAACTAAAAATGATTTAAGTACTTTATTCTTAAATATATGTATCATAGAAATCATCAATTTCATTTTAAATATTATTGTAAACACTAATATTTAGCTTGCTTCAACTCCGAAGATTTTCTATTTTTTATAAGATCGCCATTTTTTTCAAAGAAGCTCTTTATCAGATTTTTTTGTCACTTGTTATTCCCAAAAAATTTATTGCATTAATTTACAGTATTTTATATCTATTCGCTTTAAAAATGCAATACAAAAATACACATTAAAGCAAATATTATACTCAATCTACGAGTTTTAAAACTGCTGTATAGTAATTTTTATTACTTTAAAAGATCCTTTACAGAGCAAGTAGTAAATTTAAGAGTTCTGCTCTTTTGCAGATTTGATAAAATCCTTTACAGAGCTGTATAAAGTATTAAAGCTCAAAATGGTAAAAAAATCATATTTAGAGCATTTTCTTTAAAATTAAAAGCAACTAGCAGCAAACAAAGCTGCGGTAAAGCTTTAACCGCATATTATACACCTATAGAACACTTTTAGGACTCACTCGCACCTAGTTGCTCCAACAATGTTACTTGGGGACTGATTGAATTCAAAGGTTTAACAGAACAGAACCGTTATTTCATTCAAAATTGTGCGACTCAAGTAGCATTTCTCAATTAACCGTGCTTAGCAGCAAAGATATAAATAAATAATAATAAAAGAATACATAAGAAAAAATGTTCTGCATTCCACTTCCGAGTGGAAGTTAAAATAAATCATAATTGAATTCGATATTTGGTGTTCTGTGATGATGTATATAACTTTTTTCGTAATACAATTGATTATATTAATAAATTAAATAAAATATAAAAAGAAAACAATATGTAGAACACCAAATATCAAATTCAACTATGATTTATTTTCACTTTCACTCGGAAGTGGAATGCAGAACATGTCTGATAATTGTATTTGTGCCTGATTTTAATCTTTATGAATTAGTTTTACTCACTGCTATTATTTTGACTGCAGTTGTATTTACATTTAGCTGTCGATTTCTTAATTTTGTTCTTTTTGTTAGAATAAGTTAAAGTCGTACATATTATTTTTAAACAAATTATAATGATTTTTGTTAAATACAACCTTGTAAATTTTTTTGTTTGTGATAAGCGTTTTGTGTGAATAATAGCGGCGACCAAATCCGTCGAAGCTATGTTTCTAAGTGTAGTTGAATTTAAATTTAATACGTTCAATGTGTTGCTGCGGGCGCTTTTTTTAATTTGGATGCGTTTATAACACATTCAATATATAAAATAAGTAAAATATGTAAAAATATGTAAAAATATGTAAAATGATATGTAAAAATATGTAAAAAAACGTGCAGAGATATTTGTGCAAAAATAACATTTTAAAACTGCTTATTAAAGGAAGTTTTCCGCAAATATTGATTAAAAATCCTTAAAACTTAAAAATTCCCGAAAAAATCTCACGTGAATTAAAAAATACCATGAGAAATTTTAATTCCCACGGCAATTAAAAATTCCCAAAAAAAATCCCACGTGAATTAAAAAATACCATGGCAATTAAAAATTCCCAAATATGATATTTTTCTACTAAAGGTGGCAACCGTGATTACATTATTATTTATAGCTCGTGGAGACCGCCCGTCATATTACGTTATTTTACATTTACTTGTCAGCTGCCACTTTCTTTTACTTTCGATATTTGTGCCATCATCGTTCGCCATTGGAACAACTATAAAAAAATAATCGAAATGCTGTAAATTAAATAAAAAAACCGTTTCTCGAGGATTGTCAGGTTTCCTATACATATACTCCACTGTACAACGTCAAAATAGTTTCTTATGAAACTTAATGGAGTTTGATTTTTTTTTTGGCAACTCAGTTTGCTACGGGTTGGGCTCGATATCCCCAAATACAAAATCCCCAAACACAAAATTTTCAAATTAAAATCCCCAAACACAAAATCCCCAAACATAAAATCCCCAAATACAAAATCCCAAACACTAAGGCCTTTATTATGAGTTGCTTTCGACGTTCGATCTTCGCTGGTTATCGAACAACGAGTATCGAAAGTTAAATTCTTATTATGAGCAGTGCAACCCTATCGAAATGTTCGTTGCTCATCGAAATTTCAGTCGAATAGGATTTTGCTTTCGATGCGATGCGTGCTTAGCAATAATTGTTAACGATTTAAGTATTTTGTGATTGTGTTTTCCTTTTTAAAGACTAAAAACTAATATTGAAATGTTTTTGTAATTTGTATGCAGGTCTAAGGTGGTGAGCAACAAATCACAATTAGAAAAACTGGTCTTATTGATGGAGGCAAACTTTGATTGCAAAGGATATTTGTTCTAAAGTTCAGGCGACAAAGACATGGGAAGAACTCACGCTGGAATTAAATTGTTTAGGACCACCAGTTATATAACAGCAAAGTGGCTTAAGATAACCTAAAGAAAGCGTTGCTCAACCCTTTTCTACTTCTAGCCAGTTCCGTCAAGCTTTCATCCTCTTCTGACGAAGAGTCGAATCTTATGGAAACTATTTTCGTCTTAGTTATAACTTTTTTGTCTTATTTTTTGCAATCAACTTTCAAACCAATCGTATTTAGTTGAAATAAAACAACAATCACCTGATAGAAATATACTACCGTGAAGAAACAAAATGAACGAAATTCACAATAGCGCTACTCTTTGTCGAAAGCACGTTATAATACCAAATGCAAATTCGTTCGATCAGGCCATTCGACTACAGTAGAAGATCGAACGCAGCTCATAATAAGGGCCAAAATCTCCAAATTTAGTTTAACAAGCTTGGGTTAAGTTAAAAATCGCGGCGATTTGTTGGTTATGTTCTTATCAATTAATAAATTTGAGCTAATTATTCTTAATATAATTTTATTTGTTTTAAACATAATATTAATGGAAACATAAAGGCATTATAATTCAAAGTCCATTATAATTTGGGTTGGGCTCGATATCCCCAAATACAAAATCCCCGAACACAAAATCCCCAAATTAAAATCCCCAAACACAAAATCCACAAATTAAGTTTAACAAGCTTGGGCTAGGTTAAACTTCGCGTCGATTTTTAACCTAACCCAAGCTTGTTACACTTAATTTGTTAGTTATGTGCTTATCAAGTAATAAATTTGGGCTAATTATTTTTAATAGAATTTTATTTGTTTTAAAAAAAGATATTAATGGAAACATAAATTTAAAGTCCATTATAATTTAAATTAAAGTAAGAACACAATACATAAATATTTATGCCCCTATTATGTACGTATTATGTATGCGATGGTATGCGATGTTGACTCGCTTCAACTACATTTTTTCCATATAACGTATTGCATATATTTTAATTGAACCATGTAGTTTGCTACCATCTATTAAGAATTTTCAAACGACGTAGTTCAACTGAAATGTATGTAATAAGTTATACGAAAAAAAAATTAGTTGAATCTAGTCAACTTAAGTTGAGTTGTAATACATAATAGGGGCCTTAATTTAATTATATAATAATATATTTTTAGCAATACATCTTAAATATTGAATCTTTTCCATAATAGTTTTTTTAATAACTCTCGTAAGCATTCTGTAACGTTGCACCTTCCATTTTCTTAGAGGTATTGGTTCGCTTAACTCAATTTTTTCCAAAGTAGTTTTAACAGTCATTTCTTTTGCAAGCTCTGTGATCATCTTATATAAGCCACATTTTTTTCCCAACGAGTACTTTTAGCCAACGATGCCAAGCTTCAATTGAATTTTGCGTTCGTGGAAAATTTTCTTTGACATTATCACCGACACACCAAAATTCAGGCTCGAGGTTTTTATTTTTTCCACCACTAAAGTAAATTTTTTTAAACCACTTGCTAATTTTTATAAAATCATTGTCTTTATATTTACTGGCCAATTCATTGTAGTAATCAACTACATCTTCAGGTGCTACAAACGATAAGCTTTTTAACATACGGACGGACCTGAATATTGAATTCGGAGTCATTGCCGTATTTATAAGAGAGTCTTTCCTTTTGAACTCGTCTCCATACGTTTTGCCCGAAATGAAAAAGGCACCCTTTGTATTCTGCATCAGGAAAATACTCTTTGGCGGCGGAAGAAATCGCTTTTTCAAAATCACTTATTATTCTGATAGGATTGAGGCTGATGTTTCTCTCTGCAGCCAATTGGAACAAGTTATAGAAAAACTCGTTATATGCTTCCGTGGACTTCTTGCTCATTAAGCAAAATATCAGTGGCACAAATTGTCCCTCAATCAAACCTTGTATAATAAACAGCTGCCTGAAAATAGTTGGGACAACGTAAAAAGTTCCGTCCATTACCCAACATTGCGATTTTCCCAAAGTCTTTAATGCGTTCCAAGTTCCCAATATTATGTTTTTTTCACCATGAAAATCAGCTTCCTTCAGAACGAAAAGGTATCCTTCCACAAATTTCAGCTGTTCCGGAATGCTTATTTCTTCTAAATTTTTCGGCTCACGAATGACATCAGCAATTAATCTGGTTCGAACTACTTTTAACTTTTGGGCTCTTTTTGACGGTAGATGAACTCGAAATTGTGATTGGCAGCCAACAACAGTTTTCTGAATTATTTGGGATGGTTGAAGTCCAGATGTTGAAGCCATATCTTTTAAGGAATTGTTAGCTTTTGCCAAATGTTGAACATGTATAACAGGGTCGTGGTTATGATTCGAAGGTGATTTTATAATGTTATGATGCTCATCAATATTTTTTGTAATCATGCATATTTTTTGTAACCATGCAAAAGAAAGCTCAACATATAATATCTATAAATACAAAGAAGAGAGCAAATTTGGTAATTCTGCGAAATCTGCGAAGAGGCACAGACTAACAAAAGCTCAAATATCAATATCCAATAAAAAAGCGTGCATTATTAAAACGTAAGTGTAGAATAGTGTTTAAAGTGTCGTAGAATATCGTCTATCGGACCTGTATGTTTAAAGTGTGAAATCCGTTCATTGCCGGAATCTGTTTTGATTCCGGTAGGAATTTGTTAAAGGTGTCATACATTCCGGTTTTAAGTTCGAAACGGAATTTTATCGGTTTTAGGAGTTGCAGAAACCGATATTATCGATCATGTATCGGAAAAAAACCGGCCAGCTCTTCACTAGCGGAATGTTAATTATTTTATTTATAGTGGCTTTTAAGTTAAACAACATGTAAGTAGATCAAATCATTTTAATGGGGAAATGTTCAATTTTATTGAATTATTTCTTTTTTAGGGGAAAACACAAAAATAAGACTCAAAATGATATCCTCCTGGAATTTATGGAAAAAAATTCAGACCTTGCGAAAGGATATACAAAGCGCGACAAACCACTAGTGGATTCTTTATGGCAGGAACTTGCAGAATCGCGCAATAGCGCAGGTCCGCCGCATAAGGACATTAATGGATGGAAAAAGGTGAAATTTAAGTGAAATAGTCGTATTGTCTTTAGGTCTAAATTAATTATTTCTGTTTTAAGACATGGAGTGATTAGAAGAGCGAAATTAAAAAAAAAATTGTCTCTTAACAAAATGGAGAGCCGCTCCACTGGAGGAGAGCCTTTTTCCAAATATGTTTTGACACAAACGGAAGAATTTATTGTGCGCATATGTGGCATAGTACAAGGTGTGCCGGGAGTGTCATTTGGACCTGAAGATCAACAAGCAAAGGAAAATAATGATTTGCAAATCCTTGATATTGAAATTCTTAAAGAATTGCCATCAACATCGTCAAAGCGCAGAATTTAATCTTTGGAGGCATGTAGTACTCCTAAAAGACGCAGAACAGAGATCTCAGCGAGTAACTTAAAGAGGTTTCTTGATGAAGACTCAGAAATAAAAACGGATTTAAATAAAAAACTGGACGAAATTATTAAAGCACAAAAATAAATTGGTAACAACACAAGGCGTGCGAGTCGCGGTATCGAAAAAGGCATGAAATCAGTTACAAAATCTATAATAGATCTCAAACAAGAATTTGTAAGCTTTAGTAGTCGCGTTCTTAGATTGATACAAGAAAAAAAAACGAAATAAAGAAGAAACAGTTGGATTTAGAAATCTTAAAGTTTGACTTTCAAAAAAACAACACTACTTCGAAGTGAAATATTTTATTTCATAAATATAATAGTTACTATTGCCATCACAAAACGGTGAGACTGAATTTAAAGATAATCAAAGATGTACCTTTTATTTTTATGTGCCTTATGTTAATATAACTGAAATATGCTTGTGTTTAAAAAACTGAAATGTTTTTGTTCTCATTATTGAAATTTTTTTGTTGAAATGATTAAAATATTTTTTTATGACAAAACAAATTAAATATTTTCATTAAAAAATACAAATATCCGGAATGATTAATTTGTTATAATTAGAGGGTGTTAGCTATATCGTCTCTGATTATTTGGCCTTCTCTTTGCAGCGTTACATTAAGTGGCATTTCAAAGTTATCTGAGTTAGTCTCGTTAGATGTTTCTATATATTTTGCGTATCATCCCATTCAATTTTATAATGTCGACAAATGTTGTGTAGCGCGCAACAAACATTGATGATCCTTACAACTTTTTGGGGACGATAGTGTAATGTTCCCAGCAAGCAGCGAAATTGACCTTTTATGTTGTGTTCGTAACCCAGAAGCAAATAAAAACAAACAAATAATAATAACAAACAGACCACCTAGTCACAAGCAAGGTCATCAACGTAAACAAACCTTGAAACACTGAGCACATGTGAGTGCAATATGATCAAGCTGAGTAGTGCAACATAAGTTAAAACAATAAAACGGCATGAACGTAAACAATAAAAGAAATAGTGATTATTAATGAATCACGAATGTTGGCTTAGCGCAAGCAGCCACTTCTAGTATTAACAAAGAGCCGATCATATTACAATTTGCACATGTGGGTGGGTCATTGCATGTGCCCAAATGTTTAGTATTGCATTTTGCGGGAGACACAAAATGCAAGTCTGCATATTTGGTTACATCAATGATTGGTCTAATTAAATATGTTGGAAATGTGACATAGAATAAGAAATATTGTGTCTTAGAATAAGAAATATTGTACAAATTGTTATAAAAGAAAATTAAATTTAAAATAAAGAATGATTATACACATGAAAGTCATACCGGCAGCATTGCCTTCTTTTTTATTCACAAATCGGCCTTGTGGCCTTTATACACAGCGCGGCTCGCTTAAAAGCCAAAACCATTATTTCAAATATTTAGTTAGGACCTTTTAAATATTTCCAAACGTAACAGACTCCAATGGTTCGTTCAACTATGTTTCGTGCCGAGGAATGAGCTATATTGAATTTATGCTGCTGAGAAGCATACTGTGGGTTCATGTATGGCACTAACAAAAATGGTTCAATACCATAACCACAGTCGCCTAACAGCCTGCATGTCCTGTCGCCGTTTTCATATTGTCGCAGAAAATATTGTCTAGCAAGACTTATATTCCAGACAAAAGCATCATGACTCGATCCAGGATACCGTGCATCTACAGCTCGTATCATCATGTTACTGTCGCAAATCTTGAAAAGAAGTTTATTACATTTTGCTAAAATAGCCTTTTCGATTGAAGTGGAGATGCTCGTCAATGTAAGGCTTGATTATTTTAACATGCGTGCCGTCGATGCAACCAGTGATACCTGGAATTCTATATTTTCTGTAAAAAATGGTCTCTTGATGCTCGTTTCTCTTCAGAATCCATTTCAAGTTTAACCCAGTGCCCGCAAATGAAACGCTCTAAAACTTCAAACATCTTGGATAGCACTTGAAATACAGTACTTCTTCCAAAGCTTATGCTTGCATCATTCCCCTACTGATCGTTGATATGAGCCTTCTGCTAAAAATCTGAGCGTCGCGGCTAATGAAAGCACTGGAGGAATTTACGACGAAGGCATGTGAGTTTTAATAGTTTCTAATACCAAAATTAATGAATCCTGGTTTAAGCGATATTGGGCCACAAATCTGCAAAGAAAATCCAAGTATATCACCGTGTATACATTAAATATGAGGATTGTACTTACGCCGACTCTGGAAGCTCTAGAGGATTGCTATCTCTTTAAATGCGCCTTTTTACTTTTTCATTGCTTTCCTCCTCCATAAATAAAAAGGCCAACACAGCAGAACTCATTTTATACACTTTTTTCTTATTACAATTAAATTTAAGTAAATAAGCGCAAAATATT
Organism: Dichetophora obliterata; assembly: GCA_963920525.1. Taxonomy (NCBI): domain Eukaryota; kingdom Metazoa; phylum Arthropoda; class Insecta; order Diptera; family Sciomyzidae; genus Dichetophora; species Dichetophora obliterata. The sequence continues at coordinate 168,137,651 of OY986437.1, read as the reverse complement.
TCAATTCATGCAATCAATCATAAACCTTCAGAAAAAATTTACCTGAACAGCTGATTCGAACTTCGGATTTGCTTATGTTCGAAAAGAGTCAAAACCGATCGAATTGGACACCATTTAATTCCGGAATCGTTTTGCTATTCCGGTAACAAACCATTTCCGAAACGGATTTCGCAACAACCCTGATAATGAATAATTTTTCCCGTGGAATCGGAAACTTTTCATTTTTAATATAAAGTTCAAGAACATTTTGGAAATTTTCAATGCAAATTTGTTCATTAGTGTAAACAAAAAAATGTGATGTCTTTATCTGCTATCTCAAATAGATAAACCCCTTTTCCGATTCCCCGGGAAAAATTATTCATAATTGGGCTGATTGTCTTTTTGGTTTATTACAGCGACGACAATAAAACGTTTGAATTATTTAAAATTTATAGGCGCCTACAAAAACAAAAATTCTACGTGCTTTAACTTAAGACATTTATCATAAATTTATTTTAATTTTTGGTAATAATATCGATTTAAATGTGGAAACAGATGATGCCAACTCCGAATCAGATGATAAAGAATCTCATTCCGTTTTATCTATGAATGCAATAAAAAAATCATTATCAGCCTTATCATGAATAATTTTTCACGCGGAATTGGAAAAGGGAGTTTTCTTTTTAAAGATAAAGCTCAAGAACATTTTGGAAATTTTTAATGCAAATTTGTTGATAAGCCATTGATGAACAAGTTTGCATTAAAAATTTCCAAAATGTTATTGAGCTTTATCTTAAAAATTAAAACTCCCTTTTCCGATTACGCGTGAAAAATTATTCATGATAGCGCTGTATATGATTTTGAATCTTACAAAATCATTATGAATCTTAGATAATCGCGTCATCGCACAGAAACAATCCGATCTTTTTAGGAATAAAATTGTATTATTACCCAAAAAGTATTTAGCAGTAATATTTCTAAATGAATGCATTGATTTACGTTATTTAAAGAAATAAAAATGATAATTTTTAGTTTTAGGTTAACTTGCTAAGGAAAAATATCAAAACTTTGAAGGTAACTTATTTTTTTTTAATAAAATCTTTTTAGAACATAAATAAATTAATATTTTCTTCTTAAATCAGGATATTTTTTATGAGTTCAGTACATATTTTCGTATAAATTTTTTGTAATTTTTAAAAAGTGTGAATAAGTGGAAAATATACAATTCCTTCATTTTTATATGGAACGGCTACTAATTTGGATTAAATAACTTTAAGCTCAAAAAAAGAAGTTGCATTTTCATCACACGCAGAAAAATATATATTTAAATATGATGATTTTATAGGTGTTGTAAAAAAAATCTACAATTCTTCTTAGAGAGCAGCCTTTTATTAGAATTTTATTGTCTTTTAAAAGAACCTTTTTTAATTTAATCACTTCGTCATTTTTACTAAAAAAACCATTTGTCTTGCATTTCATAACTCAAAGTAAAACTTTCAAAACTAATACTATTAAAGGTTCCATGACTATTTTCATTTTTTAAAACAGGATATTGAGGAGATATCTTTTTCAATATGTTAAGGTTGGTTAGTTCTACAATCCTTTTGGCAGCTTGGCAGATTCTCGAATGGATAAGCAGAAAATGATTGCAAATTTCCAAATTTTTCAACCTCATCTACTAAGTGGCATAGGTTATTTACATTACTTGTAACGGAGTAGCTTTTATAAAGTTCAATATATTTTTCTATATAATGTTCTTGCCAACGGAAGCAAATGTTTATAACCATCCACAGAACAAATTGTTATCGCACAGAAGAAGCACAAGAAGTGTTCATATGCATCGTACCGTAGAGAGCCTTTTAAAAAAACTACACCCAGGTAATATATAAATGATACTCTGCTGCTTTCCAAAACGCAAGGCAATCGAGGCCTCTTACTGATCGATGAATCTCCCTGGGCACTTTAAAGTTTAACAAATGAACTGTGATTAGATTTATATCTTTGGCACTAAGTCTTAGCTCCGTTCCTTTAAAATCAAAATGAGTCCACCCAGTCAGACATTTTTTACAATGCCTGCAAAAGTATGTATAATGCCTTAAATATTTAAAAACAAAATAAAATATTAACATGCCTAAGTCAACAAGGTGTAACGCATCGCCGATAGGGAAATCCTCAACCATATTAATGGGCAATTCTTCTAGTGGCGAAGTATATTTGTGATGAGGTCCACAGGTCCTGTTTCGAAACTCCTCGTTTGCTCATTTGGTACAGGTTGTATTAAGGAAGACGGTACAATGACGTATATATTCGCCAACAGTACATTTTAAACATCGATGTTTACCATTAAAGTAAGTTACACCTAGAGTAAACAAATTATGAGAAATAAGCCTTAACATGTTCAAAGCTCTTTAAGTACCTTTGATATAAGCTCGCGCAGGTGAATCGGAAATTAAGCTTCTTGTGTCAACATTTATTTGAAAACAATTAATTTTAATTCCATTTCTGAGAATGTTTTTGCATTCATCTATAAATTGTCTTAAATATTCATTTAAATTAGAAGGCTTCCCCTTGCCACAAAATATACTAATTACCATTAGTTTAATATCTTTAAATTCAAATATGTTAAAAAGAATGGGCCAAAATTGCAGTTGGGCGGATAGCTTTCACACGCATACGACAGCTTTCAATTAAAAAAGCTTCAGTCGAGGTTCGGGCTATTACACTGAATAAAATATTATTCAGTCGCTGTGCGAACTTCATGCTGTGTGATTGCGGTAGCTTGCTACTGCGTTGCCTTATTAAACACGACAACTCATCGTTAGTGCGTTTGTTCGTTCATTCGATGCGATCAGTCGTTGTGCGATATTCATGCTGTTTAGTTGCGGTTGTTTGCTTTTGCGTGGCCTTATTGAATACGACAAGCTACCATTCTTGCATTTGTTCGTTCATTTCCAAAATGTTTGATATAAATTGGGAAATTTAATTCTTATTTGCAGAAAAATTTTTTGGTGAGGCCGAATAATGCATGGATTTAAACAAGGAGACACGTGTAAGAAAATATTATGTTGAAAGACATTATAAATTATGTCATAACGAATATGATTTGATTCAAAATGAAAAAAAAAATGAATCAATTCTTAAATTAAAACATGTATTTTTTGAAAATTTCATAAATGATTCAATGGAATCTTTTGATAAAAGTTTAATCGGTATTAAACGAAAAGTTTCAGTAACTATAACTTTATTTCTAGCTAAACGTTGTCGTCCTTTTGATGATGGCTCTTATGTAAAGGAATTGTTTGGAGATATTTTTAAATATTTTGGAGGTAAAGGAAAAGAAATATCAGAAATATTTCAGTCCATTCTATTATCAATGGACACAATATCTAGACGAACAAATGACTTGAGTAAATATATTTATACTAATATGAAGGAAAACGTAAATAACTGTAAATATATGTCAATTTGCTTTGACGAGAGCACAGATCTCACTGATACCAGCCAACTGTTAATTTTTGTTAAAGCAGTTGACCGTCATTTTATTACACATGAAAAAGTGCTTACAGTTATTCCTATGGAAGGACATGTAAAAGAAAGTACAATTTATGAAGCATTAAAAGAAAATGTATTCGCATTCGCAGATATAAGTCGACTTACTTCCATGTGTACTGATGGCGCCCAAGTAATAAAGGGTAATAAATAAATAAGGTTTTGTATGTTTTTTAATAAAAAACGGTATCGGATCAATATTCTTAATTTCCACTGCATTATCCACCAATATGCTCTTTTTCCAAAATCCTTATAAAGGGTCCGCCAAATAACTTTTTTTTTTTTTTTTTTTGAAAAAAACGCATTGGGTGGTCAGTTGGCTTCAACTCCTGAACCAATTGGACTTTGTATGGCGTCATACCAATGTCTTTATGCAAAATTCGTCTCAATGATGTCTCCGAAATGTTCAATTGTTGAGAACGACGGTGATGTTGATGGCGCTTCACGCACACTTTCTGCCACAGCAGCAATATTCTCGGGTGTACGCACTGTTTTTGGCTTTTCACGCTTTGGTTTATCGATGAGGATGCGAGTTTCTTTCACTTTTTTCACAAGATAACGAACATACGGAGCTGACGGTGCTTCTCTTCTTCCAAAATCCATACGCAATTTTCGCACACATTCTACAACATTACCATGATTTTCAAAGTAATGTCGCAATATTTCCCAGCGTTGTATTTATATCAGCGGAAGGATAAAACTAATTATCTGTCAAATCAGACAAGAGCTAAGTGTTACCATTCACAAAATAAGCACTAGTTGAAAAAAAAGACGTTAAATGGCGGACCCTGTATATGATGAATGCAATAAACATTGCAATAAAAGTATAAACTAAATTCGAGGAGGTAACAACTACCTGCGGCATCGAAAATTTCGATTGGTTCTCGAAAAAGTGGAATCTGAGTATGGTGATTTATTGCTTCACACGGAAATTAGCCGGGGAAAAGCCTTCAGAGACTTTATGATATGAAAAATTATGTCTTAGATTTTCTAGAACAGGATTCTGCAGACCAAGCCTAAGATCTCATACAGGGAAAAAATAAGCATATACTTGATTTAATTATTTCAGTTGATGATTTTGAAAGAAGACTAAAAATTCTCATGCAACAATTTAAAAGACCTGTATATGATGAATGCAATAAACATTGCAATAAAAGTATAAACTAAATTCGAGGAGGTAACAACTACCTGCGGCATCGAAAATTTCGATTGGTTCTCGAAAAAGTGGAATCTGAGTATGGTGATTTATTGCTTCACACGGAAATTAGCCGGGGAAAAGCCTTCAGAGACTTTATGATATGAAAAATTATGTCTTAGATTTTCTAGAACAGGATTCTGCAGACCAAGCCTAAGATCTCATACAGGGAAAAAATAAGCATATATTTGATTTAATTATTTCAGTTGATGATTTTGAAAGAAGACTAAAAATTCTCATGCAACAATTTAAAAGAGCTAATCTTTCAAATATGCGACGAACAGCCGAAACAGTTGAAAAATATTCAAATTATGAGAAGATACAGGAGTATATAAAAATATTAGCTGAATTAATTATTAATTTCAATGAAAGATTTCAAGACTTCAATAAAATTAGGGCTCTTATTATGAGTTGCTTTCGACGTTCAATCTTCGCTGGTTATCGAACAACGAGTATCGAAAGTTAAATTCTTATTATGAGCAGTGCAACCCTATCGAAATTTTCGTTGCTCATCGAAATTTCAGTCGAATAGGATTTTGCTTTCGATGCGATTCGTGCTTAGCAATAATTGTTAAAAACTTAAGTTTTTTGTGAAATACTGAAATTCAAAACTAATATTAAACTGTTTTTGGTAATTTTTATGCAGGTCTAAGGTGGTAAGCAACAAATCACAGTTAGAAAAACTGGTCTTATTGATGGAGGCAAACTTTGACTGCAAAGGATATTTGTTCCAAAGTTCAGGCGACAAAGACATGGGAAGAACTCACGCTGAAATTAAATTGCTTAGGACCACCAGTTAGAACAGCAAAGTGGCTTAAGATAAGCTAAAGAAAGCGTTGCTCAACCCTTTTCTACTTCTAGCCAGTTCCGTCAAGCTTTCATCCTCTTCTGACGAAGAGTCGAATCTTATGGAAACTATTTTCGTCATAGTTATAACTTTTTTGTCTTATTTTTTGCAATCAACTTTCAAACCAATCGTATTTAGTTGAAATAAAACAACAATCACCTGATAGAAATATACTACCGTGAAGAAACAAAATGAACGAAATTCACAATAGCGCTACTCTTTGTCGAAAGCACGTTATAATACCAAATGCAAATTCGTTCGATCAGACCATTCGACTACAGTCGAAGATCGAACGCAGCTCATAATAAGGGCGTAGATCTTTAATTGATCTGCACAATTATCCTTTATTGTGCAGTATTGAAAACCAAAGTTCACATATGAACTTAAAAGTCTTCAAATGGATCAATCCCTTCCGCGATCAATCCCTTCCGCTCAAAGTCGGTATAGAATTTTGGAAAGAAGTTGATGGATCTGCATATTTTAATATAAAAAATGAGATATTTAGACTATACTCAATGTTCGGTTCCACGTACTGTTGAGGCTGCCTTTTCAATAATAAAACTTATTAAAAACAAGTTCAGAACTCGAATTACTGAACAAAATCTTCAGAACTTGTTAAGAATTAAATGTTGTGAAGATGAACTTGATATTAATAACATAATAAAATAAAATTATACAAATTAATTAAAACAATTTTTTAAAGTTTTAAATTATTATTCTCTGCTGTGGTCCCCAGCAGCGAAGAATTATATTTACTTTATTTTTATTAACTATAGGCTACAAACCTAGCATGTATGTATCTTCTTAAATGTATATGTTTTTTCATACCTTGAATTATTTTTTTGTTTTTTTTTCGCACAACGCCTGATCGTATGCTGTGATCGTACGAATGAACAAACTAGTACTTTTCGTTCAGTGCAAGTTTTGAAAACAAAAGCTTTGCAATACAAACACAAAATGTGAATGTATAATTTTGCTCACCCCTGATCTAGGGATTCAAAGCATTGCTTAAGGCAGAATTCCAAGCCTTGATGCCAATAAAATCCATTACCAGTAAGCTTAAATTTAAGCTTTTGATGTGTCTTAAGTAATGTTCGGGGTTCTTGTAGTAAATGAATACTTGGTGTAATTCGTCGTAAGACACCCAGCATGTCTTTTAAAGCAAGCTGTATTATATTAGGTTTCAATGCCCATATTCTGATTTCATCTTGTAGATTCAATACATACAGTTCGGAACATGCGCCGATATTTTCATCTTCACCACTACCTAATTCCAATAGCTCAGCCTTAGAATTGATAGCGACTTCGACTTGATTGTCTGCACCACAAATGAGTGGTATCCAGGGTTCAGAATATTCACACATCTTCACTCACAAACATTTGCTTGAAGCACACAACACACAATTTTATTTTCATTTCATTTTTGTGTGTAACGTAGTTATCGTTTTGTTGATCATTCAACATGAATTCTTCGTTTTAATATTTGCTTGTGCGTCACAAACTCAAACAATGATCGATCTCAACAATTCTCTGTTTCAGTTTTACACTTATGTTTGCGTCAAAATGTTCATGTTGGAGAATTCAGGCCTTTGTCAAAACCAAAACAAAGACAATTTTTCCAACATGAACAAGTGGTGTTTGCAAAATTGTCATTGTTTGTGTTGGTCATTAAGATCGATCACTACCGTTGTGTGGCGTAAAAAACAAATGCCGTTCTGGTTGATGTATAGCGTATTGAACTGGTTTTTGGCCTAGTGTAGCAAATTTCGGCGTCAATTAGAAAATATTTTAACATATTAAAATAATAACCTAATAATATGTCTTTTCAAGAGTTTTAAATGTCATTTATCAGTGTTAAGGGGTCGCTGATTTCGAATCTAAAGTCAGAATTTTAAAATTCAAGAGGGTGGATAGAGTTGCCACCTTAATTTTTTGTAGTTTTATGAATTCGGGGCTGGCAAAAAAAAATGGTACACCAAAAATTGGTCGCTGAATCCGAATCCGTTGTCAGAATTTCCAAATTATAAAATTTTTAAATAATAGGGTTGCCACCTAATATTATGTCTTTTCAAGAGTTTTAAACGTCATTATCAGTTTTAAGGGGTCGCTGATTTCGAATCTAAAGCCCGGTGTTATTTTATATGTTTTACTTACTTATTTTATATGTTTTCCAATTCTCAATAGTTGACATTTTCTTTAATGTTGCGGCAGTAAATTTTCAGTATGCTTAATATTCACAATGTTTAATTTAAAGAGTGCAAAACAAACAAAGAAGCTCTTTATCTGATTTTTTAATCACCTGTTATTCCCAAAAAATTTAATGCATTAATTAACAGTATTTTACATCTATTGGCTTTGAAAATTCAATAAAAAAATACATTTTAAAGCAAACATTATACTGAACCTACGAGTTTCAAAACAGCTCTATAGTTATGTTTATTACTTTAAAAGAGCCTTTACAGAGCAAATAGTACATTTCCGAGTTCTGCTCTTTGCAGATTGTATAAAATCCTTCACTGAGCTTTATTAAGTGTTAGAGCTCAAAATGGTAAAAAAAAAATCATATATCGAGCATTTCTTTTTAAATTAAAAGCAACTAGCAGCAAACAAAGCAACGGTAAAACTTTAACTACATATTATACACCTATAGAACACTTTTAAAGCTCACTCGCACCTCGTTGCTCCAACAATGTTACTTGGGATGAGCTCTAAAGATACAAAGACAATCTGCAACTTCTTTGCGGACTATTTTAAATCGGTATATTCACCAGCTACAGTAGTGAGTTGTAGACACGCTGCTTTTCTTACCAAAACTCCGTCCTGAATATAGGTAACTTTAGTTTGAGTGCTTCTGAAGTAGAGATTGCTTTAAAAGATCTCAAATAAAACTCTAAGAAAGGTCACGACGGTATCGCACAAATTTTGTTGAAAGTCTGTGCTGAGTTAGTGGCGATACCACTCTTTCACAAATTTTTAATAAATCGATATCTACTGCGGTCTTTTTGAACGAGTGGAGAGTATCGCTCATTGATCCGATTTATAAATACGGTCCTAAGTAAGATATTTGTAACTACAGGCCTATCAGTAAGCTTCTTCGTATCCCTAAAGTTTTTGAAAAAATTTGCTATAATAAACTTCCCAGGAACATGGTTTTATTTCGAGTAGATCAACTGTTACTAACCTTACGATCTTTTGTAACCATGTTATTGAAAACTTCGCTAAAGGACTGTAAACTGATGTAATTTTTACAGATTTTGCAAAAGCATTTGATAAAGTGGATCATAATATTTTAGTTAAAAAATTATCGTCTTTCGGGTTTCACTCAAATTTATTAGATTGGATAAGATCCTATCTAAAAAATCGTTTTCAAAAAGTAAAAATATAAAATTTCCTGTCAGACCCTGTATTTGTTACTTCTGGTATACCACAGGTGTACAGGTCATCATGGTCCCTTATTATTTTTAATATCAACGATCTCCCTAAAATTATTAAAAACTCGCATGCACTCTTGTTTGCAGACGATCTTAAAATTTATCGCTCCATTGAATGTGTAAGTGATTTTGCATTACTGCAGAATGATATTGACTCGGTAATGTCGTGGTGTGAGATAAATAATCTCCCGTTGAATATTTCTAAATGTGAGTGTTTCACTTTTCATAGGTTTACGTCTCCAACCCCATGGAATTACACTATTAAAGCTACTACTCTAAGTAGGGTTGTCGTTAAGAAAGACTTGGGTATTCTTCTTGATAATCGTTTAAACTTCAATGACCATATCGATGTTGGGTTTCTTGAAAAGGAACTCAAAAGATTTTTCCGATCCTTACACATTAAAGACTCTTTATTCTTCGCTGGTCAGACCTCATTTGGAATACTGTTCCACTATTTGGAATCCATCTTTTCAAGTGCATTAAAATAGAATTGAAGCAGTCCAAAAAAGGTTTAATAGATTCGTAGTATACAAGCTCAACTGGAACTTGTCCGCCTTACCCTCTTATCGCACTCGATGTGCGTTAATCGATATCCCTCCCCTTGAAATAAGACGCAAGGTTTTATCTATTCTATTTTTATGGGACCAGTGTTCAATGTGACGAGTTTTTATCAGTTTTAAATTCTTACTCTCCATCAAGACCTCTTGCAGTCATTTCAACTTACAGGAAATTACGTATAGGTCTGCGTTTGCTTCGAACATGCCCTTGGCACGCTGAACCAGGGAAACTAATTCAGCTTTGGCTATAATTGATAGATTTAACTCCTCAAGAAATCAATTTAAAAATGATTATCTGTACACTTCCTGGCGCGTGATGCTAGAAATCATTAATAATAAATATATCCCTTTTATAAATTAAAATAAAAATTTTTTAAATCATGTATTTCATGTGTTCTTTGTTCTTTGGATATGTCCTTTCAATATTTATAAGTATAAGAATAAGTATTGTTATATAGTAGCCCGTAAGAGTTGAACTCTGCTTGATGAATAGAATGAATAGAAATAAATAGAAATAAACATCATCAGCATACATCAGTCACTCAGAAAAGCCTACATAATTCGGAAAATCATTGACAAACACAACAAACAACAGGGGACCGACTACCTTGGGGTACCCCTGAATAATTATCAATGTATTTAGATGAATTTTTACCAATCTGAATATATTGCTGACGACCAACGAGGAATAAAATCCGAGGTTACTTAGCTTATTAATCTAAACAGAGTGTGGAACTCTATCGAAGGACTTTGCGAAATCCAATTCATATACGATTGCGAATATAATATCATATTTCTATATGATGACCTTTTTCCATATTATTGGACAAAGTGTGTAAAAAGAGTTTGATTAGTAAAGGTAGATTTACCTGACACAAATCCGTGCTGCATCTCAGACAATCTAGTTTTAATGGAGTTATAAATTTTATTTTTTACCAGATTCAAAAATTTTAGGAACAAGTAGCAACTTAGCTATCGGTCGATAATTTGCAAATATTTTGCCTTGATCCGGATTTAAAATTGGAGTAATTGTCCAAATTGTCTTCCAGACATCTAAAAATTTCCCTTAACGGAGGGACATATTGAAAATCTTCATTTCTATAAAAATACCCATTATTAAAAATGATGAATTCATTGAATTTCGCAATTACAAAGGTATAAACTATGATACCTTATTCTCTGAGCTGAATAATAGCAATTTAGGAAGCATATTATCAACGAACACTGACCTACAACTTAATATCATCAACTCAAATTTATGCAAACTTCTGGATTCTGTACCAGTTGCAAATGCAAAGTAAACTACTCTCATGATAGTTGGATGAACTCAAGGGAAATCAACTATGCAAAATCCTTACGTGACTAAGCTTATAAAGCCTATACTCTGAACAGCAATGACAGTAATTGGCATATCTTCTGCAAGTATAGTAATCAGAAATGCTAAAAAACGTGCCCATTCTAGGCTGTTTGAGGGTGTTGATTGTAAGCGGATGTGGAACATTCTGATTACTACGATTCTCAAAAACTGATTCTCGGATTGATGATGTTGATGCTAATGAGTTAAATTTAATTTTTCTGCCCAACCAATCCCCTTCTACAGTTAATTCTTTCGACTTTGATTTTAACTCTAATCACGACAATAGGTTTTCTTTTCGAAGTGTTAGCCATGATGAGCTTTATCTAGCCTTCATTAAGATAAAATCAAACGCAGTTGGTTATGATAATATACTATTAAAAATTATTAAAATCATTTTTCCTTATATTCAAGATTACTTACTTCACTTCATTAACTCTATTCTTATGACGTCTAATTTTCCCTTCGCATGGAAAATCGCCCGTGTTGTTCCAATTAAGAAGAAAGGGAATTTGAGCGCCATTGATAATTTGCGTCCTATCAGCGTCCTTCCAATCTTATCAAAAATAGTAGAAAATTTTATTAAACAACAAATAATGGATTATTCCAATGAACATAAGTTAATTAATAGTTGCCAGTCTGGTTTTCGACAGGGTTATAGTACCACTTCTCTCTTGCTGGGGCTCACTGACACCATTAGGAGCTCCCTCAACCAGAATAAACCAACAGTCCTTTTATCACTCGATTTGTCCAAAGCATTTGACTGTATTAATCTAATTTGATTACTAAACTAATTTGATTACTAAATTATCCAATAAGTTTATGTTTTCGAAATCAGCGTGTGAGCTCATCTCTTCCTGCCCTTCGAATCGTAAACAATTTGTCTCCTTTAATAATGAAATCTTAGCCCTATTAAACGTAACAAATGGTGTACCTCAAGGCTCAGTTTTGGGTCCTATGCTTTTTATGTTTTATGTTAATGATTTTGTTGATTGCTTAGATTATAATTCTTGCACTCTTTTCATCTTCGCGGATGATATACAACTTCTGTTTAAAGGTGATATGGAATTTTTGGATGTTTTTGAAGCTGTTATCAATTATAATATACTAAGGGTATGTGACTGGATGAAAAATAATTACTTCAACATTAATCCGGACAAAACTAAAGCTATGCTTTTCGCTAACCGGAGAAACGCCAATATTGACCTATGTATTAAAATTTATGACAGTAGAATAAACTTTGTTGACGAGCTAAATTGCCTAGGGGCTCACTTAGATAACCGATTATCCTTCGACATACATATTAATAGGCTGAGCTCGAAGATATTTTTATATTGAATCCAATTCGAGTTTTATATTGAAAAAATTGTATAGCCTTAATTTGCTGTTGCCCTATCATGTCAAACACAAATTGGTTCATTCCCTATTACTTTCCAATTTTATGTACTGCATTGAGTTATTCTCTGGTACGCTTGCATATAACGTTAAGAAAATTATACGTTTACTTAATAGGATAATTCGTTTTTTTGTATAATTTACGACCACGTGATCACGTCTCCTCCTGCACGCAACAGTTTCTTGGGTCCTCCTTTCTTAGTTTTATTCAATGCAGACTGATCGTTATTCTTTTTTAAAATTATTAAGAACCAACTGCCGTCTTACTTGGTTAATAGCTTAAAATTTTCTCGATCGACTAGAAATCCACAAATCCTGTTTCCAAAAATCTCTACGTCATCATACGAGCGATCATTTCTAATACGTACTGCTAGAATCTGGAATAAACTGCATCCAAGTCTAAAATTTTTTCCTTATCGCCTAATGCATTTAAATGAAACTTTTTAGCGCTTACATAAAATGGACTTTAGCTTTTCCTTTCCTTTACTTAAAACTATCACTAAGATACTATGAACTAGTTACTACTTCTACTACTATATTTTTCCGGCTTTAACAATATTTATTGTTGAGGGCTTAGTGTGTGAATCGATTATACAAGGTGGCGCAAAAGTAATCCTCCTATCAGAAAATGCAATAAATTTTGCGATTGGCCCCTAATGTCAGTTCTGTTTTGACATTTGTGTAGTAAACACATGCGAAATACACGCTAATAAACAATGTTACACTACACTGCTCCAGAACGCGAAATATTGGTGACTATTTATTTGACCAATAATCGGTCGGTGACTTTGGCACAACGTGAATTTCGTCGCAGATTTCCTGGCCGTCCAACGCCTACTGGTGAAACACTGCGACGTTTAGCCGCTCGCCTCGAAGAGACTGGCACAACACGAGATGCTGCCAGGCGTGGCAGACCCCGGAGTAGCCGTTCTGCAGAGAATATAGCTGCTGTAGCCGAGGATGTCATGGAAGCGCCGTCGACATCGACCAGACGACGTGCCACGCAAATGGATATCAGTCGACGGTCTTTACAACGAATTTTGGTACAAGATTTGAAGATGTTTCCGTACAAAGTCCAGACGGTGCATCAGCTGTTAGCTGCTGACCGCCAATCGCGTCAAACATACGCTCAAGCCATCCTTAATCACCACCAAGAGGAAGATGATTTTTCATCAAAAATAATCATGAGTGATGAGGCCCATTTCCATCTTAGCGGGCACTGAAAATCCGCGTGTAACCCACGAAGAGCCATTACACCCGCTCAAAGTCACTGTATGGTGTGCTGTTTTCGCTGGAGGAGTCATCGGACCTTTTTTCTTCGAAGACGTCGCGGGCCAAACGGTTACTGTGAATGGTGAGCGCTACAGAGCAATGATCAACGAGTTCCTTTTGCCGCAACTTGATGAATTGAGATTGTAAAACATGTGGTTCCAACAAGACGGTGCAACGGCACACACTGCACGTGCCACAACCGATATGCTGAAGGATGCATTTCCCGGGCGCCTAATCTCCCGTTTTGGCGATTTGCACTGGCCAGCAAGATCGCCTGATTTGACCGCTCCAGAGTTCTTTTTGTGGGGCTTTTTGAAGTCGCGGGTTTATGTCAACAAGCCTCAGACTCTTGCAGCTCTTAAAGACAATATCCGTCAAGAATGTGAGGACCTATCGCCGGAAGTTTTGGACGAAGTGATGAAAAATGACATAAAAAGGGCTCAAATGACAATCAACTGTGGCGGCGGCCATTTACATGACATCATATTCTCGACTTGATGTAAAAAAATTAAAAGACCAAATAAAAATAATCCACAAGAAGAATCAAAGTTTTTCATTTTTTTTAAATTACAGCCAAAAAACATTGCAAGGTTACTTTTGCGCCACCTTGTACAAAAATTTTATTATATATATTCAATTTTCAATTATATGAAATGTTATTAATTTTTTATTATTAGTTTTAAGTTTCTTACTTGCTTTATCTGCTTGTAATTTGCTTTATTGGCCCTTGTGGCTTTTGAATTACACATGAATCAATAAAATAAATAAAAAAATATGAGTCAACGGCTTACACATGGCAAAAGCACAGTTTTTAAGAAATATGGGTGGAATATTATCCGGCCCACAACCCTTTTTAACATCAAGACTAACTAAAGCTACAAAGACATCATACTCCGAAAAGGTTTTTGACCGCCTAAGTCGAATTTTTTTTGCAATGTTGCATTGTGTTGAATATGTCCCAATGACAGTACAGGGTTAAAATCGAATAAAAGAATTGAATAGAAACTATTTACCATGTAGTGTGCTCTCGTTATACACACTGCCGACCCTAAGTTTCGTTGTTATAAACAGCAACATATTGAGTGACTAATAAGTTAGCACTGCATTATCGGCGTGTGCTGCACTCAGTGCATGCGAATATGACCATAGATTAAGACTACTAAGTAAGTTTTGTAAAAATGTTATAAAAGAGCCGAGATGGCCAACAATAAATCAGACTTTAATTAACCACACAAGCTGGCAGATCTCTGCCTTGTTCAGTTTATTTTAAACGTCTCTGTTTGCCTTGGACATAGTTCAAGTCGGCAAACACTGCAGTCTATAGCGAAGGCAAACTCTGCCGCTATAAAAAATAAAAACGATCCTTAAATAAATTATAACATGGCGATCCTGCCACTCCGACTTGGAGTCCTGTAAAACACATTTTTTTGGTGCATCGAAACTTTATTGATGGACGAGTACATCCCGCAGCCGACAACAATAGCACCGAAAATACCTGTTCCAGTCTATGTGCCACTACGCATCGGTCCAAAGGCACTGACGATAGAGGAGTACCGAAAACGCCAACTCCAACGAACCGAAGAAAAGCTGACAGCATACCCAAAAGTGGACATACCGAAAATACAAAAAAAGCGCGGTGGCTTAAAAGTTAAACTTCGCAAACGCCTGGCGCACCTTTTGGCCATCACTCGAAAAGAACAACAACCAAGCTGGGACATCTCAACTGCGATATGAGCAGAAATTGACAATATCCGCAAGCAGCTCAACACAAAAAAATAAAATAAATGTACGTTCCTTTCGTGGGCACTATTTTGGCAACATCAGGAGAGGCTACACAAGAGCTACATTAATATCCAAACAGCAACAGCTAGAAAATTTAAAAGAACAATTTGACTTATTAGCAATTCAAAATAAAGATAGCAAAGAATTAGTAGCTTTAAAATTAGAGTTCAGTAACATTCATTTAAATTCCCAAAAAATAATTTTAGAACAACTTAAAACAGCTGAAGACCATAATAAATTAGAAGAAGAACAAGAAGAAGAAGAAGAAGAAGAAGAAGAAGAAGAAGAAGAAGAAGAAGAAGAAGAAAAATCTGATACAGAACAAACACCAATAATGGCATCCTTTAGTTTAGAAACTGCCTCAAAGGCATTGCCGACGTTTTCAGGCAACTTTAATGAGTTAGATAGTTTTCTCATTACAGCTGAATTAGTAAATAAAACATTAAGTAGTGAAGGTAAACTAGATTTTTTACAGTATGTTTACCATGCAAAATTAACAGCTAATGTGCGCACCTCATTGGGTAGCTATTTGAAGCCATCAAGTTTTGAAATTTTAAAACAACAGTTGAAAGCTAGATACAAAGACAACACAACCATAGCTCAACTACAGACTAGACTTAACAATTTACAACAACGGAACTTACGAATAAACACCTACAAAGAACAATTACTAAATATAATAGAAGGTTTAAACAGACTAGGAGTTGAAAGTTTAGGAACGCAAGCGACAGAAGCCGAGAAGAACGTCATAATAAAATGCAATAACAAAATTGCACTCGATGCATTTAAAAAGGGACTGAATGAAAACTTAAAAACAACCATTTACGCGGCGCGACCAAAAGATTTATTAGAAGCAACAGAATTAGCACTCGAACTAGAAAATGAGTCAATGACTTCGCCAAATGCAATCATGCACTTTCAGCGGTCATTTAACCAACATCGAAACAATGTCAATAACCGCAGTAATATGAGACAGAATTTAAGCACACAACGAAATTTCAATTCATTCCATTCAAACAATAGGCACAATGAACCCAGAAGGTATAACAATAATTTCAACCAAAATTACAATCAAAACGATTACTATACAGAAATTTGAACCACAACAACGTCAATAGAAACCGTAACAACAGTAATCGTTCTAACCAAGACAGAAACAGCAACCAAAACAGAAATCAAAACAACAAAAGCAACTATAATGGCAACAGATACACAAATAACCAAACAAACAGAAACATACGCATAATACATAATGAGGGAAACTACCAAGGCTCGGAAGACACGGTTTTTCCAGACAGCCAAAAGTAAAGATTTTTAAAATTTCGGATAAAAATTCTAATTTTATAAAAATAAAATACAAGAACAACATAATGACTTTTCTCATTGACACAGGTGCTGACATTTCTTTATGCAAGCTTAGTAAAAAACTGAATGACGATTTTTATAACCCAGACGAAAAATGCAAGTTAGCTGGTATTACAAACGAAGAAGTTTTTTTATTAGGTAGCATAAACCTAAAACTTAATTTTGGAGAGGAATCTTGCGAACATGAGTTTCAATTGGTAAATTCAGAATTTCCAATCGAAACCGATGGTATATTAGGCAGAGATTTTCTGAATAAGTTTCTTTGCAAAATTGACTATGAAACATTCGTTATTTCAATTTTAATTAATGAGTCACATATAATATTACCAATGCACTCGAAATCACATAACACACTAATAATAAAAGTGCCACCAAGAACAGAAATTATTCAACCGATCAGATTACAACTAACCGAAGATAAGGTGATTTTTAATAAAGAGATACAAGAAGGTATTTTTCTCAGTAATTCAATAGCTCCGAAAAACGGCACGACACACTTAAAAATTTTAAATACAACAAATGACGAAGTAATATTAAATGGTATTGAGTTGGAAACTGATTCTTTAGACAAATACATTTTAAATTATAATAGCAAAAAACATATTCACTCACAAAAACCCTTCCTCAAAAATGACTAGGATTCGACTAGAGCTTTGTGACTGTGACTATGACATAATATACAAAAAAGGTAGCATGAACACTAACACAACTGGACTCTGAAACTTTAAAAGAAATGATACCACAAGAAAACGATGACAAGATAAAAAGATCGTTAATTATTACAAGAGGCATGGCAAATAAAGAAGCCATTAAAAATAATGAGGCAAATGATAATAGCAATGAAAAAATCTTTGTAGATGGTGACAATACCCAGAAGTCTGATCAACTTCTGATATGGGATTGTACATCCATTAGTGACGTCAAGAATATGAAAAATTTTAAATTTTATACGGCCAAAAATAATGAAAATAAAATATATATTGAAAGTAATATAGTGCACGTAGCGATTAGCGATAATCCATCGAAACCAGTTTCGTTTTCGGAGAAGCTAAGATCTAAACATAATAATTTAAAAATGCATGCGGGATACAGCGATAATTCAACGAATCTAGATTCGATTTTGAAGAAACTGATATCTAAAATGAAAAAACTCTGGCAACGCTATGTTTGAGTAGAACACAAATTTAAGTCGTCGGTAAATTTCTTAATTTAAACCAAGTCTTTAACTAATTAATAATACTTTTGAGTCCATAATCGGTAAAATAAAGGCTTTTTACTATACATTTAGATGAAAGTATAAGTTTCTGCGTGTTTTTAATACGAATTTACTTCAAATAAAGTTTGTGTCGAATTGCTGTTGCACTTGCTGTCTCAAATACTGTTGCTGTTGTTGTTGCTGCTCTGTGCTGTTGTTGTTGCTGCTCTGTGCTGAAGTCTTATTTATCTGCTTTGCATTTTCTTTCGTGCTAACCTTGAAGTGTCGTTGAACTTTATAATTTAACATGGCACCAACAAAAATTGTCAACTGTGGAGTGTGCACTAAAAGCGTTGGAAAACAGCAGTCCAGCATTGGATGTGGCCTTTGTGGAAATTGGTTCCATATCGCATGTGTGGATATTACAACTGAACAACATGCATTTTTGCTAAAAAACCGTGCTTTATCTTTCACATGTGCTGAATGCAAAGAAAATCCTCAGAACCGAGATAAATCTTTAACTTCTCTTCGTGCTGAGTTTCGTGCTGAGCTTCGGGATGGACTGGCTGATATTAAAGAATATTTCGGTGCACTATTTGAGAAAGTCAGGTCGGAGTGGTCTACTACCTTTAATGATCTCAAGTCTGATATTTCACGTTGCAATCAAATGATCAAACTTGTTGACTCTGCCGCCAATAACAAAGTGAAAGAGCTGGAAAATGCAAATAATATTCTGCAGCGCCGACTCAACCGTGCAGACATTGTGATTAGTGGATTGCCGTCAGGAATGAATAATATTTATGAACCTGCCATTGCCCTTACCAGCTTTTTTAAACTGCCTATTAGCGATAACGACATACAACATTGTTGCTTTATTCAAAATCAAAAAGCTGTTCTTGTTAAGTTTAACAATGTCAGGCTTCGGGACAACATAATGAACCAGTATTTTAAAACAAGGAACCTGAAATTGTGCGATTTATTGGGAGGAGAGGTGCAATCAAGAGTTTACCTAAATGATCACCACACGCCAGCTGCCACCAAACTAAACTTTATATGCAGAAAACTTTTAAAGGAGAAAAAGATAAAAAAATACAAAATTCTTAACTCTGATACTCCAAAATCAAAAATAACTATGCTGGACGGTAGTGATAAAGTTTGTTGCATTCAACAATGCACTGCGATTTTTGAATCAGCTGATCTTGCTACTACAGGGCCCGGTGCTCTCCCCACTGTTTCATCATGTCCGCTGGATGGCATTCGTGGTAATTCATTAACGGAGTAATTTTAAAGTTTTCTTATTCTTTTATTTAAAACATATTTTCTTTGAAATCTTATCAACCAAAAATGTTCTCTTTTTTCATATTGATCGACTTCGAAAATGAATTGTATTAAACGAATTTGATCTGAATATATGTATCTATTTTATAGTTATTTAAGTTTAGTTATAATGTATTGTGCCTTATTACGACTTCCCTACTTATTCTATGAATTTGGAATCACCTAACTGCAATTTAGGTCCCATTGTTAGCGATAACTCTTTTTTAAAATCAATGCTGCATAAACATAGTTTAAATCTTAATGTTGGTCATGTTAACTGTCAAAGCTTCAAGCCATCTTTTCAATCATCAAAATTTGATGAAATTAAATGTATTCTTAGTGGTTGTTTTTTGGATGTTTTCGGTGTATCTGAAACGTGGCTAAAACCATATATATCGAATGCTGCAGTTGATTTTCCAGGATATACATTTTGCAGAAGTGATCGTCCGAATGTAAGAGGTGGTGGTGTAGGTCTTTTTATATCGAAAAAAATCAAATATAAAGTTGTCTTTCGTTCTACTGAGTATGGTGTCTGTGAGGCTCTTTTTGTAGAAATTTGTCACAATTTCCAAAAACTATTAATTGGTGTTGTATATTTACCTCGTGGTGATATTGTGTCCTTTGAAAATTTGTTAGGTGATTTGTTCGTGCGATACTCTAATATTGTTATTGTTGGTGACTTCAATCATAATCTCTTTGATATGACTAAGTCAACCAGTCTTCGATCCATGGCTTTACGTTGTAACTTGTCGTGTATTCACAATTCGCTTCCAACTCATTACGATTCTTATAATAACTCAACGTCTCTAATTGATTTTATTCTGATTAGTGATCCGAACATCGTGAAACTTTCAGGACAAATGTTATCACCAACAATTTCTCACCATGCCTTTTTATTTGTTTCTCTTGACTTTCCAATTGTTCGCGAGGATAAGTTTGTTGAGTATCGGAATTATGGAGCAATAAATTATGAGCATTTGAATTTATTTATGACTGGAATTGATTTCAGTGAAATGTACTCCACCAGTGACGTAGATAAGCAGTGTAGTGTATTGAATGCAGTTTTAACTGAAGCTTTTTCTTTTGTCCCGATAACTAAATATAAACTTAAGTATACTCAAGGTAATAAGTTGAATTCTAAAGCGATTATTTTCGTGAAATCTATGCGTGATCTTGCTTTTAAAGCATATTTACAAGATAGATCGGAACATACCTGGAAAATTTTTGGAAATATCGTAATCGTGCTAAGTCCGTTATACGTAAATTTAAAAGGGAGTCTGGAGCTCGACTATTTGAGGGTCTTAATTCAAAACAGATGTGGAATACCTTAAGAAATAGTGGTTGTTTAAACTCAACTGAGACAAGTGAAGAATTTGATGTTGATTGTTTAAATAGTTTCTTTGTTAATAATCAGAATAATTGTAACGCCAACCCATTCGATTTTGAGGAGCATTTGGATAGGGAAGATAGTTTCTTCTTTAAAAATATCTCTGAACGTGAACTTGTGGAAGCCATTTGGAGTGTCAAGTCGAATGCTATTGGAAATGATAACATTCCTTTAAAATTCATTAAAATAATTCTCCCCTACGTTCAAAGTCATTTGTTATTTTTCGTCAATAGTATTCTTACGTCCTCCAAATTTCCTTCATCTTGGAAAGTGGCTAGAGTTGTGCCGATTCCCAAAAACAATTCTTCTACGTATATAGAGAATCTTAGGCCGATAAGTATATTACCTGTACTCTCTAAAGTTGTTGAAAACATAATAAAAAATCAAATATTGGAATATACTAATCGGCATTCTCTAATTGATGGGTGCCAATATGGCTTTCGAAATGGCTATTCTACGGCAACACTTCTTCTTGGCCTAACAGACTCTATTAGACATAACGTCAATGCCAACAAAATAAGTATTTTGGTGTCCCTAGACCTATCAAATGCATTTGATACAATCAATCACTCGAAGTTAATAAACAAACTAAAAACCATGTTTAATTTTTCAAATACTGCGTGTAGGTTATTGTTTTCATATATATGTGATCGTAAACAATTTGTTGTGTACAATGGTTCTGCATCCAGCCTGCTTAATATTGTTTCTGGGGTCCCACAAGGATCTGTACTTGGACCATTACTCTTTACGTTATATTTGAATGATATCGTTAATGCTGTTGATTTAAATGCGTGTAAGCCCTTTATTTTTGCTGATGATATCCAACTTCTGTTTACGGGTGAGTGTCAGTTTAAAGATGTACTGGAGTCCTTAGTCAACTATAATCTTTCTAATATTTCCTCCTGGATGTCACAAAATTATTTAAGTTTAAATACCAGCAATACCAAATTCATTCAATTTAACCCTTCTAGGCTACTTGAAGACCATTTGAATATAAGTCTACACAATGAGAAGATACAATTTGTTAGTTGTATCAAATGCCTTGGTGTTTTCATTGACAACAAGCTACATTTTGATGCCCATATAAATGCGTTAAGTTCTAAAATAGGTTTTACTTTGAGGAAACTTTACAATACTAATTTGTATCTGCCTTTAAGTGTAAAATATAATATTGGCCATGCTCTTCTTATGTCCAATATAACATATTGCGTCGAGGTTTATTCTGGTACGCTAGCTCTTAACATTAAACGAGTTCAAGTCATTGTCAATAATATTGTACGTTTTGTCTATGGTCTTCGTAGACGAGAACACATATCTTCGTATGTCGTTAAGTTTTTAAATTGTTCCTTTCATCAATATATAAATAATAGATTGATGTTGTGTTTTTATAAGCTTGTGAAAACCAACGTGCCACAATACTTGGCTCAGAAATTTGTGTTTAGTCGCTCTACTAGGAATCCTCAGATAATCTACCCTAGAATGCATTGGCAACTCTATCGTTGTAGTCGGTTTGTTTTATTTCTGCTCCTCAAAATTTTTATTCTTTTAAATTCACTTTGTTAGCAATTGAATCATCTTTTATTCTAAATTTGTGTTTAATCTACTGTACTTTGTGTGCTCAACTTATTAATTGCATTAATCTGCCTTATTGTGTGATTAATTATTAAAAATTCGGATATTCACCTTGCACTGCTTTTCCTAACCTCAAAATTATGGGAACGAGCTGTGATTTGTGCAAGTCAGAATGGAGCACGTATGGAAATTTTATTACGTGTTACGGATGCTGTAAATAATTTCACACGAAATGCGCTAAAATTAAGGGCATTATTGGCGATGCATTGCAGTGTTCCGACACTAATGGCCTACAATGGTTTTGCACTGCCTGCCGTAGTTTCTCAACTGCTAGGCTGCTGAGTTTATTGCTTCAACATCATTCAACAGCCCTTAAGTTAAATGATGAAGTTGTGCGGCTCCAACAGCAAATTTCTAAACATGCTTCAGACCTCCGTACATTGTGTGAGTTATCTACAGCTAATAATTCTGCCAAACCCGTGAATGGTGGCCCTGCTTCTTCTTGTGAGCCATCTGTCAGACCCAGACGTGCAACTGCTAATTACGGTCATTCCGTTTCTGCTGCGGAAATCAACTCTAGTTTACCAAATAATTGTAATGTGTTAAGGAATGACTCAACTCAAATAACATTTTCAACTTTAAATGCAATTGTAACGCCAGACATTATGTCTTCTGCTGCTTCTACATTATATCCTGCTATTGCGACGGCTTTTACTGCTGAGCCAGCTACTGCTACTGCGTACATGCAAGCCTCTGCTGCTGCGCAAGCTACTTCCACCACCCCAACTATAATTTCTACTGAACCCATGGTACACACTGCCACTGCTGAGCAACCCACTGCTGCCACGCCAACTTTAACCGATGCTACTGCAATACTCACTACTACGACACACTCTGCCGCCACGCATACTATAACCAATGCTGCTGCACAACTTACTGCTGCCGTGCCGAGCACGTTAAACAGTACTTATGCTGCTGAGCAACCAACTGCAACTGCATTAGCTATGGTTGCTGCACGACCAACTTCTACTGCAGATATTGTCACTGCACAGTCTATTGCTTCCGGGTTTGCCTCAGGGATGACGACAAGTTTTGCTCCTAGCTACGCTTCGGTGTTGATGCACAGTGATGAGTCGACTTCCGAGCTGATGGTGGTTCCCCGTTGTCCACGTAAAACGCTATTCATCTCTCGTCTTGGACCATCTACATCACAGGAAAATGTGGTAAACTTTATTAAAAATAAAATTGGTCTCTCAACTCAGGCCCTTGAATCGTTGAGTTGTCGTAAGCTGGCCTTACCAGAGCATCGAAGTTTTTCGTCGTTCACAATATCTATAGGGGCTAGTGATTTTGGATGCATATGCTCTCAAGATGTCTGGCCTGCAGGCGCCATTGTGCATGAATTTTTTCCTAGACACAGAAATAATCGTCGCAGTACAAGATCATATAGTTCAGTCCGGTCAAAAAACTAACCAATTCATCTGGATGTGCAAACTCTGCATCCTTATTTTCCTTGTATTACCAAAATGCCGGTGGTATTAGGACAAAAATCAATCAACTATTTTTAAGTACTAGTTCAGTTCCATACGATATTATAGTTTTTAGTGAAACATGGTTGACTGACGGCCATTTAACTTCTGAAATTATTAATAATTTATCGTATAATGTATTCCGTAAAGATCGATGCTCGGTTGCTACGGGGCTTTCAAGGGGTGGTGGTGTCCTGATTGCAGTTAGTAATGAGTTTACTTGTAAACAAATTGCGCTGCCTTTTCGTCAAACCACTTATTCGATTGATCAGGTCATAGTCAAGATCAGCCTTAGAAACAATTTTGATCTTTATGTTGTTGTTAGCTATATACCTCCATCTAGCTGTTTTGAACTTTACGAAGCTCATTTGGAAAACTGTCGTTCTATATTAGACGGTCTTAATTCTAATCAACATGTAATATTTACGGGTGATTTTAATCTTGGTAATATTGTTTGGAACTTGGACAATGATGATAATTATTTAACTCCATTTAATGTTAATAGTGATATTGAGTCACTCCTTATTGATTTTTTTAGCCAATATAATTTAATTCAGATTAATAACTTGTCTAATGATAATAATCGTATTTTAGACCTCATTTTTGTTGATAAAGAATTATCTATAATGATTGACGTTCCGAGTGCTCCTATTTTTGGAAAATCTATTCATCATACACCTATAATTTTAGAGATGTCTGTTATACACTATCAAAATCAGAACCTATCTCAAAGATCTGTGCACGATTACAATCGAGTTAATTTGGAAGCAATGAAGCATTATCTTGATTCTTGTAATTGGGACTCAATGTTCTTAGGACTTAGTCTTAATTGCATGTATGATAAATTTTTAACTAACTTTAAAGATGCAATTATAAAATTTGTGCCTTTAAAAACAGTAAAAAAAAATAATAATCCTCCGTGGTTCAATAAGAGACTATGTAATCTTAAAAACAAAAAAAATAAAGCATATAAGCGATTTCGTGAATCGAAAGAAGATATTCGTCTTAAATCCATGTATTTGACTTGCCAACTCAATTTTGACACACTCAACAAATTTCTTTATAAATCGTATTTATTGTCTACTGAAGACGAACTACAAAATAATAGTAAGTTTTTTTGGTCTTATTTGAATACTAAAAGAAAAACTAATGGCTTGCCTAGTCTAATGCGTTATCTTGACGATTGCTCAGAGGATACCGAAACTATTTGCAACTTTTTTGCTGAAAATTTTAAATCTGCTTACTCTAATGATAGTTTTGACGTTTCCAATTTTAGGGTGCCTAATGCTATGTGCGACATAAGCACCATTAATATTACTGAATTTGATGTTGAACTTTCACTGCAGGATATAAAAGGAAAAACATCTGAAGGACCTGACGGTATTGCACCAATTTTGTTAAAACTTTGTGCAAAGTCATTAGCATATCCTTTGTACCTAATTTTTAATAAGTCTATTGCCACTGGAGCGTTCCTAGATTCTTGGAAAGTATCTCATATTGTTCCAATCTATAAGTCTGGTCCGAAGGAAGACGTTTGCAACTATAGACCAATTTCTATAATCTGTGCAATACCAAAACTTTTTGAAAAAATAGTTTGTGAAAAAATTTCACCATGTTTTGTTAATGTTTTGTCTGAGTATCAACATGGATTCCGTGCTGGTAGATCAACTGTTACTAATCTAGTTTTGTTTTCTAATTACATTGTTAATTCATTTGTTAGTCGTTTGCAAACCGATGTCATATTTACTGACTTTGCTAAAGCTTTTGACAAGGTACACCATGCCTCTTTAGTGTTCAAACTTGAGTGTCTAGGATTCCGTGGTGAGTTTATTAAATGGTTGAACTCATACTTATGTAACCGTGTACAACTTGTAAAAATAAATGATTCCCTTTCGTGTCCTATAAGTGTGTCATCTGGTGTCCCTCAAGGAAGTCACCTTGGTCCGTTGTTGTTCTTACTTTTCATTAATGATCTTCCCCATGTTATTAAATATTCTCAGTGTCTGTTGTTTGCAGATGACTTAAAATTATATCGTTCCGTAAAGTCTGTTGAAGATTGTTGTCTTTTACAGACTGATTTAAACTCAGTTGCCTCGTGGTGTACCTCTAATAATCTTTGTCTTAATATTTCAAAATGTCAATCGTTCTCTTTTTATAGAATCAGTTCAGCAATATTTTATAGCTACAGTATTAATAATCTCACTCTTGATAGAGTATATCTTAAAAAAGATTTAGGCGTAATTTTTGATCGCCAGCTTAATTTCAAAGATCATTTTGATTATGTCATACCTAAGGCCTACTCTATGCTAGGATTTTTAAAGAGGAACTCTAAAGATTTTAGAAATCCTCTTACAATCAAGGTACTATTTGAATGCCTGGTAAGACCTTACCTAGAATACTGTTGTGTCATATGGAATCCCTCATATGCCTCGCATATTCGGAGACTGGAGAGAGTCCAGAAAGTTTTTTCTAAATATCTGTTCTCAAAGTTGAATTGGCAAATCAATTTACCTTCATATAAAACACGTTGTGCTTTATTTAGTCTGAATTCACTTGAATGTCGCCGCATAATGTATTCTGTTGTTTTTATTAGAGATGTCATTCACTGTAATATTCAATGTCCATGTATCTTAACCATGATTAATTTTTATTCACCTAGTAGAAACCTAAGAGGATGTTTCCATTTTCGTTGCAATACACTGAGAAGCAACTTTGCTCAGCAAGAGCCATTGGCTCATTGTCTTCGCATAACTAATTTATTGTTAGCTGATATTGATATTTTTAATAATTGTTCTAGACATTGTTTTAAAAGCAATCTCTTTCTAGTCCTTAACCAAATAGGGGTACTCGAACGTTTTTAATTTATGTTATTTGTTATTATTTTTTTAAGTTATTTGTAATTTTTATGTAATCAATTATTTTGTATAGTCTGTAAGAGATGTCATCTCTGTTTGACAAGCAATAAATAAATAAATAAATAAATAAATAAAAAAAAAAAAAAAGAATAGATTGTTCTACGTTTGAAAGGTCTTTTGTGGTACGAACAGCTCGTGTTTGGAATAGGCTCCCTATTCATCTTCGTATTTTCACATGCACCTTAACCACCTACAAAATTAAGCTCAAAGAATTTCTTCATTCAACAGTTTAAATATATTAATTTTAAAATCTTTTTTGTTGACCACTTTTAATTTTTAAACTATATTTTTTCCTTTGGCTTCTTTTCTTTCCGCTAACTTGGGATCTTCAAATTCTAATCTTAAATGAATGCTATTAAATATCATATACTGTTAAGGGAGGTTGTATATAAAGGTACATGTATTATTAGTTAAGTTTTCTCTCGCATATGCTACTATTAAACTGGTAATATGTAAATTGGCCAATAAGGCTTTTGTATTACTTACAATGAAATAAATAAATAAAATAAATAAAAAAAAATGAGAATATTGAAGAACTAGCGCTAGCCAACAATGATAAAATATTCAAATTGTATACAAATAAAGAATTTAAGGAAGCTTATACAAAGATACAACAAAATATTCAAAAAGGAAAAAATCCTCAAAGTCCTCAATTAAAAATAATAATTTATAACCCACCAAAAAGAGTACAAGATGACCTTACGAAATTCAAACTAATCAATGATTACCATAACACAGGCCACCTAGGTGTCAGAAAAATATTAATAAAACTAAAACAAAGATATGTTTGGAAAAACATGGGCAAGATGGTAAAGAACTTTGTGTCACGCTGTGATATATGTGCAAAAAGTAAACAAACACTTCACACAAAAGAACCACTCACGCTAACAGACACCCCTAGCAATAGTTTTCAGACATTGTCAATTGACACTGTAGGACCATTACGAATTTCAAACGAGTACCGCTACATACTGACAATACAATGCGAACTGACAAAATTTGTAATTGCACACCCAATGTCGACAAAAGACGCAGACACTGTTGCAAGAACATTGGTTGAGCAAGTAATTCCAAAATATGGCCACTTTCAGGTGTTGAAATCAGACAACGGCACTGAAGTCAAAAATGAACTAATGCGCAAAATATGCGAAAGAAACCACAGGGTGCTAAACGAATTTTTGTTGACAACAGCTACTGACCACGAATGGGACAAGTGGATCCCATACTTCACATTTACGTACAACACGACCCCACACATAGACACAGGATACACACCACATGAATTAGTATACGGAAAACTAGCGTCATTACCAAATGACATTTACAATTCACAAACAAGGTTCTATGATTTCGAAAGTTACCTGAGCGAGATGCGTACTAAGTTGAATTTTGATCTAAATAAGGCAAAAGAAATGCTCATACGAGCTTAACAAAAGCGTACTAATAAGAATTTAGACTACACAAATACACTAAGAGCAGAAATAGGAGATTTAGTTTTACTTAAAATAGAAGATAGAAATAAACAACAATTACCGTATAAGGGCCCATTTAGAATATTAGATAGATTAGGAGTTAATACTGTAATAGATTATAATGGAGTACATAAGAAAATACACAATAACCAACTAAAACCATATAAGGCAATAATTTAATACTTTAGCAAGATAATTAGTCAAATACATTGAAAAAAAAAACAAATATTATATTACACTATATCATATATATATATTTATCATATTTTAATACTATTTTATTACATATATTTTGAGAATAGATGACGCGTTTAAGAAAAATCATTGTAACCCCTAATTTTTCTCTTAAGGATGAGGGTGTAGTGTGCTCTCGTTATACACACTGCCGACCCTAAGTTTCGTTGTTATAAACAGCAACATATTGAGTGACTAATAAGTTAGCACTGCATTATCGGCGTGTGCTGCACTCAGTGCATGCGAATATTTTTATTACTCACTCAATATTGTTGACCGTGCCAAATTATCATTCGTCAAACCAAAAATATGTAATTTGAATCCTTTCGATGATTCAAATTCAATATGCAAGAACGAAACGCAACATAGGTTATAATTATATTAATTAACTAGAGAAGTATGACCATAGATTAAGACTACTAAGTAAGTTTTGTAAAAATGTTATAAAAGAGCCGAGATGGCCAACAATAAATCAGACTTTAATTAACCACACAAGCTGGCAGATCTCTGCCTTGTTCAATTTATTTTAAACGTCTCTGTTTGCCTTGGACATAGTTCAAGTCGGCAAACACTGCAGTCTATAGCGAAGGCAAACTCTGCCGCTATAAAAAATAAAAACGATCCTTAAATAAATTATAACAACCAAATAAAATAATTCTGTACGCCTGAATTGGTCAAATACCCCAATGTTCGCTGCTAAACCAATTTTTTCCCAATGTTGAAGTGTTGAATGTGCCCAATGGTCCTACAGGGTTAAAACCGAATAACAGACTTGAATAGAAACTATTTACCCAATAAAATAATGTTGGCTGCCTAAATCGGTCAGATACACCAATGTACCCTGCTAAAAGATTTTATTTTTTGAAACGTTAAATAGTGTTGAATATGCTTTATTTCATCTTGCATTAGTACAAATAAGAACTAAGTTCTTTTACAGTACATCATATAAATATAAATAAACAACATTATATATATGGATATAACTACTGTCCGACCGAAACCGGAATTTTGGCCGAAACCAAATGATTTTTTTTTATTAAAAGGAAACAAAATTACTACTAGAACAAAAAAGTATTATTTCAATATTGAAGTTTATAATAATTAATTGAAGTTTACTATAATAATAAATGAGATAATTTTTTTTTTATTTTTTATTATTATTTTTTATTTGAATAATTAACATAGGCCCAATAGTGATCCGAAATTTCATCATGATGAAATATTTACTGGTGTAGGAAGATCGATTAATGCATTATTAGTAATTATAATTAGTAACACTCAAAATAGTATGCACCTACAATGTAAATTTTTTTAGAACTACAAAACGAAGTATTGCTGTTTTTTTTAAAGGTTTAGTATTATAAAAATAGAAATGTGTTTTTCTTTATTCCACACACAGAATTCGTTTGGAAGTTTATCAATTTTTGGCTTCAGTTCCTATAAAACTTTAATATTAATTGCAATAGAGACGATAAAATCGAAAATGATAGTATCGAACGCATTAAATTAACCAAAATGTTTTGCGTTAACACGATAAATCAAATTATAGACGAATTCATAATTTATTGTACAAAACAAAAATTCGTTGTAAATATTTTTATTAATCCAAACTTATATATTTGAATTAAATGACTGATGCTAGAAATTTTGGTAAAATTCAAGAATAGCGACAACTCTCTTTTTAATATTTTTTTTTTATTTTGCGGATTTTAACTTCATAAATTTAAATAAAAATTTCAGGCCGCTGGCAATTGGTTTAGAAGTTATAGGCCTCCAAAGTAGCAAAAATGGCCTAAAAATGTTGCTGTTTTTTTTGTGTTGCTTATTATGGGTATCAAAAGAAAGGTAATACAAGTACCTATTCGACGAAGTGTCAGACATGAAAATCCATTTAAAACTTTTTAAGATATACATATTATTATGTTTACAATTTGTCTGAAAAAAAGGAGTTTCCCTTTTACGAAAGCACTACACTAAAAATGTTTGTATCTTTAAAAGTTCTGCATGGATTTTCATATTTTAATAGGTATCTTATCTTGTTGAATAGGTACTTAAATAATTTTTTAATGATACCCATAAGGTGTAATTTTGTTGAAAAATTTAAAAAAATAGCAAGATTTGTAGGCAATTTTTTCCAACTTAGGAGCCTATAACTTCTAAACCAATTGCGGGCGGCCTGCAATTTTTTCAGATTTGGAGTAAATAGGCCAAAATCCATATAATCTGCAAAAAAATAATAAAAATTAGAACTGTCACTATTCTTGAAATGCTCCGAAATTTTTACCAAATGTTTCCTCAATATAAAAGGCCTCACCATGGTCGAATAACCGAAACTAGCCGAAACTGACAAAAAGTGTCGAAACTGGCCGTAACCGAAACCTTTTCCGCCCGAGTTATTTCTCTTATGCTACGTGGTAAGCATTCCATAGTCTTACGGCATTAATAAAGAACAGATGGGTGGGGTGGTATTAAGAGAGCTATGCCTAGGAACTTTCGCCACTCGACTCTCACTCCTGCTTCAAAGCACTCCTCCAATCGATGATATATGCGCCCAGTGGACACACATTTCCAACTCTATGCGTGCGGCTGCTGAAGAGATGATTGGCTACCACCGCCCTCGCCGAAACCAGTGGTACGACCAGGAGTGTAGCGACGCCACTGCAGAGAAAGACGCCGCCTACAAAGCCACCCTGCAGTCGGTTGTAACGCGCGCTGCTAAGGAGCGATACAAAGAAAAGAGGAGGGAAGAGAGACGTATTTTCAGGCAGAAAAAAAGAGAGGCAGAAAAGCGCGAGCAGGAGAAGATTGAGATGTATGGTGACAGGAATGAGGCCCCAAAATTTTTCCAAAAAATAAGACGCCTTGCCGATGGTTTTAAAACCGGGGCCTCTTCCTGCAAGGATGAAAACGGGAATCTAGTGACAGATGTCCAGAGTACACTGACGTTATGAAGGGAACACTTCTCTAATGGCGACGCTGACAATAATTCCGCCAATAGAGATGATATACCGGAAACCCCAATTTTGGATGACAGCGTTGAGGTTCCGCTGCCCGACTATGATGAAGTTCTGACAGCTATAGCTCGGCTTAAAAATAACAAAGCCGCGGGAGCTGATGGCTTACCTGCTGAGCTGTTTAAGAACGGACGCGAAGCTCTACTTAAATGCATTCACGAGCTTCTATGCAGAATGTGGTCGGAAGAATGCATTCCGAACGATTGGAATCTCAGTGTGCTCTGCCCAATCCACAAGAAAGGCGATCCCACTATCTGTGCCAATTACCGTGGGATAAGCCTTCTTAATATCGCATATAAGGTCCTGTCGAGCGTTTTATGTGAAAGATTGAAGCCCATTGCAAACGAACTGATCGGACCTTATCAGTGTGGCTTCAGACCTGGAAAGTCCACCATCGACCAGATTTTCACGCTACGACAAATTTTGGAGAAGACTCAAGAAAAACAAGTCGACACATGCCCGTGACATGCCCGTCCTACTTTATGCATCACAAACCTGGACGCTGAGCAGTTTAGATGAAAAGACTTTAGGAGCATTCGAGAGAAAGATTCTTCGTAAGATCTACGGACCAATCTGCGTCAATGGCGAGTACCGAATACGGTGGAATGATGAACTGTATGCGCTGTACGCTGACATCGACATAGTCAAGCGCATTAAAATCGAGCGGCTTCGCTGGCTTGGTCATGATCAGCGCATGAAAGACGATGCTCCAGTGAAGAAAACATTCGATTCGGTACCCAGCGGCGGTCAACGAAGAAGAGGACGACCGCATCTTCGTTGGAAAGACCAAGTAGACGACAACCTGACGAAGCTTGGAATTTCCAACTGGCGCCAGCAAACGAAAGACAGAAATGGCTGGCGCAAATCCTTAG
Source organism: Dichetophora obliterata (assembly GCA_963920525.1). Classification (NCBI taxonomy): domain Eukaryota; kingdom Metazoa; phylum Arthropoda; class Insecta; order Diptera; family Sciomyzidae; genus Dichetophora; species Dichetophora obliterata. The sequence goes on along the minus strand of OY986437.1, from coordinate 168,105,418 downwards.
ATGAGGCCAAGACCGACATACGGTTGTAGCGCCAACTAAGTAAAGTATGCCTAGGAACTATAAGTACGTTACATCATCTTGAAATACTGAACTGCAGTTTTTCATAGAGACAATGTGGTGTTTTTTATGTATAGTTTTATGAAGGAAGATGAAGTTTCTAGCATTAGGATAGTCAATCAAGTTGCACCCAAGTATTGCATTTCTGGAAGTTGAGAGGCGGTCAAAGTTTTGTTTAAATCAAATAAACGACTTAAATAGAAGCTATTTACCGAATAAAATAGTTTTTGCCGCCTAAATAGGTCAAATATACCAATGTGCTCTGCTAAACGATTTGTTTTGCAATGTTGAATATTGTTGAATATGTCCAATTTTCGTACAGGGTTAAATCAAACATCAGACTTGAATAGAAACTACTTAATATATAAAATAATTTGGCTGCCTACATAGCTCAAATACCCCAATGTGCGCTGCCAAACAATTTTTTTTAATGTTGAATAATGTTGAATATATCCCAATGATTGTCAGGGTTAAATCAAATAACAGACTTGAATAGAAACTACTTAATGTGTAAAATAATTTTGGCTGCCTAAATCGCTCAAATACCCCAATGTGCGCTGCGAAACGAATTTTTGTTCCAATGTTAAATAGTGTTGAATATGTCCAAGAGGTCGAAAATGGTTCAAATAAAAGAATATACTTGAATATAAACTACCGAATAAATTTATTTTGGCTGCCTAAATCGGTCAAATACCCCAATGTGCGCTGCTTAACGAATTTTCTCAGAAATGAGACCTAGTTATATCGGTTTTTCGCCCCGTAAGCCCCAATACTGAAATCGCTCGAGCCGTTTTCGAGAACTCATTTACAAACAAACAAATATTGCTCGTTTAATAGTATAAGATATAAAAGACTTGTATTAAATATTGAATAACTTAAGGGCCTTATTTAATTATAATATAAAGGGATATTCGAAGACCAAAAATTAATATTTTTCAAATTTTACGCATGTATAACATCGAAAAAATATTCTCAAAATGTTTTAAGTCAATTAAATAAAAATTGTTGTAGTTATAAGAAAGCATAATGAAAAGAAAGGAAAACTATATATGTAAAAACTTTAAATGCGTTTTTCCCTAAAAATGCTGTTTGAAACCGAGGGACAGCATTAATCGAAAACTAGCCCAAAGATCGCTACAGAATTGTATGCACTTGTTAAGGTAATAAAATTGGTACTTTTAATCGTTCGATTTTTATTTTGGAGAAATATTTTCTATTTAATAACTTTAAAAAATTGGGCCCAATCGCGATACTGTCGGATTTTCCGCTCGCCGGAAAGCTTTCCTCCCGACGTGAATAAAATTTCAATCGATATTTCCGTCGGGAAGGGATAAAGTATAATAACACGACAGCACTGTTCCTCTCAATTTCGGTGTTCGTTGTCAAATTTTCGAAGTGATGGAAAAGTATTCACAATGGAGTGTTCTAAAAAATAGGGCATTTGGAACTTTTTGAAGAAATAATTGTACAAGTTATGCTTTTATTAGTGAATATTAAAACGCAAATTTGCTATATAACATTAATAAAACATATTTGTGATAAAATAATCAGATCATATTTAAAATAATCGAAGAAAATTTATCTATTTTTGTGATGATATCAGAATCCCATGAAAAAAATAAGCAACCGTAGTAGTTTCTTTATCAAAAAAAAAAACAGCTGACTTTCAAAACAAATAAGAAAAAGAGCATACAATTTATTTGAATATTATAACTATAAGGAGTTCGGTAAGAAAAATAATATAAATAACGTTTTGAATGCAACAAAAAATAATTTGTATCTTTAAAGACAGATGGAATCAATACAGGCATTTTTGTTTGCGCAGCGCGAGGAGGCTCAGGCAGTAAGGACATTGCAGTTGAAGAAATCTTTGCGGCATCTTAACGTTCTTGACCAAAGTGACTCTGAGTACGTTTATAAATTTTAAAACGAATTTTTAATTGATTTTTTTTATATTTCAGGTTTATAAAAAACTTCAGAGTTAATAAATGACAGAACACCTACCAGCACGAAGAGCAGACAGCTTGTCAATTGGTACAAAACTGGCATGTGTTCTTCATTTCCTTGCAGAAGGAGGTAGTCAGGAGGCTACTGCAAAAGATTACCGGGCGGGCATTGGTCAGTCTACGATCTGCGAGGTTCTTACAGAATGTGCTTAAAGTTTAGTGTTCCGTTGCTTGAAGATGTTATTGATGAAAATACCTCAAACAATATCATTGCAAGCAATGATATTGAGCTTGATGAAATTGGTGAAAGAGAATTTAGAGAACAAGCTCGAAATATCCGCTTATCTATCATGAACTCTTTATAATTTTGTGAATGTTAATAATAGCCTAGTTTTTTTGTAACACTTTTTTATTTAAAATTAATATTAAAAATAAATTGGCTATTTCAGCCCTAGAAAGGACTTTGATCGAGCTTCTATTAAATTATGGAGAACTGGTTAAATGATGAAGAACTGGACGTACGAGTTTTATGCCGACTCAGAACTCAAAATGGATACTCTCCTAAAACACGTTTTAATATTTAAGCGTTGTTTTAAACTAAAGAATTGTAGTTTAGTTCCGTTTCATTTCAGTAAACACACCAAACGCAATCGTATTGTCGTAAATTACTTTTATGTGGAAGACAAAAACAAAAATTTTACAACTATTGTGAAAAAATACAACAATAAACAGTACGACGGCTTGTGAATCCCCTAACTTTGAAAAATAACATTTATTTACCTCTAATTTCTTTTTGTGACATTCTTTGCTTTCATTCCGCTTAGTTGAAGTAATCCAATTTATATTTTAAGAAAATCGTTAGCCTGCATATCTTTTAATTTAAATAATTAGCATGAACACGAAACAAGAGCAGTTTAAGAAGATGTTGGAGCTTCTAGAGTCGGAGCCAGAAATTGCAAATGGGACTTCAAGAAAAATTAAGGAAGACCAGATAGAATTTTGGAAAGGAGTTAAGGTTGAGCTGAATTCTCTTGGGCCACCGACAAAAGATGCGACAGCTTGGAAGAAAGTAATTAACTTCAATAATTCTGAATTTATCATATCAACACAATTTGTTCTCAAAACATACACAGGTTTGGTCAGATTGGAAAAGAGCGATAAAAGCCAAGCTCCGGAAAGAGCAAATGGACATAACGCAGACAGGAGGTGGACCCCCAAGAGCAATACCTCTGACAGAAGTTGAGGAAGGCGTTGCCAATCTGACAAGATTAAGAGTAACAATGACTGGGGTTGAAGAGGGCAGGCTATTTGGAATTGGAGCAATTAGCTCAACAGCACCTTCATCATCAGTGCACCACGCTGTTTCTAATGGGGAAAATAATGAAAGTGATGGTAAGATGTTTCAAAATATCAGTCATAGATAATTCCTTAGTAGTTTTACTAACATTCTTAATTTTTAAAGATGAAGATGTAGTTGCTGCTAGACTACCTCTCGCTAAGAAAAGAAAGAGGATGTCCGCGAACGACATTCTTGACGACCAAGTAAGCTCGCAGAAGGTCTTTCATAAGGACATGCTGGAAAGTCAGGCCAAGCAAAATAAATATCTAGGAGGCATTGAAGCTTATACGTGACGATTAGCCAAAGCAATAGAAGAACATTTAGAAGAGAAAAAAAGGCATAATAGCTTCCTTCAAAAACTAACTCTGGACAAATTTCAGCTGGAAAAAGAATTGATTGAAGCGCAACTCGCCCAGATCCAACAAAAAAAATAAATTTAACTTGTTTTTTAACATATTAACATACATACATTGTGGATGGATGTTATTATTTTATTTTGCTTATTTACAATTATAAATTATATTTTATAGAAATTTTTAAAATAACTACAATGAATAAAATATTTGAATAATAAAAATGTTTGAAAATTGAAATTACATAATTGTTTATTAATGTACATAAATACTTTTATTTTCGGTTTCCCTTTTTATGAATTATAAATATTTTTAAAATATATAAATATTTTGATTTCAATTTTATTGGCGTTTATTTTTCTTCGATTTAATCAATCTCACGATCAAAATTTGCGCGAGTAAATTTGACAGATAATTGCCATCCGTCGAGAAACGCGATTGCACATTTTCCGACGGAAAGGTTCGAATTTCCGACGGAAACCTCGATTGCCTTTTTAGCGGAAATAGGGAAAAGTCGTTCGACGGGCTTTCCACGGCTAACGCGATTGGGCCCATTTAGTCAAAATTGGGTTTCCAACTACCATTTTAGTTAACATTAACATTTTTCTAAAATCTTCGATTTTAAACTCAGAAAGTTTCAGCAGAACCTAAAATATTTTTTTATTGTATTTGAACAATCTCTACTGCGGATAGATATTTGCTATCCATGAACTCCAAAAATTTTCAATAAAAGTAATGTAGTTATTATTTAAAAAAAAATTACCTCAAATAAACAGTCGCTTTAAAATTAAACTTTTAATACAGTGTTTTTCGCTTAAAAACTTTATTTGACCCTTTACACGAACAACACAATTATATTGCAGCGAAAATTAACAGAACACTTTAATAAACATAAAACTTAAATTAGTACGTGTTTTGGTACTTTTCATAATTTATTTTCTTAAGCTATGCCTTTTTGCTACTTTTATGCTTTTAAGCACAGCGCAACACCGGATTCGCTCAAAAAGATCGAACAGAAAGGAATCTTCGTTCGTTCGCCTTAATTTACTTACCTAAACTTTCGCGATAAATTTATAGCAGACACTGTTCGTTCGGACTTACAGCATCATTCTGTATCTCTATCAGATCAATCGTTTCGTTCAAAACACTGCTCGTTCGTGGTTTTTAAATATGTAATTCGAACAGTACGAACTAACGAGAACAGCTGTTAGCTGGCGAACGATGCCGTAACACAGCAACATTTGTGCAATCTGTATCTCTAACAGCCAATTAAATCAAAGAACATGTCAAAATCACAAAAAAGGTAAAAAAGATCTATGCGAAAATTATAGGCCAATCTCAATACTTAACTCGCTCAGCAAAATATTTGAAAAAGCAATAGACATAAGAATCGAAAGCTTCATAAATTCCACTATTGGCTTTGATAAAAATCAATTTGGCTTTTTACAAAAAGCGGAACAGAGTCTGCTATAACATCCACTATGGAAAAAATTTATGATGCTCTAGATGAGAAAAAAATGGTGGCAGCTACATTTATAGATCTCTCCAAAGCATTTTACCTAGTAGATCAGAAAAAACTGCTAAACGCTTTGTCAGATATAGGTATAAGAGGGCTGCCAAATAAACTGATGCAAAGCTATTTAGAAAACAGGACACATGTAACAAGAGTAAATGGAGAACTTAGCGCAGAGCTTACAAGTGAAATTGGGGTCCCACAAGGATCAATACTTGGACCAAGACTCTACCTTCTATATATAAACAACATTAAGAGCTGCCATTTTAAGTCAACATACAACATTTACGCTGATGACACAAATTTTATAACAACAGCAACAACAGAAAAGGAGTTAGAAGACAACATAAATTATGACATGAAAATATACTATGACTGGGTTTGCAGAAACAGCTTAAGCATTAACATACAAAAAACCAATTATATCGTCTTTCGGTCACACAGCAACATTAATATCAACCTAAAAATCAATATCAACAACATCGAAATTCAGAGAGTGCAACATACAAAATATCTTGGAATGATAATAGACGAGAACCTTAACTATGAAAACCACATCAAGGAAATAAGAAATTCAATACTACCGCTAAGTATGGTCATCAAAAGAATTGGCAAAATCAATGAAAACGCTGCGAAACTTATATATACTGGACATATTCTATCCAGAATACGATACAACATATGTAGCTGGAGCCAATGTAGCAAATTTCACTTAGAGCAGATAGAAAGTGTGATGAATAAAGCAATAAAAATAGTATTCAATAAAAATCCAACAATCTTTACTAGAGAACTATATAAAAGCACCAAACAAATGGACATAAATCAGCTAGTTTTTATCGAAAAATGCAAATACATACATAAAGTACAAATTAGTATGCTCAAATCCAAACTCATACTCACAACTAGAAGCACGATTCATCAACACAACACGCGTCAGAAACATAACTTTGAGGTACCAAAAGCACGAACATCAAAACAACTTAAGAGCTTGAAGCACAGCGCCATAAAACAATACAACGCATTACCTGAAGACATAAAGACGTCACCAAATTTACACATATTTTGCAACAAATTGAAATTTTATGTACAAAATCTTAGATAATTATATTCTTAATTCATATATATGCATTTTTGATCTCATATACTTGTGATAATAGTGTGCCTTAGCTTAAACTTTCTTAGTACAAAATGTTAAATGAAACTAATATCTTAGTGTTTATTTATTTATTTCTTAATTTCACACCTCTTATACACGGAATTAAATCCGTCTGAGGTTATAACGTAATCTTAAAAATAAAAAAAATTAGATTATAATTCATGAATTTAATTTAGTTATATAACCCTTTTATACAAAATGTTAAATTATAAACTAGTGAATAAAGACTACGTTTACTAAAAAAAAAAGTCAAACGAACACTTTAAAGTAATCGTTACATATATGTGCTTGTGGAAAATGGAAAATGCAGCAAAAAAAATTGTTAATATATACTGAAGCTGACGTTGGTTCGATAAGGACCCCGTGCACTGGTCAAAAGTTGTGATGCACTTTAAAATATGTTTAATAAAAAACTCACTCAGCGTCTGCTTTCTCCATATCCTTTGTGCTGTCTCACAGTCTTCGTCCTTGCACCCTCAACTCACTTCCATCAGCATGGTGAAAATCTAAAACTACAATTGCTGCATACATTTAATTATTAGCCCTAACACTTTTTTTTTTAAATTCACAAAATTTATAGAAATTATTTTGTATTTTTCAAAAACACAAATCAAAAATAAACAAGAACAGCTGTCTTAAAAAAAAACAACCTGAACAAATTTGATAAACTGAGCATAGCCAACAAACAAGAAACAAAGCACAAAATTAAAGAAATCTTTAAGAAAATAGATAAAATTCAGAAAACTTCGGAAATGTTTGATCTAGCAATGCTGGATTTGACAACAGCTTGTGTTTAACATATTGAATTTAGGTAAGAAGCGCAAGTTCGCCGTAAGGGTTGGCGAACGAGTTAGTTAGAGATACAGATCTCAATTAGAACACAACATCGTTCGCCTAGCACTCGTCCGTTTAGTCGCTCGTTAGAAATAGGAAATATTTAAGCTTAATGTTTAAGCCGAGCGAACGAACGAGTATTCTTTCGTTCGTTCAGGCGTTCTAAGCCCACAGTATGGAGGCTGATGGAAGTGTCTCGAAAGTGCTTTTAAACAGCGCCGCGGCGGCGAGTAGCAGCATTACATATTATTTACACGATAATATAAATTACAGTTCATTTTAGAGCATAGAATTATACATAAAAGATCATATAAAAAATTAGGATTAAGGATTCGTGAATTTAGTTATTTTTGTATTTTATGTATGTTTAACCCTTTGAGGACAACAAACAAACCGCTGTAAATTTAAATTTTTTTTTGTATGAATGTCATCACCGATGGCATATTTCTATACAAAAACTAAATAAAAAATTACTGTATTACTGTAAGTATTAAAAAAATCTGGAAAAAAAACCATCCAGAAAATTTATTTTTTACTTTGTTGAAGTAGCTGATTCATTTCTGGTTTAAAATGAATAATAAAAAAATAATATTAACGAAAGGTCAAACCAAACTTTTGCCCCTATCACCGTCTGCGAATCGAATGCTTCACTCGGATCGAATCATTTGCCGAATTTTTCTTTTTGTGGTAACACTCAGATACGGTGCTGCCAAAGCAGAAAACATAAACATTCGCTTAGAAACGTCAAACTTAAAATTTCAATTAATCCGCGATAAATACAAATAAATAATAAAATATTCCAAAATGCTAAGCAGCACTGAGCTATTCTTTGGAGAAACTGAGGAAACACAAACTTTGTGCAGATTACGACGCAGTATTAGGGATAAATGCAATCCGCTAGAGATTCCTGACCTGTGAGGTCGTCATTTTTTTATGCCCGGTTGATCTTCATTGAAATATTTAAAATCTCTTAAAGGTTTCAATCCTATTTTAGGCTCAATAAGGAAGCCTTTGTCTGTGTTGCAGAATATTGAAGACTCCATGCAGTCAATTCGAAGTTGTGCGATTCCTCCTATTTTGAAGCTACTCTAAGATTTTTTGCTGAGGGTAGTTACCAAAAGAAAGTTGGAAACGATTTTGAATTGGGTCTTGCGCAATCAACGGTGTCCACAGTTGTAAGCGAAGTTGTCGGTATTATTGAGCGTAATATTTGCCCTGTATGGATAAGAGCCATTTTATGGACCATTTTATGGAACTGCCGGCTGTTGGTTCTTTTCAAACTAAAAATAAATAAATTGCTTAAAATCAAAAACAAACAATGCAATTTACTTACCTTTTTCCATTATTTTCCATTTTTATGTGCAAAATAAAAATAAATCAAACGCATTCGCCGTCTTGTCACCAAAAATTTTTGTCGTCTGTTTTTGACGCTTAAATCGAATGACATCTGCGAAATTCGCGAACAGTGATACCACGAAGTTTTTTCATTCACCTGTTTTTGACGTTTCAGTCGAATTAAATTTAAACATTCGCCGACGGTGATACCAACTTGGCGAATTCGATTTAATTTTTGTTCGATTCGCAGACGGTGATATGGGCATTAAGCAAGTACAAGACTTATTCTAGATTAAAATAGATTTTCTGTAACCAACTTCAAAATTGGATTTTAGGTTCCGGTCAAAAAAGGTTAGTAACATGTATATATTTGATTATTTTGCTAATGATTTACTTTACAGTTGTTATAATGACACTGCTGACAAATGGGACACCCGATGTTCAATTGAAGAAAGCCCTACAATATCATAAGAAACATTTTAAAAAAAATTGCCTGCAACAAAAAATTAAGATTTGGAAAAGCATTATTTTTCTAGTTCTACATCTATTTAATTTATATTATTTAAATATCAAATTTATATATTAAAGTCATTATAATTAGTCATGTCTTTTAGAATTATTGTAAGAAGGAATTACAATTTTTGTAACGTATGTTTTTAAATGGTGGTAGTAGAGTGTCATTATTGGAGAGCCATTACACTAAATGTGTAAATTTCAAATTCCGAAATACATGACTAATTTCAATGAATTAACAGTGGCGTTAATCCTTTAAAAAACAACAACTATATTAATTAGAATATCCTTTTTGGAACTAGTTAAGCACTATTTAAAAGTTGGTGCTTCTGCAGAGTATCGAACCAGATTTATTTAATCCTTTTCTCTTTCTTCTCTTCAATCTAATTTTCATCTCTATTTACTTACTCCTTTAATTTTATTTACTTTTTTAAGACCACCTCTTTATTTATAAGCACTTAAAAAACTTGTTCATTTATGTTAAGTTTCTATTGTTATATTTTTTAATGTATGATTCAATTCAAACAATTAGAAAAAATTTAATTTGCAATTATAGCCTTATTTCATAAAACGAACGCAGTTAGATTTTTTATCTGGCAATATATTTTACAGGAAAATGTCGGAGAGAGGGTTTGTTCTATTTCTTTTGGAAATAGAATTGCCCGACAAAAACCCAAGTGGGGTGATTATATTAATTGCAATATTTAGGGCCGTTTCCTCAATGTCCGGTTAAGCACTAATCGAAACTTTAACTGGCGGTTAGCAAAAAAGCATTTTCTCAATATTCGGTTAGTCTTTAGTTAACGGCAAGTTGAGGTTCCGGTTAGTTGCTAATCGGAAGAACAGCTGTGTAGTGTAAAAAATTGTTATATATTTTATAATCAAAAATGGATAGAATTTCGAGGATTCCGTTTTTTTTTCTAACTTGAATTCGATCCAAAATAGAAAAAGGACATATGCGCATAGACGTGACTACGTGGAAGAGTAATGCACTTTCTTCATATGCAATGAAGTTCGGCACTGTTGCTTTTTTAAATTATTTATTAATTAATCTTTCAACTTTCTTTACAACTTTCACTCCAAAAATAAAATTACAAACAAGCGTACACAGCTGATATGCAATTTAGCGTAGTCACAATTGAAAAAATTCACAATTAAGGACTTAACCGACAGTTACTTAACCGACACTTGGTGAAAACGGAACTGTTTTTTTAATTATTGTACGGTTAGCTAACTCCCGGTTAAGAGCTTTGCTAACCGGACATTGAGAAAACGGCCCTTAATTTATTAAGTTTAAGGATTCTAATTATGAACCTTTGTATAGAAAAATAACTTTTTATTACACATATCTGCAATAAATAAATGAGGAATCAGCCCGGCGCCAGATTGTAACGTTGATCTGGCACACCCTGTATAAGGGAAAGTGGGGGTGTTGTGATAAGTGTTTTTTTTTGGGTCATAACTTCTTAAGATATCAGTATTTATTTGATCTGAGACATTGTTTGTAGCTTGACTAATTGCCTAAATACCAGGGTTCAGAATATTCACACACCTTCACTCACAAACATTTGCTTGAAGCACACAACACACAGTTTTATTTTCATTTCATTGTTGTGTGTAACGTAGTTATCGTGTTGTTGATCATCCAACATGAATTCTTCGTTTTTATATTTGCTTATGCGTCACAAACTCAAACAATGATCGATCTCAACAATTCTCTGTTTCAGTTTTACACTTATGTTTGCGTCAAAATGTTCATGTTGGAGAATTCAGGCCTTTGTAAAAACCAAAACAAAGACAATTTTTCCAACATGAACAAGTGGTGTTTGCAAAATTGTCTTTATTTGTGTCGGTCATTAAGATCGATAACTACCGTCGTGTGGCGTAAAAAACAAATGCTTTTCTGGGTGCTGTGCAGCGTATTGAACTGGTTTTTGGCCAAGTGTAGCAAATTTCGGCGACAATTAGAAAGTATTTTAAAAAAACCAGTTCAATACGCTGCACAGCAACCAGAACAGCATTTGTTTTTTACGCCACACGACGGTAGTGATCGATCTTAATGACCGACACAAACAAAGACAATTTTGCAAACACCACTTGTTCATGTTCGAAAAATTGTCTTTGTTTTAGTTTTGACAAAGGCCTGAATTCTCCAACATCGACATTTTGACGCAAACAAAGGTGTAAAACTGAAACACTGAGAATTGTTGAGATCGATCATTGTTTGAGTTTGTGACGCACAAGCAAATATTAAAACGAAGAATTCATGTTGGATGATCAACAACACGATAACTACGTTACACACAAAAATGAAATGAAAATAAAATTGTGTGTTGTGTGTTTCAAATAGTGTTTATTTACATTTATGTTGGAGATTTCTGTTACATGAGTGAAAATTTCTGAACCCTGCTAAATACCTTCCATAGCATTTTGTTGAATTTTTTAATTTTTACGACTATTCTTTAAGCCTGATTAAAAGATACGATATTGGAATTTTAAAAAATTTTGAAGTGAAAATTTGGAAGTAAACAATAATTTATGGTTTTGATGTTATTCCTTAATAGCATTGTCAGAAGCTGTAGAGAATAACAGTTCCTTTATAGAGAATAACAGTAAAGTGTGTAAAAAAAATAAGACAAACTCATTTTAAAACGAAGAAAACACTGACACGTTACTTTGTTTTCCTGCAGTGAATAAGCGTACACCAAACATTAACCGTTTGGTTTAACCAAACATTAACCGTCAACAAAATAAAATCACTCTTCTGAAATTTTAATAACACGATCAGTCATCTTTCCCAGGGCTGAAATGGCCAATTCGTTATTTTTCGCATATTTGGCCCAGTCATTGTAGCCTAATATATTTGCCTGATCGAAAGACACTTCTATTTTCGTGATGAGACGAATAGAAAATTAAATGCTCTTTTTAGTGCAAATTCATACAAGTCTTTCAAACCAAATTTCATAGATATTTAAATTTGGACATTCTAGTCCCCATTAATAATTTTGTCTCCGAAATAAATTGTCCGGCATTAAAAATATCAAGTACAAAAATAAATGGATTGGGAGTAATTTTAAAAATATTACAAAACGTGTTTTCACTTAAAAATTTTATAAACGGCATATTAACAAGTTAATAATTTTTCGAAAATGTACTAACTTTTTATTTGAGAAGATATCAATGCCAACCATATGAACCTTAGCGTGGCCGTGTTTTCCCGTTTTCGATGTAGACATCTCTACTATTTTACATGGTCGACCCTTAAGCATTACAAATCCGTTCTTACGCAAAGCGGAACACTGCATTGGATATGTTTGAGATGCACCAGAATCTCCAGTTTCAAAGTGATGATCGTCCATTTCGGCCATGTTATGATGGATTATTATGCCGACAGCAAGTTTTCTTAAATAACTGCAATAGAAGAATATATTCCAATTATACTCAACCGAATGATAGCACAACATAGTCACTACACCATTTAATGATATATGAAATAAGTTATAATACGAAACTCATTTGATTTTATTATATATAGAATTTTCAGTTTCATTACTTTTATTATTTAATCACAAAATTGAAAACTCCATACGTAAATAATAAAATTACACAAGATACTTACATGTGTTTAAAATGGTCGTCGCAACAAAAGAGTAGAACCAACAAAACCTTTCAAAATTTGTGTAAAATTCATCATGTTTTCATCAAATCATTTCCGGTACATCATTTTCGATACCGGAGGATTTCATGATGCTTGAAATTTAAAGAAGTCAAGCTGATTAACAGAGCGTCCACATTAAAAGCTTGTATACCCAAACGTAACGTGAGGTGGCGCAGCGGAATGTAGCGTAGTGCGACGTTTCCTCGAGGATAAGCGGTTACCGAAATCGTAGTCCAATGTAGTGAAGGCGCCGTAGTGCAGGGTATTCATTTTATTTTAGTAGACTTACTAACTTCTCCTCTTCAATAAAAGACTGCATCCTTTCTTATATAGTATTAAAATTTACAATTTTGTGAAGTTAAACCAAATTTTTCGCTTGTCCCACAGATGTTGAACTGTCAAAAATCGTAACATTGCGTAAAAATCTATTTTCAACAGACTTCGACTCTGCGTCACACCACGTTACGATTTCGGTAACGACTTGTACACATTTATCATTAAACAGATTTTAGCTTGACAGTTGGCAACGTCGCGCTACGTTACCTTATGTTTGGGTAAACAGGCCTTAAGGAACCATTATGACAAACAGTGGCCTAGTTCAAAAAGACTAGAAGAGCTGATTTTTTGTGAAGAGCTCATTATAATCATCGAAACGTGACGGAAAGGCTGCAAACGTATTGGCATTTATAACAGAAACGAAGTAAACATCAAATATGTTATTGTCAGCATAAATTGTCGGCAGCTCGAAATAAAGTTTTTAAAGCTTTTGATTTCGATATTTTTAAAATATTTAAACTACATACTTAAGCAATATAGAAGAAAATATTTTTGTTGCATTTATGTTTGCAAGTATTTGCGAAATTATTATACGAAGAAAGAAAAAAATAAAGGCTTAACGTGTGCGCCGTCATAGACAGGACAAGTGTTGGATATTTTGAGAAGATATTAAAACCAATGAAAATAAACGATCATGACCAGTTTTTTATTCACACAAGGATGCCACCTCACCTCTATGAGTTACTTCAAATCAGGCTGAGGACTTTTTAACGAAAACTTCAATTCGAAAACCCGTACGCCCAGAAGTAAGGCTTTCATTGACATGATTGTAAGTTTGTGAAATTTCATTATCCTATTAAAGAACTTAATTTGCTTCTGTTTCATTAAAAAAATAGGCACCTGTAGTCATAAATTAAGAAAAACGACAGTGCGAAATATTGTTCTAGAAACTTGTAGAGCTAAATGGGATATTTTGTACCTAATCTATCTCAGCGAGTCAACAGAAGTGCAATATACCGACATAGCTAAAAAAATTTTTAGAATTGTGGAACACGCCGAATTGTGCTAGAGCCACTAAGGTGCGTACGCAGGGGAGGGTCTTGGGGGTTAAAGCTCCCCCAAAATGTACGAATTTTAACGAGCACCGAGAGCAACTCTCAGCACAACATGCCAGCCGTTGTGTGTTTATGGTAAAGACAAAGAGCTTAAGATGACATTGCACATTAGAAAAAATAAAAGGTGACATTTAGAGATTAAATTAGGTTCAATGGACTCTCAAAATATCCCTATTTAGGAACTTCAATAAAGTTTAAATGTGCTTTTTTTTTTTTGTTGTTTTCGTCACAATGCGTTATAATTCAAGAAAAAAATATTTTTTATTAAATTATTAAATCGTATTTTTGTTTTTACCGTGAGTGTAATTATTAAAATTTTTTCACAATATATACCAACGCTAGTTGAATTTGTATTGAAAATTCATTGACACTTCACATTTTACGTCATAACTTCTGAACTCTTGAAGAGCACACTTTCATTTTATACCGTTGCAGTTTAATATTTTTCCCTTAACAGATACAAAATAACCTTTCTAATGATACCCAATTTACGAAAATCGCATTAAAATGGACTGAGCTACGTTAACTACGAAATTTGTTTAATGCAAAATTTTCTTATTAAAAATTGTGGTTAAAAAATTGCTTTAAAAGGTTTTTAAATTTATGAAAAAACGTGCATTGATATTAAATACATTGTGCTCAATTTTAAAACGTGATGATATTTCCAGTGTATATATTGATTTTGACCAACATTGTGTACCCCATATTTGTAGGCACGCTTGAATCACACAAACCGACCTGTAAAGTTTATCGAATCCCTTCATTTTGCGATGCAATGATATATCTCTAGCTGCTTCCGTTATTTATTTTGATAAAGAACACAAATTATTTTATATCGCATATTGAAATCATATTTACTTAATATTAAAAACTTTTATTATAAAGAAACAAAATTTATAACTATTCTAATCTATAAATTTTTTGGAATGAAAATTATTAAAAATTTTTTTGATAATAAAAAATTTACGAATTTGAAAATAGTTTCTTTTAATCAATTTTTAAATGAAAGTAAAATATTTTTCTAGTGTGTGTGTGATTGTGTATGTTATTTACGTGATTGATTTATATGGTGGTAAGACACCACATTATCTCCCCTTAAAAAAAGGGTTTTGTTAGCTAAAAGCTGTAATTTATTTTTTGTACTGTATTTTGATACGATTGCCAGTGTTGTTTCTGTGTCTAAGGAAACGGGTTTAAGTCTGTCTACGTTGCCTGTTATGTTACTGTCATTGTTAGAAATTTTTAAATATTTTGAGGTTCTTTCGATGACTTTAAATGGTCCCTCGAATGATTCTCGAAGCGATTTATTCTTCAAGCGATTCTTGAAGCGAATTGTGTCATTACGGACGACAACAAGTCTTGAGTGCTTGAGGTATATATTGTTGAAACTTGGTTTTGTGATGCGAGATGTTTGATTGATTGTTTTTGACAACTTCTCTTAGTTTGGACAAGGTGTCTGACGAATTAAAAATTGGATTATTTTGTATTACTAGTTGTTGTGGTAATCTAAGTATTTGACCAAATATCATTTCTGCTGGTTTTAATATCTTCCTTGATTGTCGATCTGAGCCCTAGAAGAATTATTGGTAACTCTGAGTACCAGTTTGTATGGTTATTGCTCGCTATTATAGAAGTTTTTAGTTCACGATAGAAACGTTCTACAATTCCGTTAGCTGGATTAGTTAGGTGGATGATAAGGATAAGTTGTTATATGTTTGCTTTCTAGACTTTTAACAAAAATTAAAAGAGGAACTCCAAAGTGATACGTATTCTCTTTGAAGTGTATCTACGATGGTATTGGCGTAAGTATCTTTTAGTGGATACGCTTCGGGAAAATGTGTGTTACGGTCGATTAAGGTAAGGAGATATCTATAATTATTTGATATCGGCAATGGACCAACTAGATCGACATGTACATGCTCAAAACGGCCGTGTGGAATACCAGTTTTTGTAGGGTTGTTTTTTGTGTCTATGTACTTTCGATTTTTGGTATCTAATGCACTCCTTTGACCATTTGTTTATTTGTACGTTCATTTTGGGGCAGAAGTATCTCTGTATTATTAGTAGTAGTGAAGCTCATGTACCTGGGTTTGAATTGTTATGTAATTGTTGAAATATTTGTTTCCGTAATGTTTGTGAAATGTATGGACGTGTTCTTGTATCAGTTTGTTCGCACCAAATTTTGATGTTGAGTAGTGGAATGTGCATTTGTTTGAAATTGTAAGTGTGTTTAGCTAGTATTTCTTGTAATTCTAAATCTGTTGTTTGTTCTTTGTGTAATGTTTTGAGATTGATGTCTGAAGTAGTGAACACTTCGATTCAGCTCGTGAGAGTGCGTCTGCTACGACGTTGTCTGAACCTTTGATATGTCTGGTGTCGTTAGTAAATTGTGCAATGAATTTAAGGGGTCATGTTTGTCTATTTTTGAGTGTAATGAAGTAAGTGGTTTCTGATCTGTGTAGATTGTGAAAGTTCGTCCTTCAAAATAGCGATCGAACGTGCTGTATTACTTTTATGGTGCTAATTTTTTTGAGAAGAAAGCTAATGGTTCTATTTGATTATTGTGTTCTTTTTGCAAGACTGCACCGATAGCCGTGTAAGGTGCATGTATAGCAATAGAAAATTTTGCTTTGCTATTAAAATGATTAAGGAGCACTTTCTTTTATCGTTATGAATGTTTCTTTGGTGTCATCTGTTTAATTTAAGGGTTTATATTTTGTTTTTGATGCTTTTGTTACCATGTCATAAATGCGTGTAAGTGTGTGTGTCATTTTTGGCATGCACCTTTGGTGCGATATATATTTGGTCATTTTTATAATTCAATATTCAATATTCATAAGCTTTTTTATAAAGATTTTATTTTAGAATAAGAAGTTACAAATTATTTTGCTGAATATATTTTTGATAACAATTTTATTTTTCGATACGTTTTCATTTGAAATTATTTTTACAACTGAAATTTTCAAAATGAAAATTTCTGAATATATAATAAATGAATACAATTCAAAATGTTTTTTTATAACAAGTGTTTTATAGACAAGAGTAAGTATTTCCAATAATTGCTAAAATGATATAATACGTTATTAATGATAAATCAAGGTAAGTGAAATGTAAGTTAAGATAAAAATCAACGTGAAGAGAGGTAAGTATTAATGTAACTAAATGTAAGTATCAAAGTAACGAACAGGTAAGTATTAATGTAACAAAAGGTAAAATAGAATGTAGAGATTTACTCTATGTGGTGATGTAACAGAGCACCACATTATTCCCCCTCCTCAAATGAATCTTGTTGTATTTCTGAGTAAGTTAAAATGTACCTTTCTTTTAGATTGTGTTGTAATTGTTGTGTCTGTATTAATTGATGCTGGTTTTAAACGGTCTAAACTAACTGTAGTATGTGTGTTATTTTTGAGTATTGTGAAGTATTTTGGGTTTCGGTTGATTACTTCGAAAGGTCCATCATAGGGTTCCTTGAGCTTGCTGTGTATGGGGTCGCTTCAAACGAAGACAAATTTACAAGTGTTGAGTTCCTTAGGAACGTGTTGTTGGAATTTTGTGTTATGGTGTGAAATGTGTGATTATTTGTTTTCGACTACTTTTTTGATTTTTGAAAGCATCTCTGAAGGGTTTAAAGTTTCATTGTTGCGAATTACTATTTGTTTCGGTAATCTGAGCGGCAGGCCAAAGACCATCTCAGCTGGCGACGCGTTGATGTCTTCTTTGACTGAGGATCTAAGGCCCAGAAGAACTAGTGGCAACTCTGTGAACCAGTTTGTCTGGTTGTTTGTCGCGATAAGGGAAACCTTTAACTGGCGGTGAAAACGCTCTACCATGCCGTTGGCTTGTGGGTGGTAAGCCGAAGTAGTTATATGTTGGCAACCGAGATTTTTGAGAAATTTGTTAAAGGTCGCGGAAGTGAATTGTGCTCCTCGATCAGAGGTAACCTTCAATGGAACTCCAAAACGTGAAATAAACTCTCTTTGAAGAGTGTCGACTATCGTGTCGGTGTTTGTGTCTTTCAGCGGATATGCTTCTGGCCAACGAGTGCTCCTGTCGACTACGGTAAGTAGGTATCTATACCCTTTTGAAATTGGCAAAGGACCGACTATATCAACGTTCGAAACGGCCGTGTGGTATGCTGATATTGTGTGGTGTTGTCTTCGTGTGCTTGTGTATTTTTGAGCGTTGACATCTAACGCATTCTTGTGCCCATTTGTTAACGTGTGCATTCATATTCGGCCAGAAATATCTTTGTGTAAGTAGTCGCCGTGAAGCTCTTGTACTAGGATGTGCTATGTTGTGTAGTTGTTCGAATACTTGTTTTCGTAAAGTCTGTGGTATGTAAGGTCGTGTTAAAGAATTTTTCTGTTCGCACCAAATTTTAATGTTGAGTACCGGTATGAGTATCTGTTCGAGCTTGTATCTGTGGCTATTTAGTATATCTTGCAATTCTGTGTCTGTGTTCTGTTCTTTGAGAAGTGTTCTCAGGTTGATGTCTGTGCAGGCAAAAGCTTCTATTTTAGCTCGTGAAAGTGCATCTGCTACAGTGTTTTCTGAACCTTTAATGTGTTTAATGTCATGTGTGAATTGTGCAATGTATTCTAAGTGTCTTGTTTGTCTGGGACTGCGTTCTGTTTGTGAATGTATAGCGTTAATCAGTGGTTTGTGATCTGTGTATACCGTAAAATTGTTTCCTTCTAGGTAGTGTCTAAAGTGTTTGATGTTTAAGTATATGGCTAGTAATTCTCTGTCGAATGTACTGTACTTCGTTTCTGACTTTGATAACTTTTTTGAGAAAAAGGCTAATGGTTCTATTGTACCGTTATTCTGTTGTTGTAAAACGCCACCAATGGCTGTGTTTGATGCATCTACGGCAATCGATAATTTTGCATTACTACTGATGTGATTGAGTATGAATCTTTGCCTATGAATTTTTGCATTTGTTTGACTGTGGTGTGTTGTGGGTAGTCTCGTATGCACTGTGTACGTTCTTTTGAAGGTCGGATACCTTGTTTAGAAATGTTTTAACTGAGGAAGTTTATGTTTGATGCTCCGAAAGTGCATTTTTTAGATTTAATGTTTAAGCCGTATTCTGAAAGTCTTTGGAAAACTTGTGTTAGGTTTTTTATGTGTTCTGTCTCGGTCTCGCTAGCTATAAGTATGTCGTCTAAATAAACAAAAATTAAATCTAGTCCCTGTAAGACTTCGTGTATAAATCTTTGGAATGTCTGTGCTGAATTTCTCAAGCCGAAAGGCATTCGGAGAAATTCGAACATTCCGAAAGGTGTTGCTATGGCTGTTTTGTGGATGTCGCTAGGAGCCATCGGTATCTGGTGATAGGCTCTGACCAGGTCAATTTTTGAATAAAAGTTTGTGTTGTGTAAGTTGATGGAAAAGTCGTGTAAATGTGGTAAAGGGTAACGGTCAGGTACAGTAATAGCGTTCAGTCGTCTGTAGTCGACACATGGTCTCCAGTCATTTGGTTCACGTTTGGCTACAAGGTGTAGTGGAGAAGAGGTTTTCGAGTCGGACGGTCTACAAATTCCTGACTTGACTAGAAAGTCGAATTCTTGTTTTGCGATTTTTAATTTTTGATAGGTCTAACCGTCTTGGTCATGTGAATGGTAACTGTTCTTCTGTAACTATGTGGTGTACTATTTTGTATTTGATTGGTGCAGTGTAATCTGGTTCTGTGAAGAGTGAAGGGAATTGTTTGAGTAACTGTGTGTATTTATCGTCGAGTGTAAAAAGTTTTGGTAATTGTGTTTCGGAATATCTCGAAATTGCGTTGACGGATAATTTTGTAAGGGGGTCACTGAGTTTTCTGTGTTTTAGGTCTATTAGAAGTCCATATTTGGTAAGAAAGTCTGCACCAATGGTAGGTCTTGTAATATCTGCTACTATGAAAGTGAAAGGGAATTCTCGTCTGAGTTTTAAATTTACGTTTAACAATTTTTTTCCGTAAGTCAATATTGCTGTGCCTTAGCAGCTTGGAGTGTCAAATCAGATTTTTTATAAATTTTAAATTTGAAGAATGGCAATACGGAAACTTCAGCGCCACTGTCGATTAAGAAATTTAAGTTATTGTCCTTGTCAAATATGAATAAACGGCGTGTTAGTGTTATAGAACTCCCATCATTAGCCGTTGCAATGATGGTGTTTCTTAGTTTAATGTGTTTGGTGTGTTGTGGTTTGGTGTGGATGCCGTTTGAACATACGCGCATGGTTGTTCGCATCGTCTGGCCGCTCTGCCAAATTTGTAGTGGTACCTACAAACCCAGTTGGCCGGTCTTCGTTGTGACACTTCTCTTCTAGATGAACGACGTCTGGAGTACCTTTGGAAGTTTGAGCTTTGTGATCGAGAAAGTTCACTTCTCAGTTCTTGTACCTCCAGTTTCAACTTATTCAAGTTTTCTAAAATTTTGGACGTGGTCTCCGCGAAACGTTGGGTAATCGCCATTACTTCTTCTGAGCCGGAAGCTGGCTTTTTAGACATGGTAGAAATTTCACTACCAGTCATGACTTCCCATAAATCGTCTGCTAGTTTTAAGAGTACCTCTAGTTCTCTGTGTCCGGACCCGGTCAAGGCGATATTTAAACTTTTTGGCAACTTGCGTAACCATAATTTGTAAATTAAATCGCCACTGACTGTTGATCCACCTAGTAGAAGAAGTGACCGATAGAACTGAGATGGCCTTTGGTCACCCATCTCAGAATCCGAAAGGATTTTATCTAATCGCTTGTTTTCGCTCAGTGAAAATCTATCGAGCAATGTCTTTTTAAGCCCTTCGTATGTATTTTGTGTTGGCGGTTTTTGGATAAAGTCTAGCACAGTGACTATGACTTCTTGTGGTAACGAGGTTACCAGGTATTAGTATTTAGTCTTATCAACTGTGATCCCTTTCGCTTGGAACTGTATTTCCGCATGTGCGAACTAAGCGTCTGGGCAACTCGTCCAGAATGTAGGTAATTTTACCGCAACCGTGTGTGTTTGTGTTGGCGGTGTGAGAGGGTTAGTCTCAAAGTCTATGAATGGTGTGTTATCTCCCTCTCCGGTGTGTGGAGTAAGGGGTGGGTGTGGGGGTATTCGTAGCATTCTTTCCTCTAGATTTGCTTCTACTATTTTTTTTAAGCTTGAAAATTCTAACTCTTCCCTTTTTTTTAGTGTGCCTATGTCCCTAGTGTAGTGTAGTGCCTACGAAAGTGAGACGATAGATTTCCTACGACCCTATCGTCTAAAGTCCGTTTTAGAAGCTAAAAAAAATTTTATAAATATCAAAAAAATAAATATAGGTAGATTTTTTACAAAATATAAAGTTTTATGTGAAAAAAATTGCTGTTGCTGCCGACGTTGTTGTTGTTCTTATTGTTGCTGTTGTTGTTGTGCTTGTTGCTGGTGATGCTGTATTTGTTGCAGACTTTGAATATGATTATTATTATTGTGGTTGCTGATGCTGTTGCTATTGCTAATGTTGGTGATGGTGCTGTTGCTTAACGCTGTTGTTGTTGTTGCTGTTTTTGTTGTTGTAGATGTTGATGTTAAGCAGTGACTTTGGCGCCGGCGGAAGCGACGAGTGATGAGGAACTTGAGGTGGAGATGGCGTTGGCAGGTGCTTTAACGTTTTCTGCGGCGGTGTTTGTTGTAGCGCCGCTCTTAGTGAATTCGTTGTTAGAAGCGCTAGCTTCAGAGTAATTGTTGACGTTTGAGCGTTTAATTTCGTTGTTAGTGGGCTTGCTGCCACCAATTAGCATTGGCCAATCACCAACGTTTTAAGTCACTAGAATTTTGATTAACCTTCTTTTCGTCCTTGATTACAGCTGTAATGAGTGCGGCAACTTCAGCTTTAGGTACAACAACTGTTGTTGCGGCGAGAGGAGCTGTAGCGTTTGTTGTGGCTTTATCTGATGTTGTTGGGTTAGTTGGTGCGGCTGCAGTTATAGCTACTGCTGCTGGTTTTATTTGTTGAAAATTTAAAAAATGATTTTTTTGTTTCGGTCCGTTTGTTCGTAGACAGGATCGCCAGTTTTGGTGCGATATATATTTGGTCCTTTTTTATAATTTAATATGCAATATTCATAGGGTTTTTATAAAGATTTTATTTTAGAATAAGAAGTTACAAACTATTTTGATAACAATTTTATTTTTCGATACGTTTTCATTTGAAATTATTTTTACAACTGAAATTTTCAAAATGGAAATTTCTGAATATAAAATAAAAGAATACAATTCAAAATGTTTTTTTATAACAAGTGTTTTATAGACAAGGTTGTGCGTCGGGTTTGAAGCCCACCCGTAAAAACCAATTTCAATGAAAACAACTAATAAAAGAAGAAAACTGATCCCCAAATCTGATGACGACCTCCGCAAACGAAAAACTGATAATGATTTACGGATAAGCACCTGGAATGTCCGAACCCTTAATTGGGAAGGTGCCCTTATCCAACTGACTGATGTCTTGGAAAGATACAAAGCTGATATCACTGCTATCCAAGAAATGCGATGGAAGGGACAGGGTTGCATTCGGCATGCACCCTGTGATATCTACTACAGCGGCCATGCGGAGAAGCACGAGTTTGGATGCGGATTTGTAGTTGGCAAGAGACTACGGCCCCACATCCTGCGATTCACACCTGTGAACGAACGGCTTGCCATAATCCGCATCAAGGTTAAATTTTTCAACATAAGCCTAATATGTGCGCACGCTCCGACAGAAGACAAGGACGATGAGATCAAGGAAATTTTCTACGAGCGCCTTGAAAATGCTTACGAGTGCTGCCCCCGTCACGCCGTAAAAATCGTGCTTAGTGACTTCAACGCTAAGGTGGGCAAGGAAAATATTTTTGGTCTAACAGTCGGAAAGTTCAGCCTCCACGACAACACCTCCGATAACGGAATGAGGCTGATTGACTTCGCCGCAGCACGAAACATGGTCGTAAGTAGCACTAGATTCAAGCATCTCAATATTCATAAAGTCACCTGGATGTCCCCTGATCAAAAAATTAAAAATCAAATTGATCACGTTTTGATCGACGGAAGGCACTCTTCCAGTGTATTGGGTGTACGCATGATCCGTAGTGCAAACATTGACTCGGATCACTGTCTTGTTGCAGCCAAGATCCTTACACGTCTATGTGCAGCTAAGAATACACGCAACCCTACACAGAGAAAGCTAGACGTCGACAAGCTGCAATCGAAACAGACAGCCGATGCTTTCGCCACTCGACTCTCACTCCTGCTTCAAAGCACTCCTCCAATCGATGATATATGCGCGCAGTGGACACACATTTCCAACTCCATGCGTGCGGCTGCTGAAGAGGTGATTGGCTACCAACGCCCTCGCCGAAACCAGTGGTACGACCAGGAGTATCACGATGCCACTGCAGAGAAAGACGCCGCCAACAAAGCCACCCTGCAGTCGGTTGTAACGCGCGCTGCTAAGGAGCGATACAAAGAAAAGACGAGGAAATAGAGACATATTTTCAGGCAGAAAAAAAGAGAGGCATTAAAGCGCGAGCAGTTGAAGATTGAGATGTATGGTGACAGGAATGAGGCCCGAAAATTTTTCGAAAAAATAAGACGCCTTGCCGATGGTTTTAAAACTGGGGCCTCTTCCTGCAAGGATGAAAACGGGAATCTAGTGACGGATGTCCAGAGTACACTGACGTTATGGAGGGAACACTTCTCTAAGCTTCTAAATGGAGACGCTGACAACAATCCCGCCAATAGAGATGATATTCCGGAAACCCCAATTTTGGATGACAGCGTTGAGGGTCCGCTGCCCGACTATGGTGAAGTTCTGACAGCTATAGCTCGGCTTAAAAATAACAAAGCCGCGGGAGCTGATGGCTTACCTGCTGAGCTGTTTAAGAACGGACGCGAAGCTCTACTTAAATGCATTCACGAGCTTCTATGCAGAATATGGTCGGAAGAATGCATTCCGAACGATTGGAATATCAGTGTGCTCTGCCCAATCCACAAGAAAGGCGATCCCACTATCTGTGCCAATTACTGTGGGATAAGCCTTCTTAATATCGTATATAAGGTCCTGTCGAGCGTTTTATGTAAAAGATTGAAGCCATTGTAAACGAACTGATCGGACCTTATCAGTGTGGCTTCAGACCTGGAAAGTCCACCATCGACCAGATTTTCACGCTACGACAAATCTTGGAGAAGACTCAAGAAAAACAAGTCGACACCCACCATCTTTTTGTCGACTACAAAGCCGCCTTCGACAGCCCAATAAGGAAGCACCTGTACTCCACCATGTCTGAATTTGGTATTCCTGCAAAACTAATACGACTTTGCAGGATGACACTGAGCAACACCAGTAGCGCAGTTAAAATCGGGAAGGACCTCTCCCCACCATTTATTACCAAACGAGGTTTCAGACAACGTGATTCCTTATCGTGCGACTTTTTCAACCTAATGATGGAAAAGATCATCCGAGCTGCTGATCTGAGACATAGTGGCACAATATTCTACAAGAGTGTTATGCTGCTTGCGTATGCTGATGACGTCGATATCATTGGCCATAATACGCGCGAAGTCAGTGCAGCATTTTCCAGATTAGAAAGAGAGTCAAGTCGAATGGGTCTGTCAGTGAATGCAGATAAGACGAAATACTTAGTGTCAACAAACAAACACTCCCAGCGTCTTGGAACCCACGTTACCGTTGACAATACCTCCTTCGAGATTGTGAAGAACTTCGTTTATCTGGGATCCAGCATTAATTCAACCAACGACATCAGCATTGAGATCAAACGAAGAATAACTCTTGCCAACAGGTGTTACTTTGGGCTCAGTAGGCAATTGAGAAGCAAAGCCCTCTCTCGACGAATGAAAACCACGCTCTATAAATCGCTCATCATGCCCGTTCTACTTTACGCATCACAAACCTGGACGCTGAGCAGTTTAGATGAAAAGACTTTAGGAGCATTCGAGAGAAAGATTCTTCGTTAGATCTACGGACCAATCTGCGTCAATGGCGAGTACCGAATACGGTGGAATGATGAACTGTATGAGCTTGGAATATCCAACTGGCGCCAGCAAGCGAAAGACAGAAATGGCTGGCGCAAATTCTTAGATGAGGCCAAGACCGACATACGGTTGTAGCGCCAACTAAGTAAGTAAGTAGTTTTATAGACAAGTGTAAGTATTTTCAATAACACAGTCCAACAAATTAAGACTTTTTGAATGGAACAGAATAGCGACCCCATAATTCTGAAAGGGTATGTTGAGTAGATCATTTTTGTAGAACAAACTTATGGTCCAGTACGTCTGAGTTTTTTTTTACAGTGGATTAAAGTTTTCATTTTTTGGTCGAAGGGAGAATTATACTATATAAACAAAAATGCTGTAAGTTAATGTCTGAGAGAATTCTTATGATTAGAGTTGTATTGTGGAATTGTATGAGGATTATTTTTGTAGAAGATCTTAACCCTCTAACTGGTCTCTTCATGGGTCAATTTGACCCTTTTATCGAGAAAATCAAAAAATATCCTTTAAAAAAGGGCATTTAAGGATTAAAATATTCCACGAAAATGTTTGCCGAAAAATTTCAGTGGGGGTCACCAAAGACACCAATATTGTAAATAAAGATAAGGTCATACTTCCACCGCTGCATATTAAGTTGGGCTTGGTGAAAAATTTTATTAAAAGCTTAAATACACAAGGAAATGCTTTCAAACGCATTCAAACAATTTTCCCCAGATTATCTGCAGCAAAATTAAAAGAAGGTAAAATACGGTTTTAAGAAATAATTTATTACATTTAATGTAAATTACCTTTTCTAGGAATGCTCGTTGGACCCGATATAAGAAAATTATTACAAGATGAAGAATTTTATGGTCATCTGTCGGATATGCAAAAGACAGCATTTGACTTTATGTAGCTGGTTATATCAGAATTCCTTGGAAACTCAAAAGCACAAAACTATGCAGAAAATATTGAAAACATGCTAATCGGTTTTAACAATATTGGCGTTAAGATGTCACTAAAGCTGCATTTTCTGAACTCTCATCTAAATTTTTTTAAAGAAAACCTTGGAGCGGTTTCAGATGAACACGGTGAAAGGTTTCATCAGGATATAAAGGTATTGGAAGAAAGATTCAAAGGGAAATCCCAAAGTGTAATGCTTGCTGAATACGTATGGAGCTTGTACAGAAACCTTGACCCATCGGAACACTCACGTCAAGCTAAATACAGGAAAGCATATTAAGATTAATCTTTAATCCATTGTCATACTACTGCTATTTCCCAATTCCCTTTTAAAATTTGAAGCAAAAAAATAAATATCTACATACTATAATAAACCACTATTAAAACAAAATTACATATAATTTTTTTATAGAAGTTGGTGAGTAATTTTACGTATTAAGCGTAAAGAGCTTTATTTACAATATTGGTGTCTTTGGTGACCCCCACTGAAATTTTTCGGCAAACATTTTCGTGGAATATTTTAATCCTTAAATGTCCTTTTTTAAAGGATATTTTTTGATTTTCTCGATAAAAGGGTCAAATTGACCCATGAAGAGACCAGTTAGAGGGTTAAGATCTTCTACAAAAATAATCCTCATACAATTCCACAATAAAACTCTGATCATAAGAATTCTCTCAGACATTAACTTACAGCATTTATTTTATATAGTATAATGCTCCCTTCGACCAAAAAATGAAAACTTTAACCCACTGTAAAAAAAAACTCAGACGTGCTGGACCATAAGTTTGTTCTACAAAAATGATCTACTCAACATACCCTTTCAGAATGATAGGGTCGCTATTCTGTTCCAAAAATGCTGTTGGACTGTGTAATTGCTAAAATGATATAATACGTTATTAATGATAATTCAAGGTAAGTGAGATGTAAGTTAAGATAAAAATCAGCGTCAGGAGAGGTAAGTATTAATGTAACTAAAGGTAAGTATCAATGTAACGAAATGGTAAGTATTAATGTAACAAAAGGTAAAATAGAATGTAGAGATTTACTCTATGTGGTGATGTAACAGAGCACCACACACCTATGGTAATAATTTATCATCCCGATAAATTTCTGCATTTGTTTTACTGTCTCTGACTTAGGATAGTTAAATATACATTGAATTCTATCGGGAGTGGGTTGAATACCTTGTTTTGAAATATTGTAACTTTGGTTTGTTTGATGTTTAGTCCAAATTCGTCAATTCGTTGGAATACTAACATTAAATGTCTAAAGTGTTCTTCTTCTGTCTCGCTGGCTACTACACAGAAAATAATATTGTTAGTTTATTTTTCGAATGCTGTTCGTACAGCCGAATACGTTAATTTTCAGGAATTCAGCCATGCACATTTAACGTACCGAACTTTAGCTGTACGAAACTGCATTCGTTAATAATATTCGTCAAGTTTTGTTCATTCGGACAACGAAGCAATAGGTACAGTGAACGAATTACTTTTTTAGACACTTAAATAGACATTTTTTCCATAGTAAAGTATGCATGCGTACATATGCATAACGAATATTTTTTATGCGCAAAAAGGAGGGTGATATGGCTTTAGTTATTTACTCATTTGAGGATCTAAACAATATAATATAAGTCAGTTTGATACAAGTTTATATCAATATGGAAAATTTTAATCCTCAAGTAAATTTATTCAATTTTCCTTTTGCGCTCTGTAATAGTGTTAATTTTAATGATATTTCATCTAACCCAATTAATTCGAATAGTTTTTATATACTTCATCAAAATATTAGAAGTTTAAGAAGAAATTTTGATAATTTCATATTGCATCTTGAGTCATTTATTCATAAGCCTGTCTTCATCTTTTTTACTGAAACTTTTATCTGTGATTATGAAACTTATTTTTTTAATATTCCTGGATATAAAACTTATGCTAACTGTAATAAAGATTATGGTGCTGGAGGAATAGCTGTTTTTGTAAAAGAGGAACACAAGTGCGGTTTTTTTTAAATTTTAAAAGCTCTGATGTGGCGAGGAATAACTGTTTAATAGATTACCGAAAATACTCTTTCCTTTGTATATACAGGTTCCACGAAAATTTAAATAATGATGTGTTTTTGGGTGACTTGGATGTCCTTTTGTCTAATATTAGCTCAGATAATGTTATACTGCTTGGTGATATTAACGTAAGCCTTTTAGAAAATTCATCGCTGCTTGATAAATATTTATTCTTGCTCTCTGCGTATGGTCTTGAACCGTGCATAAATTAACCCACGCGAATAGCAGATAACTCTTCTACTTGTATTGATCACATTTTTGTGAGGACAAGTCAATCTAGTAATATATCTTAAAGCAGCTCTCTTTCGGACTTTCATTTTTCGAATCATTGTATGACGTATTTACGTTTTGATAATGTGTTTTTGCCAGAGAAAACGCATCCGCAGCTTGAAATTTCGTTACATAAAACTGATTTTGTTTCATTAAATAACAAACTAATGTTTGAACCTTGGTATAATGTGTATTGTGAGCCAAATCTATCAAAGTCTTTTAATATGTTTTAGATATCTTAGTTGGTCACGTAATACTAAAGTAAACAAGTGCAACTCTAAGCTAAAAAAGCTAAAACCCTGGATGTCTAGTGACTTATTAAAAAATAAAAAGTAAAAATTTTTCAAAAAATGTTCCAAGAACCCTAATAACATGAATCTTAAATTTCGATACAACGTTCTCTGTAAGAAGATTTCTATGGAAGTCTCAACGTATAAAACGAATTATTACGTTAATAAATTTAATAAAATCAGAGGAAATGTTAAAAATGAATGGCAATTGGCAATAATATTTTAAATAAGTCCACGAACAATAAAAAAACCGATTTTGTAAAAGTTGAAGGATCATCTTTTTATAGTTGTCATTATATAGGAACCTGTACGTATCAGATACGTATTACGCCGAAGCGTTGCGTATATGAAAAATAACAAATTTTGTACTGATAACGAATAATAATTAAGCGAAATAACAACAAATAATAAACGCGTCAAATCTGTTGCCGAGTTGAAATTAGTTTTTATTTGTACAGCGTCGGTCAAGCATGTGTTCTTTCCCAAAACCTGTGCCAAACCTTTTTAAATGTGCATGTTTGTTTTAATGTGTAATTATATGTGAATATAAGTATTGAACTGCAACCTTAACTACCATACAACACAAAAATAAGTTTAAGAAACAAACGGGGAAAGAAACTGGATAAATGAAGGAAGTATAAAAATCGTTTTAAAAAGTACACAATTTCGCAAAATAAAAATTTTAATTATAAAATTGAAAATGGATATTGAAAAACAACAGTAAATGAATCAGTAAGTATAACAAAAAACAATAAATATAAATCTGAAGTTTTGCCTGCCCTAACATGGGGCTTTAAATATAAAATTTCTAGTCGAATCGTTGTATATTAATTATTTATATTTAAATTATTTTATATTATAATTATAAATATAGTAACATTTATTTTTACTGAAAAATTAACACAAATTTGTTTTATTTTAATTTACAGGATTTATAGGTTTGCAAATATGTATTGTTTGTAACGTATGCTGTACGTTAAATGTTGGTAAATACGTAATTTGACCGCGTGATGTACTTAAAAGTTTCGTTAATACGTATTCTGAACGTATGTTGTGCATAAAAATGGCATAAATGCGTATTTTGAGCGTATGCTATACGTAAAATTTTCGTAAATACGTATTTTTAACGTATGATGTTGTTGCGTGTCAGTTTTTTTTTTAATAAATATATAAATTAGTAATTATAAGGTAAATAATTTAGTTGCCTGGTTAAGTGGAGAAGCACCCCGAATGCGGCCGTGTACTGCCATGAGTCTTAGTGAACGTCGCAACAGCCAATCTGAAAATAAAATGAAGAAAAACGAAAAATTAAGATTTTTAACACCTAATCACGCGAGCACTGAGATTAAATAATCATTCATTCCGAATTAGCAAACAGTCAAATAAATCCGCACTATGAAATTAGAATTTTAAAGGGAAACCTATGTTTCGTTTGTTTTTAATATAACGCCACTGGCGTCGAACCGGCTCTAAAAGGTTTAAGTCAAGCACGAATAAATGAATTAAAACGCCACGAATTGAAAATTTCTTTAAATACACATCACACACTATATGGTAGTCACAGTCTCGAGTGTTTTAAACTTTTTATTTAATTTTTTTCACGCACGAATTGTTATTAAATTGTAATTACATTTTTTATTTTGGATATCACTCGCGACCATGTTTAACACAAGTTTTTTTTATTTACTCACAATGCCGGTTGACACTTGTCATTCCCTTCAAAGAACTACAAGTGCGAGCGAGAGGTTGTTGGTCGATCTGATTTTGACAGGCCGATCTATGGGCTGTTCACTCTGACTAACGCATAGCATGGGGAAAATAAAATTTTTAGTTACCCTGCTATACCGACGGTGAGGTCGAAAGATGAGTTTTGTGGAACGACTTACTAGAAAAGGGGGGGGGTGTTCACGCTACCTTTAAGACTGAATATCGCGAAAATATTTCGCTTATGAAGGCGGAGATAGAATGGAGTAGCAAAGTTGGAGTGCAGCCAGTGTTGGCAATTCTAAAAGCACAGCCTGTTGTGCGTTCATGCGTGCCTGGTAGTAAGCCAGATTTTTAAAGCCGGAAAACGACCAAAATATGGGCTTGGCGGGTAGTGAAGGCTAAGAAAGGACGGCCAATGACCCTTAAGAAGAATTCAAGGTCTATCCCAAAAGTGCATGGTAGGTAGTCAGTCACCCCGGGAAATATAATGTTGATTAACGGCTCGGTAGTTGTGTCGCGCAAGAAAACAAATCAGGAAGGCAGGCAATGGATAGCTAAGTTAGGGAAATAAGTTTAGTTTGTGAAAAATAATAGCCAAGGCAGCAGCAGCCAAAGAGCTGAAAGTTTAAAAAAGTAAATTTAAAAGTTTTGTTTAATCGAGTTAAAAGTGTCCTGTCGAGAAAAATAGTAATCGGTGGTAATTGAAACGGAATAAATGAGTGAAGTGAGTTTTTAAAATAAAAAGAAAATTTTTTGAAAAGTGGCCAATAAAGTAGGCGATAGTGGACGAATTGACCAAGGCTAGGATACCGAAAAATTCTGGAGGTTGAAGAAAAAAAGGGAAAAGGCAGCAAACAGGAACAAGGCCAGAAATCAGAGCGATAGACTAGGACCATCTGTGTAATTTGAGATTTAGCGGCAAGGGACCAGGTAAGCGTTTTTTTTTGTTGTAGTCGCCAGTGGGCTACATTGGCGTCGGAAGCGGGGGGAAAGGGGGACAGTTGCCCCCCACTTTTTTAGCTAGATAAACAATTTAAAAGGAAAACTTCAAAAGTTTTTCAAAATATCAGTTTTTTTTACAACGATAATATTTTTGTATTATAAATTTTCCTCTTCTTTCTCTCTTCTTCATAAGCATGATTGCGGATAACCATTTTTTAGCTTACGCATGGTACTACATGTTGTGCAATCTGCCTTGTTGGTCCAATGTTTTGGACCATGCGAAAGCCCCTACTGTGAATTAGCTGAATAAAATCCACCTCGATGCTTTGAAGAAACATCAAATCCGGTTCCTTCAGTACAGTTGCCATTATATGATCGGCTACGAAAAGATTATTTCGAAATTTTAGATCTTCTCTCAAATGAGATAACGGCTAGATTCGATCAAACAGGTTGATATTTTACTTTTTTTTTTATTTTTGCAAGTTTACACCAGCTTCACTCAACCGACTCACTTTGATTTATCATTCGGTGAGTCGGTTGAGTGAAGCTAGTGTAAACTGGCACTTTGTTAATCTTATTGTATATTTAAACAGATTTTGACACTCTGGAATCGTTGGAATATTGTAATCGAAGCCTTCAACGGAAAAGTGCCTTCTGAACAAAATTTAAAAACAAAACTAGATCTTTATGCAGATGAAATTGCTGAAGCAATTGCCTGGCCAAACACCTTGAAATTGTAGTGACAATGTATCCCAATTTGCAAAAAATTCGGATACTGTAAAAAAAACTATTAAATTAAGTTAAAAACTTATTGATTTGCTTTTGACTGTGCCTGCATTAGCAGCTTCATCTTTTAGTGCACTAAGACGACTTAAAACGTATCTTCGGGCAACTATGACACAGAAACGACTCACTCATGCGGCACTTATACACATTCACAAAGATAAAACCGAAGAATTGAATTCGATGGAGGTGGTGAAAGAGTTTGTTTCTCGCAAGGACAGAAAGAAACATTTTGGAATAATTTAAATTGATATAACGTTTTGTACCTTATTGCATTTAAACCATGTAAAGATATACCTAGTCTTGCTTTATAAAAGCAACCATTATTTCTTATAAATTCATATTACCATATGAAGGATCATTTAAAGAATGATCTCTAATATTGAAATTGGAAGAACTTTTAAAAATAATGAAATTTTAATATTTTTTATATATTTTTATATTTTTGTTATTTTAAACTAAAATAAAAAATTTGTTCATTCACATTCATGTTTCTTTGAAGAAATTTTGGTGAACTTTTTTTTGTACCACCATTTGTACTGCCCCCCATTTGTATTGCCCCCCATTTGTACTGCCCCCCAGATGAAATTAGCTTCCGACGCGCTTGGTGGGCTAACCAGTTTTTGTATCGGTTATGTATGACCAGAATTGTAGAAAGCTAAGGAGTCAGGGAATCGAAGACACTGGAAGCAAAGAAAGGAAAAAAAGCGGCGCTGCCAGACAGGAAGCCAACTTGTATAGTCAGACCGGACATCCGGCGGGAGCCGGCAAAAAGCTAAGTGCCTTTGTTGTATATCTGTGTATCCTTAAGCGATAGGAACAATTCGAGGTCCCTTGAGGTTTAAATCCGCACGCCAAAACTTGGTTGGTGCAACCGCGAAAAGATTTGTTCCGGGAACGCTCAACCATCACTTGTGATTTTTAAATAAGCATCGTAGAGATTTTTGTTTTCAAGAAAAAAAGAACGCGTCCTAACTGTCTGTTCAAAAGGCTCGACCAGAAGTCACGGATCGAACGTGCAGACCCAGCGATGAACCTAAAGTGCAGCTTTAAAATCCCCCGTAAAACAATAAATTCCTGGCTTCATCCAAAAGACTGAATTAAAAAGAAAAAGGAAAAATTTTTTGCTTAAAAATCAATATCTCATATCAGCGAAAAAATAGCCGAATTATCATTATTAAACATTTTTATAAAAAAAAATCCTAAATTTAAAAAAAAATCAAAATTTATGTTAGAACCAATAATTCGTGGTGGCTGTAAAATTCAATCATGTTTATGTTGCAAGGCTAAAGTGTGTTTTCTATGTGCGAAAAGAAAAATAAAATACGCGGCGTGTTAAAGAACGTAAATCAATAGCCAATTAAAGCCAAAATTCTTTGAACCCTGTGGGGGGTGAAAAATTCTCAAGCGTCAGATGGTCGTTTAACAGCTAGTAGTAGCGGAGGTTGGCGAACCAACCGTAATGAAATTGTCACTGACATAACGCAACCTCAATTTTGACAGCTAAGTCGACAGTTATTTCCCTGCACAGGCTTGAATTTGAATTCAAAATTCAAATCAGCAGAGGAAACACTACGACTGATCAACCGAAAGAGTTTTTCTCATCGGCTCACCCGGTAGAACCCGTGGTGTTGTGCCCTCGGCTGGTCTGGACTTTGAATTCGAATTCAAACCTGAGCTGGGATTTCAACCCGGAAGCCCTTAAATATAAATGATTGTTTTTTTGTTTGTCTCTTTTTTTTGCTTGCAAAATAATTAGCCACAACGTGTCTGCCGTGGTTAATTAGTGCCTACATTTTGACATCGTTCAAATTGCCAGCTGACATGGTTGTTTGTTTGCAAACATCGAAAAACAAGGGTCAAACCCCGCGTCCGACAGTTTGTGCAAACATCGTTTGCACCAACATTCGGTGTAAGCGGTCATTAAACCATGTCCTATAACTTAGCATATTGTACGGTCCGTTTTGCTCATGTAAACGACCATACCATAGGTGACGGCTGTCAACGAAAAGAGCGATGGCTGGCTAACTTCCGGCCTTTGTCTTTCTTTTCGTTGATGTCCACCTGTCAAGTCTAACATGAAGTTGTAGGTAAGAAAAAAAATATCTTTACAGAGGAAAAATCGAATATCTTTAATCTTTTTAACCACAGCTTTACTTCAATTGCACCATCAACAATTGAAGAATTTCTGTTCGTTGGTCATTGCCCACCATTATAAACTAGTCCTTGTGTGCATGTCTGTAAGTTAGCTGCTGACAAGGAACGGCAAGTGAATTTTTACTCAGCATCATATCTGCGCACTGATACCTATGCGACCGCATTTTATTGAGTTTTCTGCACTGGAACTACGACAACGCAGTCTGATGCAAAGAGTGATAGTTATGGTTTAATTGTACCGGTGGATGCAGGCTAAAGCGATAGACCTCGCATCCAAATTTCTCCATATCACCAGCAAAAGCAGCTGTTGTAACGCAAACGAATCAAAGGTAGGGTTCAAAACAAAGGCAATTATTGACATCTTCCAATATCACCAAATATCTCTCTTAGATAATGCATCGAGAAGTCTAACTTCCGACCTAAGCAAGCAATTGCATAATTTGCATCATCTCATATTGGTGATGATACACCATCATTTACTTCAATTAGTAGCAAGATTTCAAAATCATCTTGGCGTCATAGGCCAGCAACTCCTCGAAAACATCAGAATCTTCAACCACATCACCAGCGTCATCAATACCAGTTGGAGCAGCAGCAGTAATAACAACAGCAACATCAAGTGACGACCACTTTAGTGACTACGTAGCACTGCGAACACGCTCACAAATAGTCTCACCCGAAGAGCACATCAGCTATTAACAACACCAGCAGCTAACAACAACCACAGCAGCTATTAACAACAACAGCAGCTAACAACAGCCACGACCAGCACGCAAAATATCACCAACAGCTCGGCCGAATAGCCACTAACATGGCACAACAACATCTGCAGCTAATATCATACAGCGCTAGCATCATCACATAAAACGATAGTAGCAGGAGTGACATCCACAGCAAGCAACGGACACCACCAACACCACTAAGGATCCAACCCCCCCCCCAAACAAGTGGGACCATAGGTTTAATTTTCTTATTTTTTGATTTGTATAATATATTTATCCCGGTTGTTAGAAAAACCGAGAAAACTCTAATTAGATATTTTTTACAAAATAATATTATAAAGTTGTACTCGAAAAAGAGACAACAGTAAGCAAGAAGCAGGAAGGAGTAATACTTAGTTGAGTTCATGGTGTGGGAGAACTAGGTGTTGGTGAGTTTTTGACAACACCAGGAATTTCTTTGCTCATGTCAAGAAATTGTGAGCGAAAGAGCGGAACAGTTGATGGTTGTAAAATTGTGTTATTTTGTTTGAGTTGCTAGATGATGATCTATAGTTTTATTGTGCGAATTAAGTGTAAATAACATATTTAATGCAATTAATTGGGCCGTGTTGTGTTGACAAAAAGTTATTGCAGTTGTCTTCGTCGATTTGCCAAGTTGGTCATTGATTGTTTTGGCCATTTTATCAGAAAAGTGCGCTGGAATGTGTCGCCGACATGAAACTTTGGCCAGCATGCAAATTGGCTTGCTTTCATATCGTTGTTTTTGTTGCATAATGCACAGCGTCTCATACATTTTTTTTTTGATTTCCTCATCACTTTACTCTCACTTTAATCTCAGTAAAAATGTTATAAAATTACAGAAAGACACGAATTTAACAAAATTTGTTTTCATTGCAATTCGCTATCAGCTGTTTTCGACAAGAGCGGGGAAACCTAATTTTATCATCTTGACAGAGAAGTGGCAAACTCACTAACACCTCTATTTCTTACACCATGGTTGTGGTTGTTTTTTTTTATGCCAAAATGAAGTAATCCAGCTTGGCATTTTTAGTTTTGGTGCATTTTTCGTTAAGCTTGGTATTTGAGCTTGTAATTTTTTTGTGTTACTCGCAGCAACATTTTGTTTGTTCCTGTAGATTTTATTACCTTCATTCGGTAACAAAAGTGAGATTAATTTATAGATATATTAATTGCTGATTACACTTATTATTAGTATAATTATTATTACTACATTACGTCATGTTTTTAAGCCATTTTATGGTATTGCACATGTAAATTATTATTGAGGACTAGTTTTTACAAACATATTTACTTTTACTCCGTATAATTATGCAACAATTATCAGAAGGAAAAAGAATAATATTAATGGTAATAATTATGTTCTGCACACGAACATAAATTTTTTTTTTGGTTGGCAACTAAACTGATTTTTTTTTGGTGTGTACAAAATTCCTTATGTTTTAATTATATAAATAAGAAATGGAATTTTAAAAGAAAGTAAGGATAATGAGCTAGAAAAAAAAACATTTCGCTAAGGTTAATGAAGACGATTAGTAACTAAACCGAAGCTAACATAAACCAAAATAAAATCAACATAATTCGAAACGAAACGGAAATAAAACCTTTAAAAATCCGAAAGTAAGCGGAAATAAAAGCAAAATAAGTCAAAAGTAAAGCAAATTGAAATCATTAAAATTCAAAACAAAATTAAGATTAATTATAATTACCGAACAAAACTAAATCGCGACACCATTAAATTAATTCGAAATACAAGTTCGAATCGGATTCTGAACAGAATAAAAAAAAAATTAATCCGGGAACTTAACATGAAGATAAATCGAAAGGCAAAATAACATTACAATCGAATTGTAATAAATCTAATTCTGCTATAAAAATTATAACATAATTAGAGACAAAAATAAATCTGACTAAAAAACTTAAATAAAATTTTATACGAAGATTAAAAAGGTACGTGGTGTTTTCGGTACGCTGAAGACTTGAACTTAATTTTTGATTAAATTGGAATTAACCAAATTAATCTTAGAAATTTTCAGTACACTGAAAAAAAAAATTTGCACTTGCCTTTTTGATGAAATTAAAATTATAAAAAAAAAGTTTTTCCGTACACTGAGAACTTTAACATCATTTTTGATTAATTTGAAATTAACCAAATAAGTCTTATAAGTTTTCAGTACACTGAAAAAAAAAATTGCACTTACCTTTTTGATGAAATTACTCTTATGAAAGAATTTTCTGTACACTGTAAACTTTAACCTAATTTTTGATTAAATTGAAATTGACCAACTTAATCCTAGAATTTTCAGTACACTGAAAAAAAAGAGAGAAGAAAAACCCGCACAACGTATTATTTACTTTTCCTTATGATATCGTATAAGTCACACAAAGAAAAAGATAATTTAGATTGTAATAATAATTTAACCAAAACATTCCTGTAAATTTTTTTTTTGCTTATCATTGAAAATAAAAATCCCTTAAAATGGGTAGTTTGTTAAACTGCTAAATGGTGTAATATTCTTTGGAGGATGAAAAGTAAGGGCATGGTAAGGGGCTGCTGCACTTAGGTGCACGATGTGGGTTAATGAAACCAAATTTTTCGTTCATTAACAGGTTGGGCGGGTATACCCGTTGAGGGAAAATACAACCATCCTCCCTCATGCTATACGGTGCATAGAGGCTACGGTTCGGTTACGTTGCCTCTTTCGGGTTTTCTTTTTTTTTCCTCTCTCCCATCCGTTTCCTGTTTCCGCCCATTTGAATTAAATTTCAAATAATTTGAATTTTAATTCAAATGGTCCTTATCCGTTTCCCGTTAACGTCTGCATACAATTAACTTGTGCAGATCGCATCCTACGACTTCCTGACGAAGCAACCCCACGACCATTTTCCCTGAGCTAAGCTGAAGCATAGCTAGGTATGCAGACGCTCGCTAAGACAGGAAGTGCCTCGTCATCCGATATGCGGATGTCACGACGCTGCGAGGTGGATGGTCGGTCTGTCACAAAAATGGCGCCCAACGTGGGGCCCACGAAAATATGGATTGCCTTACTCGTAAGGTCAATTAATACTTAACTTCTGACCACCTGAAGTACTCAGTATTTTCGTTTTGCCTCAACTTAACTCCCAAAAATTTTTCCTTTTTCGATTTTGATTATTTGCATAAGGCATGTTCTGGATTTAGTTCCTGGATTTTTTTTTTGGATCTTACCGAACATCTGCCAACCAATTCTTGAATTGAGTTAAACTTTTTCTTGAAAATTTCGATTTTTGCTATTGATAATCTTTTGGATTTGTTCATAACGTTATTGTTTTGTTCACCAAAGGTTTATTTACATTTTAATGGGGAATTTGTCAACAACTATATACTTGAGATTTTTATATTTGGATAATTTCAAATATTTACTCAAGTATATTGCAAATAATATCTTTTCTCGTGGTTTTTGCGAATAAACTTTATATTATTTTTTTCATTCCTCTCCCGTTAACCGAACGTTTTCTCTATGCACCTGTGCCCTAAGCCTGTAGCGGTCCTGCCATGGCCTTACCGAGTAGTCTCAGAAGAATTTTAGTCGTATCATCATTACACATTTATAATTGTTATATCGCTTTTTTTTTCTTTCTCGTGAAATCGTTGGATTTCATTACTTTACCACAGCATAATCTGGTTTATGCTATATTTACCTAAAATTTGACAAACTTTTCGTATTTTTGTTGGAAAATTATTTTTTTTTTCATCGCGAAATCGTTTAGTTTTTGCTCCTTCGTAACATCACAAAAGGATCAAAACATTACTTATAAATCTTAATTGTTTTTTGGTACAGTTTTTTTTTCTTTCAATTATTGTTCGCTCTCGTGAAATCTTCTCGTCTTCACTTCTCCTTGACTGCATAAATTGGTTATGCGCTACCGCTAATTTTTCGGTTGAGACTTCGTTAGTGAAAAATTATTTTTTTCGATGCCTACGGTAGAATATAATATAATTGATTTTTTTCTTCTATTTCGCATTTTGATGCTCGCGTGACATCTGTTGGTTGCTTTTTCGACACCACCGGGTATACTTGTGTATACTTAACGTAACAATTATTGATTGGAATTTTTTTTAATTCCTTTTTGGAAATTTTTTCTCGCGAAATATTTCGTTTTCACTTCTCGGTTACGGCACTAATTGTTGCTGCACTACCTAGTATTTATCAATTGAAGTCGTATAAAAAAAAAATTTGTTGTTGGTGAAAGCATTTGGGTTTTCATTCCTCTTAAACAGCTTAAATTGCTAATGCTCTACGTAGCAATTATTATTTGGGTTTTTATTATTTTTCCAACCGTTTCTCTCGTTCCGCTAACTGGTCGCTTCCGCTCTGCTATATCAGCATAAAATTATTTATGCTATATTAATAAATTGTTAATTGATTTTTTTTCCACTTTGTTTTCACGTTCTGCCAGATCGGTAGGTTCTCTTGGCTATAACAGCATTTAAATAATTTATGCTATAATTAAATATTATTGATTGCTTGTTTTTATACTTTTTATCTTTTCGACGATGCCTGTGACGCGAAGTACAGAAGACCTGTTGGGAGTGGGTAATCCTCCCAACGATGCCATTTGTGCCATGTGCAATGAGACCATTCATCCTACGGATGAAGTGGTTGAGACCTCGTGCAATCATTGCTTCCATGCTCTGTGCTTGCAGACTTGGCTAGAAACCAACAAGGCATGTCCGGTTTGTCGGTTGGCATTGGTTCCGGCAGTTGTAGGTCCTTCTCCGGCGGCGAATATTCTCGAAGTTGCTGGCAGTGTTAATCAACCAAAGCGGGGAAGAGGTGGTGGAGCACCACGGTATCGCCCCAACATGCGACAACAAGCAAATTTTAGATCGGACCATCGTGATAGTAGGCCTGAACCTCTGGACAATGCCATCTTACCGAACCAACCGAACCAACCGAACCAGGTTTCTGAAACCAAAGTTCACCAAATCGTTGCCGACTCATTAGGCCAACTCCGAATGGACATAAGCTCCATCACTTCCACCGAGCTTCAAGCGATGCTGTGCAATTTGAACCTTGGAGCTAACCCTCCTGCTAACGCGCCTAACCTTCGCCAACCTGAATGGCCAGAAGTTCTGCCTGAAGAAGCTCAGAGGCCTGTTCTTCCTTCATCGTTTCGGCGTCGAGCGAATCCTCCTCTTCCCGGTAGCGATAGAGACCCTGGCTCTAAGGAGCGAATTTCTAACGTGGTGCGAAATTGGCACGTGAAAATCGAGGGCACTTCTGATGACATTTCCGTTGATGAATTTATTTATAGAATTAATACTTTGACTTCTCTGCACCTTAATGGTAATTTTTCGGTTTTGTGCGAACACACTTTTTTCGAAGGCAAAGCTCACCAGTGGTTTTGGCGATATCATCGCAATGCCGATGAGGTTGAATGGTTTGATCTCTGCGATGCTCTGCGGCGCCAGTTCAAAGATTATACCTCAGATTTTGATATTCAAGACGACATACGACGTCGAAAACAAAAGCATTCAGAAACTTTTGATGATTTTCTTGACGCAATTTTGTGCTTAAGTGATAGACTCCGACATCCAATGTGCGAATCTGAGTTGGTAGAAACAGTTATACGAAATCTACGACCGGACTTACGCCATGAATTACTGCACTTGGACATTCGCAGCATTGCTATACTACGTCGAGAGGTTCGTAAACACGAACAATTTTTCGAGGACGTTCGTCCTAATAATAGTGTACCTCCTAGACATGCTGTTGCTCGTCGGCAATTATTTGAGTTATCTCATGATAATGATCCGAGTTTAAACGAAGTAGAAATTGACCTCGCTGAACAAGAAATCAATGCGCTAGATATCAGTAAGTTGAAATGCTGGAACTGCGACAAAGTTGGGCATAGATATCAAGATTGCCTGAAAGCTAGACGAATTTTTTGTTACGGCTGTGGAGCTGTTGACACTTACAAACCAAGTTGTCAAAAGTGTGCCGTGAAGGCAGAAAGCTTCAAACCGGATTTTTGTCGCGAGTCGAGCAGATCCCAAATAAATCGTCCTCGGATGTAATTCCGACTAAACTTTAAGTGAAATCCGATATTTCTACTTCCTTGTCTGCCTCGGCAAAAACGGCAATAGACCTTCCGGTTGATTCTCAACTTCTACCTTCTACCATCAAACCGTACCATGTTCGACTTGTTGAATATCGTAAAATTCGCGATAGAATTTTTGGAACTTCCGCTGTCAGGCGTCCTTCAGTTTGTTCTTCGGAACGTATTCGCTCATTTTGGAAACGAATAAAAGCCTTACACAAGTGTGTTGTCTCAGCCATAGTCTATCAAGGCTCTGATATACGGCCTTATACTAACCTTCTTATTGGAAAAAAATACATACATTTCGCTTATGGATAGTGGTGCTACAAAAAGTTGCATTGGTGGAAGTCTTGCTCAAGCCCTTCTCTCCGACTCTACAAAAAAACTTATTAAATTAAGAGGCAATGTTCGAACCGCTGACGGTCAACAACAACAGGTCGTGGGTTCGATTAGTCTTCCGATTACCTTTCATAACCATACAAAAAATTTAAATTTCTTGATTGTTCCTTCTATCGTCCAAGACGTGATTTGCGGCATGGATTTCTGGAATTTGTTTGATCTAAAAATTCAGCTAGTTCCGACCGTGAGCAAACTTTCTGCTTTTGAAATAGATACCGATAGCGTTCAGTTAAATGCTCTCCAGCGTAGAATGCTTGATTCCACAATAGCAGCCTTTCCTTCTTCGGAAAGAGAAGGTCTTGGTACTACCTCTCTGGTAGAACACGTTATCGATACAGGTTTAGCATCTCCTATAAAACAGAGATACTATCCCATTTCACCAGCTATGAAAAAGCTCCTATGTGGGGAAATTGACCAAATGCTCGAACTAGGTGTCATCGAAGAAGCCGAAAGTTCACCCTGGTCTTCTCCTGGCGTTTTAATTGTAAAGCCTGGAAAGGTTCGTTTTTGCATTGATTCAAGAAAACTCAATGAGGTGACGGTTAAGGATGCTTATCCTATTCCAATCATTGATGGTTTGCTTTCTCGTTTGCCACCCGTGCACATCATTTCAAAGATCGACCTTAAAGATGCATTCTGGCAGATCAAATTATCCAGAGATTCTTGTCCTAAAACGGCGTTTACGATACCCAATCGACCATTGTATCAGTTCACGCGCATGCCTTTTGGTTTGTGCAATGCACCGCAAACAATGTGTCGATTGATGGACAAGGTGATTCCGTACAATCTCAAAACTCTAGCTTTTGTTTATTTGGACGACCTGTTGGTAGTATCGCAGTCATTGGAAGAGCATATAGTGCATTTGTACGGAAGTTGCTTCTTGCCTTAGAAAAGCCGGTTTGACGATTAATGTCAATAAAAGTCAGTTTGGTCTCAATAAGGTCAAGTATCTTGGTTTTGTAGTGGGAAATGGTTCGCTTACTGTTGACCCCGATAAGGTGAAAGCCATAACAGAATATCCCGTTCCTAGAACAGTTCGTCAAATGCGCCAATTCCTAGGAATGACTGGGTGGTACCGGCGATTTGTGTCTGACTATGCAGCGGTTATTTTTCACCTTACTGAACTTCTAACGAAAAAGAAAACTTTCACGTGGAACCCTTCGGCTCAAGAATCTTTTGATGCCATCAAAGCTAAGTTGACGACAGCTCCTTTCCTCGTGCATCCTGACTACACTAGGCCGTTTATCGTGCAGCGCGACGCCAGCCAGTGCGGTGTTGGTGGTCTTTTAGCGCAAGTTGATGAGAATGGGGACGAAAGGCCCATTGCTTTTATGTCTCATAAACTCAACAAAGCGCAAAGAAACTATACCGTCACTGAGTTGGAATGTTTAGCCGTCGTGCTAGCGATAAAAAAATTTCGCGCCTACATTGAAGGTCACGAGTTTAAGGTAGTAACTGACCACGCAAGTCTGAAATGGCTGATGCGGCAAAAATACTTAAGCGGAAAACTAGATCGATGGGCGCTGAAAATCCAAGGGTTTAATTTTACAATTGAGCACCGAAAAGGTAGCGAGAATGTTGTGGCTGATGCATTG
Source organism: Dichetophora obliterata (assembly GCA_963920525.1). Taxonomy (NCBI): domain Eukaryota; kingdom Metazoa; phylum Arthropoda; class Insecta; order Diptera; family Sciomyzidae; genus Dichetophora; species Dichetophora obliterata. Next base: position 168,062,361 of record OY986437.1, on the reverse strand, counting down.
TCGCGGTCTTTTGAACCGGGTGACCCTGAATCGGTCGTGGCTGCACTTGAGTTAGAAACTTTGCCTGAAATAGACCTTGAGTCTTTACACTTCAATTCAGACGAATACCGAAAATTCAGAGAAAAATTGGCTTTATCACCTTTGCCAGATTATAAAATCATTGATGATTATGTTTACCGTCGTTTGGAATTTGACTCTGATACAACCGATCCTTCTCTGGCTTGGAAATTGCTTGTTCCTGCCGAATTGCGAGAAAGTGTGATCTATGCCTCTCACGATACTCCATCTTCTGCTCATGGTGGCATAGCCAAGACGCTTGAACGCATCCGTCGTTGTTTTTACTGGCCAGGTCTAGTTGCACAAGTACGAAATTACGTATTGAATTGTGAGTTATGCAAAACTTCAAAGTCACCTACACATATCCTTCGTCCACCTATGGGTCAAATGACAGAAACGGAACGTCCATTTCAAAGACTTTACGTCGATCTAATCGGACCCTTTCCTCGTTCTAAGAGAGGTAACATTGGAATGTTGATAGTCTTAGACCACTTTTCGAAATTCACTTTTCTGAAACCTCTAAAAAAATTTACCTCGAAACTTATCATGGATTTTCTGAAAGAAAGCGTGTTTGACACCTTTGGTGTTCCTGAGTCAGTTGTTTCCGATAACGGAAGTCAGTTCAAGAGTAAAGACTTTGAACTTTTTCTGGCAAAATATGGCATAAATCATGTGAAACTTTACGCTCATATATACGAAAAGATCAACGCTTGTGGGATGTGTATATAAGTAGCATTAACAGCTCGTTGCGCAAAAGCGTTCATCAGTCAATTGGACAAGCACCATATTATGTTGTATTTGGTCAGCACATGATGACTCATGGCAAAGATTATAAAATCTTGAAAAATCTTAACTTGCTTTCGGAGGGTTCAGAGAGGTTAAAACGAGAAGATGAGTTTTCGATAAAACGAAGTTTAATTCATAAAAAAATGAAAGATTCCTATGACCTTAATGCCCGATCTTATAATTTGCATTCTCGTCGTCGTCAGTTTGATATTGGTCAAAAAGTGACCAGACGTAATTTTTGCCAGAGCAATTTGCTTAAACATTTTAACGCCAAATTGGCTCCAACCGGAGTCAAAGCCATTGTTAAACAAAAGCTCGGCAATGCCTATTATGTACTGACTGATTTAGAGGGAAAAACGCAAGGCACGTATCATGCGAAAGATATTTGGTAGCGGTTAGCTGGGATTCAATTTTTTTTGTTTTATATTGGTTTCGAAGGGTAAGATGTTGGGTACGGTTGGGTTGTCCGTGTTGGTAAAGAAAATTTCTTGTGCATAGTTCAATATAGATAGACTGTTCGCATTCCTGATATTTTTTTTCTGTTGTTTTGATTGCGACGACCATGGGTAAACTGACCTAAGTTGAAAAACTAAAAGTTATACACACTTTTCAGACACTTGTTTGCAGCTGGCTTTGTCAAGCATCTGTTTTGTGGGGGGTGAAAAATTCTCAAGCGTCAGATGGTCGTTTGATAGCTAGTAGTAGCGGAGGTTGGCGAACCAACCGTAATGAAATTGCCACTGACATAACGCAACCTCAATTTTGACAGCTAAGTCGACAGTTGTTTCCCTGCTCAGGCTTGAATTTGAATTCAAAATTCAAATCAGCAGAGGAAACACTACGACTGATCAACCGAAAGAGTTTTTCTCATCGGCTCACCCGGTAGAACCCGTGGTGTTGTGCCCTTGGCTGGTCTGGACTTTGAATTCGAATTCAAACCTGAGCTGGGATTTCAACCCGGAAGCCCTTAAATATAAATGATGGTTTTTTTGTTTGTTTCTTTTTTTTGCTTGCAAAATAATTAGCCAAAACGTGTCTGCCGTGGTTAATTAGTGCCTACATTTTGACATCGTTCAAATTGCCAGCTGACATGGTTGTTTGTTTGCAAACATCGAAAAACGAGGGTCAAACCCCGCGTCCGACAGTTTGTGCAAACATCGTTTGCACCAACATTCGGTGTAAGCGGACATTAAACCATGTCCTATAACTTGTAACTCATGTAAACGCCCATACCATAGGTGACGGCTGTCAACGAAAAGAGCGATGGCTGGCTAACTTCCGGCCTTTGTCTTTCTTTTCGTTGATGTCCACCTGTCAATTCTAACATGAAGTTGTAGGTAAGAAAAAAAAAATCTCTTTACAGAAGAAAAATCGAATATCTTTAATCATTTTTAAACAAAGCTTTACTTCAATTGCACCATCAACAATTGAAGAATTTCTGTTCGTTGGTCATTGCCCACCATTATAAACTAGTCCTTGTGTGCATGTCTGCAAGTTAGCTGCTGACAAGGAACGGCTAGTGAATTTTTACTCAGCATCATATCTGCGCACTGATACCTATGCGACCGCATTTTATTGGTTTTTCTGCACTGGAACTACGACAACGCAGTCCGATGCAAAGAGTAATAGTTATGATTTAATTGTACCGGTGGATGCAGGCTAAAGCGATAGACCTCGCATCCAAATTTCTCCATATCACCAGCAAAAGCAGCTTTTGTAACGCAAACGAATCAAAGGTAGGGTTCAAAACAAAGGCAATTATTGACATCTTCCAATATCACCAAATATCTCTCTTAGATAATGCATCGAGAAGTCTAACTTCCGACCTAAGCAAGCAATTGCATAATTTGCATCATCTCATATTGGTGATGATACACCATCATTTACTTCAATTAGTAGCAAGATTTCAAAATCATCTTGGCGTCATAGGCCAGCAACTCCTCGAAAACATCAGAATCTTCAACCACATCACCAGCGTCATCAATACCAGTTGGAGCAGCAGCAGTAATAACAACAGCAACATCAAGTGACGACCACTTTAGTGACTGCGTAGCACTGCGAACACGCTCACAAATAGTCTCACCCGAAGAGCACAGCAGCTATTAACAACACCAGCAGCTAACAACAACAGCAGCTAACAACAGCCACGAACAGCACGCAAAATATCACCAACAGCTCGGCCGAATAGCCACTAACATGGCACAACAACATCTGCAGCTAACATCATACAGCGCTAGCATCATCACATAAAACGATAGTAGCAGGAGTGACATCCACAGCAAGCAACGGACACCACCAACACCACTAAGGATCCAACCCCCCCCCCAAACAAGTGGGACCACAGGTTTAATTTTCTTATTTTTTGATTTGTATAATATATTTATCCCGGTTGTTAGAAAAACCGAGAAAACTCTAATTAGATATTTTTTACAAAATAATATTATAAAGTTGTACTCGAAAAAGAGACAACAGTAAGCAAGAAGCAGGAAGGAGTAATACTTAGTTGAGTTCATGGTGTGGGAGAACTAGGTGTTGGTGAGTTTTTGACAACACCAGGAATTTCTTTGCTCATGTCAAGAAATTGTGAGCGAAAGAGCGGAACAGTTGATGGTTGTAAAATTGTGTTATTTTGTTTGAGTTGCTAGATGATGATCTATAGTTTTATTGTGCGAATTAAGTGTAAATAACATATTTAATGCAATTAATTGGGCCGTGTTGTGTTGACAAAAAGTTATTGCAGTTGTCTTCGTCGATTTGCCAAGTTGGTCATTGATTGTTTTGGCCATTTTATCAGAAAAGTGCGCTGGAATGTGTCGCCGACATGAAACTTTGGCCAGCATGCAAATTGGCTTGCTTTCATATCGTTGTTTTTGTTGCATAATGCACAGCGTCTCATACATTTTTTTTTTGATTTCCTCATCACTTTACTCTCACTTTAATCTCAGTAAAAATGTTATAAAATTACAGAAAGACAAAAATTTAACAAAATTTGTTTTCATTGCAATTCGCCATCAGCTGTTTTCGACAAGAGCGGGGAAACCTAATTTTATCATCTTGAGAGAGAAGTGGCAAACTCACTAACACCTCTATTTCTTACACCATGGTTATGGTTGTTTTTTTTTATGCCAAAATGAAGTAATCCAGCCTGGCATTTTTAGTTTTGGTGCATTTTTCGTTAAGCTTGTAATTTTTTTGTGCTACTCGCAGCAACATTTTGTTTGTTTCTGTAGATTTTATTACCTTCATTCGGTAACAAAAGTGAGTTTAATTTATAGATATATTAATTGCTGATTACACTTATTATTAGTATAATTATTATTACTACATTACGTCATGTTTTTAAGCCATTTTATGGTATTGCACATGTAAATTAATTAATTAATTATTATTGAGGACTAGTTTTTACAAAAATATTTACTTTTACTCCGTATAATTATGCAACAATTATCAGAAGGAAAAAGAATAATATTAATGGTAATAATTATGTTCTGCACACGAACATAAATTTTTTTTTTTGGTTGGCAACTAAACTGATTTTTTTTGGTGTGTACAAAATTCCTTATGTTTTAATTATATAAATAAGAAATGGAATTTTAAAAGAAAGTAAGGATAATGAGCTAGAAAAAAAAACATTTCGCTAAGGTTAGTGAAGACGATTAGTAACTAAACCGAAGCTAACATAAAATCAAAATAAAATCAACTTAATTCGAAACGAAACGGAAATAAAACCTTTAAAAATCCGAAAGTAAGCGGAAATAAAAGCAAAATAAGTCAAAAGTAAAGCAAATTGAAATCATTAAAATTCAAAACAAAATTAAGATTAATTATAATTACCGAACAAAACTAAATCGCGACACCATTAAATTAATTCGAAATACAAGTTCGAATCGGATTCTGAACAGAATAAAAAAAAAATTAATCCGGGAACTTAACATGAAGATAAATCGAAAAGCAAAATAACATTACAATCGAATTGTAATAAATCTAATTCTGCTATAAAAATTATAACATAATTAGAGACAAAAATAAATCTGACTAAAAAACTTAAATAAAATTTTATACGAAGATTAAAAAGGTACGTGGTGTTTTCGGTACGCTGAAGACTTGAACTTAATTTTTGATTAATTTGGAATTAACCAAATTAATCTTAGAAATTTTCAGTACACTGAAAAAAAAAATTTGCACTTGCCTTTTTGATGAAATTAAAATTATAAAAAAAAAGTTTTTCCGTACACTGAGAACTTTAACATCATTTTTGATTAATTTGAAATTAACCAAATAAGTCTTATAAGTTTTCAGTACACTGAAAAAAAAATTGCACTTACCTTTTTGATGAAATTACTCTTATGAAAGAATTTTCTGTACACTGTAAACTTTAACCTAATTTTTGATTAAATTGAAATTGACCAACTTAATCCTAGAATTTTCAGTACACTGAAAAAAAAGAGAGAAGAAAAACCCGCACAACGTATTATTTACTTTTCCTTATGATATCGTATAAGTCACACAAAGAAAAAGATAATTTAGATTGTAATAATAATTTAACCAAAACATTCCTGTAAATTTTTTTTTTGCTTATCATTGAAAATAAAAATCCCTTAAAATGGGTAGTTTGTTAAACTGCTAAATGGTGTAATATTCTTTGGAGGATGAAAAGTAAGGGCATGGTTAGGGGCTGCTGCACTTAGGTGCACGATGTGGGTTAATGAAACCAAATTTTTCGTTCATTAACAGGTTGGGCGGGTATAGACGTTGAGGGAAAATACCACCATCCTCCCTCATGCTATACGGTGCATAGAGGCTACGGTTCGGTTACGTTGCCTCTTTCGGGTTTTCTTTTTTTTTCCTCTCTCCCATCCGTTTCCTGTTTCCGCCCATGAATTAAAATTCAAATTATTTGAATTTTAATTCAAATGGTCCTTATCCGTTTCCCGTTAACGTCTGCATACAATTAACTTGTGCAGATCGCATCCCACGACTTCCTGACGAAGCAACCCCACGACCATTTTCCCTGAGCTAAGCTGAAGCGTAGCTAGGTATGCAGATGCTCGCTAAGTCAGGAAGTGCCTCGTCATCCGATATGCGGATGTCACGACGCTGCGAGTTGGATGGTCGGTCTGTCACAACCCATCCTAAGCGAGCTCCTTTTGGTAGGAAACAAATTTGTATTTTTAATTTAAATTATTCAAAAAAAAAAAAAAAGGGAAAAATCCACAACAAGAAAATCAAGCTTTAGTTTTTTTTTGTGCAGTAACACACACATACTTTGGCCCCGAATTTGTCTAAATCATTTTTTGTTTCATATTCAATATTTTCGTATTTATCTATATTATATTATTTATTAAACCATGTCATCTAAATATAATAATTAATTTATTACAGGAAAAAGGGTAATTTGTGAAAATTCATAAATTGATTTATATTAAACAATTGTAAATTTATATATATGTACTTTATTTTTATTTGTGAGTGCACCACTTGAATACATTAAAATTTTTTTGTGAACATTTCTGAATTCAAGAAGATACCAGCAATCTTAACATGGTCATAGTGTACCTTCTATATTTTTTTATGTTTAAATTAGTCTTTTGTTTTTGTTTTAATGATGATATTTTAATAATTAATTACAATTAGTTATCTTTATAATTATAATTGAAATCCTCGAACATATAAGAGTTTTTTTTGATTATGATTGTATTGAACATTGTTGTTTGTGGTTAATTTTATTTTGATTATAATATGTTTTTTTGTGAGTGTCCCATTTAACTAACAACAGTTTTTTTACACTGTTAAAATTATAGAATATAGAAAATTTTTTTTAATAATTATATGGAACATTTAATTTAGTCATTAATTATAAAATACTAACTATAATTATTATAATTATAATTATTTAATAATTATTAAACCTTTGTTTTTTGTTGGTGTTAAATGGTACATGATAAAAAAAAGTTATATATGATTTTATTTTGTTAATTACATACCTCACAATTACTTAGTACTTAAATAAATAATATAGGGTTTAGATTCTAGAATATGTAAAATTTTTAATAATAAACAGTGGTGATCATCTGAAAAGAAAAGAAAGAAAGCAATATTAAAACTTGTAAATTTTCAAATATAGTGAAAATTGGCTGTAATAAAAAAACTAGATTCCTAAGGCTTTAGTATCACACGTATGGTTGTAATAACGTATAGGAATAGCTTTGCGTCTGAAAATAGAAGAAAAAATTTGTAAAATGTGAATAATGTTTAAATTCAAACTAATGGTTTGCTTATTTAATTCGTGGTGGGGAAATAAGTACAGGGGCGGGTACGAATGGTGATTAAAATGCGTTAGGGCGAACACTTTTTTGTGTTTTGTTCATTTGTGGAGTTATCATAAACCATGCCTCAAGATAACCATGGAGGGAGGGTACGCAGGAGGGCCAACATCTCCCCAATTTCTTTGGATTTGTGCGTTGGTGGGATCATAAAGATGGAAATGGGTAGGGTGAAGTTTTGGTTCCGATTGTTTAATGCATTTGGTTTTGATTTAATATATTTTTTTTTGCTTTTGTTGAATATTTTGATGAATTAATTTCGAAATTATTAATTAGTTTACTTCTTTTTTTGGTTACTTCAAATTGCATTTTTGTTCTCAAACTTCCGGTTTGCACCGAAGTTATTGTTGCGTCCTCGACCTGGCCTGAAGGGTTAAGAACAGCGCCCATAAAGACCGTGGGCTAGTCGGTGTCATTCAGGCCAAGTACGATACAAAGGGACACGTAACACTGTACATAAATACGTATTTTGAGCGCGTGGTGTACTTAAACGAATCGTAAATACGTATTCTGAATATATGCGTATCTGAAAAATTTCGTAAATGCGTAATTTGAGCGTGTGCCGTAGAAATTACATAACGAACAAATTATGTAAAAACAACGTATGGTGTACATCGTAAAAAGATAATCGTACATCGTACAGAGTACGTAAAAAGTCCCTCAATACTATTTTGTTAATACGTATTCGGAAAGAACAGTGTACGTACAAGCAATGTATGGAGTACTTTACCAAAAAAATATTCTCAACGAACAAGTACGTAAAAACAACGAATAGCATTCGTAACTGTGTTTGTAAAATTTTTAGCTCTACGTACATCGTGCATAAAATAAACACATGGGTATACGTTAAACCAACGTTTTCTTACATGGGACCAATTTCAACGAACGCGTTTGTTGCTTAAACGAACGTATTCGTTGTCATTACTTCTTTTTTTGGTTCAGTGTAAAATGAAGCCGCTGTCCCAGTAACTGGAAAATTATTTGCAAATATAGGAATCGTACTAAATCGGGGTTTCACACAAACGTACATGTCAGCTGACATGTACGACGACAAACTAACGGGAATATTTTGTGGAGTTTTCAAACAATCGTACATGTACGACGACTGCATTTCATTGCGGGCTCTCAAATAGAACACATAGGCTTAATGGCTGAACAATTTTTTGATGAACTTATAATTTATCATTCATTTTCCATATTTAGAGAATTTTTTACAAATTTTAATTAAATAAAATTTTCTATATTTTCTATATGAAAAATTTTCTATGATTTAAATACAAATTCTAAATATTTGATAATTTACATCATGATTTGATTTAAATACAAATTCTAAATGTTTGAATTCTAGTTTTTTGATAGTTTAAAATCGTTTATTGAGCTTTAGGTCAGGTTAGAACAATAATTTGCTCTAATGAATTTTTTCCAAGGAAACAACAACAACATTTTCAATATGAAAAGGAAAACATCACTAGCTGATTTTATTGCAATTTCGGCCCTGCTAAAGGCTTCATCAGAAATCTTTACGATGCCGGCGGGAGTCGATCCCGGGCCATGCTTGTCTCGTGCAAGCGCATCTTAGCGCAATACACCACAGAGGCGATGAGATTTCAGTTTCAATTTCTGAGTATTTCTCCCTTTTCTTGTTGTTGTTTTTAATTGATTTTATTTTAATTTATTCTTATGTTACAGCATAATATGTTGTTAGCAAATCTAAAAACAACTTCAGTAACTATGCTTTTAAGTGGTGAATTCCGGCAAACTGTTGGACTCCATATAATAACATAAGCATAAACTAAAGTAAAAGCAATTAAAAACAACAACAAGTAAAAAGGGAAATTGAAACTGAAATCTCATCGCCTGTGTAGTGTATTGCTCTAAGATGCGCTTGCACGGACAAGCATGGCCCGGGATCGATTCCCGATGATGATGATGATGAAGCCTTTAGCAGGGCCGAAATTGCAATAAAATCAGCTAGTAATGTTTTCCTTTTCATATTGAAAAATATTGTTGTTGTTTCTTTGGAAAAAATTCGTTAGAGCAATTAATTATTTCCCTAACTAATATTCTAACCTGACCTAAAGATCAATGAACGGTTTTAAACTTTCAAACCTCTAGAATTTGTATTTAAAATAAAGAATGTTTTAAACTATCAAACACTTAGTCTTTGTAGTTAAATCATAGAAAATCAAAATTTTAATTAATTATGAACAGTTATAAAGTGTTTCAAACGTTTTCCAAATTAATTTTCTCTAATTTTTTTCCGCTCTGTTGCTGTTCACCCGCTGACGCTTTTAATAAAATGAAAAAATGCAGCAAGTCGGATCGACTTGCCTTCACATGCCCAACATGTCGGTCCGACCTGCAGAAAAATCAAAAATTTTTAATTTTCGTCCAATATGACGGTCCGACTGTCTAATTTGCTTTCGTACATTTCATCGAGTATGTCCGAGTTAGCGTACATGTACTTTCATCTGAAACCCCTAATATGTCATTAGAGGGATTCACATGATCCTACATGTTGTCACGCCTGGTGTGATGGCCTTGAATTTGAAACATTTCAAATTGAAGATAACATGTTGTCAGTCGGCTGTATCGAGCGTTCGAACGGTCAAATAAGAGGCTTGTCATACCATGCGTGATAACATATAGGACCATGTCCTATATGTTTATTTCCCAATAATTGATAAAAACACAGTCTTATCATTTTTAATAAATATTAAAACATCATACAAAAGTGGTCCTGATAACATACCTTCATGTATATTAAAATACTGCTATGAAGAATTAGTAACTCCAATCTCTTTACTATTTACTTCATCATTAAAATCCTGCTATTTTCCTGCAGCCTGCAGCATTCATTTATTATTTTGCTGCATAAGTCCGGAAATAGGTCTTTAATTGATAACTACCGTGGCATCGCAAAATTAAGCGCTTTCCCTAAACTTTTAGAGGCAATTGTTACATCAGGACTATCGCATAGCGTTACATCTTTAATGTATCCTTTCCAACATGGATTCCTTTCTGGAAAATCCACTGTTACTAACCTTCTCGAATTTACATCAAAAACTATATAAAATTTTTTAAAAGGCATGCAGACTGATGTTATTTACACGGATTTAAGCAAAACTTTTGACGTTGTAAATCACAAACTATTGATCTTAAAATTACATCTTGTTGGATTTCCTACACCGTTGGTAAAGTGGATTGAATCTTACTTAAGTAATAGAACACAATCTGTTCTTTTTAAGCTCAAGAAATCACATGAGTTTCCTGTTACTTCAGGAGTACCTCAAGGAAGTCATCTTGGGCCCCTTCTGTTTCTACTTTTTATATATTTAATAAAAACTTCTCTAGTGCGGCCTATCTTAGAATACGATTCAGTTGTTTCGTGCCCACGATACGGTTGTTACATAGACGACATTGAATTAGTGCAGAAACAATTTCTTTTGTTTTGCTTAAGCTATCTTTATTGTAATACTGATTTTCACTTACCATCTTATGAATATCGGTTACAACTCTTAAATCTTCCTTCTTTAAAAAATCGGAGAATTGTGATAAATGCTTGTTGGGTTACAAAACTTTTACATGGATATGTCAACAGTCCATATTTATTGAGTAAAGTATATTTTAATATTCCTCTTCGTCCTAGAAGATCTTTTGAGTTACTCCACATGAACTTTTGTAGAACTAATTATTTGCAAAATGAACCTCTTAGAAGCGCTTGCGGTGATTTTAATTTTGTATCTGATGTTATATCCTTAAGTGAATCCATGGACTCAATCAAACATAAAATTATAGATTACCTGCAGTACCGTCGTAGATTATGTAAAGTTCTTTCAAACATATATCTGATGCATCTGGTGATTTGTAAACACATTAATATAACAATCTAAATGGATAAATGGACCTAAGCGTAAAATGGAAAATTTTGGTGAATAAACATCTAAATAATCTGAATGGACCTAAAGCTGGGATCTTCAGTTGCCTCATATCTTCATGATGATTGTAACTACACTTGTCGACGGTACCGTGGTGTCTTGGGTCTTTTTACCTCTTGAAACACTACGTTAGATCGATTTGTAATATATTAATATGAGTGGCCGATAAGACCTAGTTTGTCTTGGTGCCTGCGTTCGAAACTGGTTTTCTTTATTTTATGAAAATTGGTTTGGTGACGTTGACCTAGTTTGTCGAGTAACCACCCTGTCAAGCCTGGACCTCACCGGCTTCAGGAAGACAGAACGATATATATTATATATTTACCTATTGGAGTGGTGTTTTATTGGGTATGAGACCTTGTTTGTCACACGACTCCGCCGGATACAAAAATTGTTGCTAACTTGACCTTGTTTGTCTTGAAAACGCAACCCTGCTTTGCTGATATTACCGATTTTGACTTAACTTTTTTTTTGTTATTTTTTATACTTTAATAAAATTATATACTTTAAGCAATTTATTAAAACTTTTTAGTTTGTTAATAATACATGATTTGAATCAAAATCATACTTTTTATTTTTGAATTGTATTAAATATCTTATTTTATAATTTTAAATTTGCTATAAAACCTGTTAAGATTAGCAATCAAATAAATAAATAAATAAATAATGAAATGGTTTAAGCTTTTTTAAAAATAAAATCGAATGCTTGCGAATTTGACATTATTCCCTTTAAATTTTCTAAAATTATTTTTCCGTATATAAAGGAACATTTACTTTATTTTTTTTAATTATATTTTTACTACATCTAATTTTCAGATGCTTGGAAAATTGCTCGATTTGCTGAAAAAATAAAAGAGTCGGTTAATTCAAGTGATATTGATAATTTAAGACCCATACTGCCTGTTTTATCGAAGGCTGTTGAAAATCTCATTAAAGTTCAAACTAATGAGGGATCTCTTTTATGCAGTAGTCAACTGGGTTATCTTAATGGATATAATAGGGTGTTTTTTTTATAGAGTAATATAAGTTTAAATCATAATAAAACATAGTGATATATTTTTAATTTCAATGAAACGGGCTAAATTGGATAGAAAATTTTATGACATTAATGTTTAAATATGATTTCGCCCATGTTGATTTCCAGGTGTTCAATTGTTTGTGGTTTATCAACGTAAACAAGTGACCTTACATAACCCCAAAGAAAATAATACAATGTGGTTAAATCACAAGACCTTTTTTATGGGCCAATTCATTGGGCCATTTCGTGAAATTATTTTATCGTCAAAAGTTTCCTTGAGTAAATCAATTGTAGCGCCCGTTGTGTGGCATGTGGCTCCGTCCTGTTGGAACCACATATCAGCAAGATTAATGCCAGCTAATTGAGGTACGAAAAAACTTCGAATCATATTCCTATACCGTTCACCATTGACAGTAACATTCTGACCATCATCGTTTTTGAAGACATATGGGACAATGACTCCGCCAGCCTAAAAAGCGCACCAAACAGTAATTTTCTTTGGATGTAATGGTGTTTCGACAAAAGCTTGTGGATTCTCCTCACTCCAAATACGACAATTCTGTTTATTTACGTACCCATTCAACCAAAAATGGGCTTAATTGGAAAATCAAATTTTCCATGGAAATTCAAAATCAATATCAATTTGTGCTTCAGCCCATTCGCCAAATTGGCGGCGCATACGATGGTCGTTTGGCTTTAATTCCTGCATAAGTTGAATCTTGAAAGGTCTTAAGCTAAGATCTTTTCGTAAAATCTTCCATAAAGTGGAAGGACACAACCCCAGTTGCTGAAAACGGCGACGAATTGATTGATTAGGATCATCTTCAATGCTTTCCTGTACAGCGGCTACAGATTCTTCAGTGCGCACTGGTCGGCGTCTCACGGGATGCACATTATCAGTAACAGTAAATGTTGTCCGAAAACGATCTATTGTTTTTCGAAGTAGCAGCTCTGAAGGACGATTATGTACGCCATAAAATGAACGAAGTGCACGATAAGTTTGACGAACAGAACCATTATTTTGATTAAAAATTTCCACAATTTGCACGCGTTGCACGCGTTGCTCTGGTGTAAGTCGATCCATAGTAAAATGTCAAAGCAAACTAAAAAAAAGTAACTATCAGCTATTAAATGGGTGGTCAAATAAAGCAGTGATTTCAACTCAAAGTTGTATTACTCCATAAAAAACACCCTTTACAACTTCTTTCTTATTGGTCCTTACGGATAAAATAAGACGTTTAGTAAACGATAATAAGATTTGCGTTCTTTTTCCCCCTGATTTGTCTGAGGTATTTGATTTAATTAACCACAGAAAGCTCATTTAAATATTAGTAAGCTAGTTTCAATTTTCTAAGACTTCCTGCAAACTACTGTTTTCATATTTGAGCGGACGTAAACAATTTCTTAATTGTAATAACTGTTTATCGGGTATACTTGAAGTCACCAACAGTTCGGTGCTTGGCCCGATCCTATTTATGCTATACATAAATAGTCTGACCAAGACTATTGTTGCAATATTTGTACGACTTTTATTTTTGCTGACGACATTCAGCTGCTATTTTCTAAAGAATACTAATTTTTAGACGTTTTTGAGTCCGTTATAAATTACAACACCTTCACTATATCCTCTTGTCTCATGACCTTAAAATTAACGCCTCAAAGATTTAAGGAATGTTCTTTAGTAAAATAGATGTTTAAATGTTGATATCTCTATAAATATAAACAACATATATATTAATTTTATTGACGAATTTAAATGCCTTGGTGTAATCATTGACAGAAAACTTACGTTTGAATCGCATATTAAGAGCATAAGTTCAAAAATAAATTTCACCTTGCATGCATCTATATCTGCATCTATGTCTATCAAAGATAAAAATCAGGCAAGTCCATGCTTTGCTAATGTCTACCTTGACATAATGTATTGAGGAACTTACAGGTACTCTTTCCACAAATTAAAGAAAATACAACTAGAATATGAAAACACAAAATAGAATATGAAATTTACCTTTAATGTAAAAGTTCGAGATCATATCTCCTCATATGTTTTTCAGTTTCTTAATTGCAGTTTTTTAAATTTTACTAAAACAAGGTTGCTCATGGATTTTTTTAAAACGATAAAAAATCAATTGCCGGTATACTTAGTAAATTGTTTGTTTTTTCTCGTTCTTCAAGAAATGTCCAAATTACATATCCCTCTATTTCTTGTTCTTTTTTTGAAAGATATTTTCATGTTAGAGTGGCTCATTGTTGGAACGATCTGCCCACTGCATTAAAATCGTTTGCTTCTATAAATGTTTTGAAGCGTACGCTCCTAGATTGTTACAGTGATATGAATTTGTAGTGTGAGTGGGCCTACTTTGTTTTGATTTGGTCGCTGTGAACGACTTATTTGATACTTTCTTTATATATTAACCATATAGTTTTTCAGGGGTAGCCTTATTATTTTTTGGGATAAATTTTAATTAAGATACTAATATATTTTTAAGTTTTGAAACTTTTTCTTTTATTCATTTAGCACATAATCTTCTTTAACTATAATTTTGTAATTTGGCCTGAAGGCTTTTGAAATTATATTTAATGAACAAATGTTGTGTGTTTCACTGGTTTTCTGTAATAAGATTCTGCTGTAAGTGATGGAAAGTTTTTGAGTATTGTAGTGTACTTGTTGTCTAGTGTGATTAATTTAGACAGTGTAGTTTCGGTCAATGCTGTGAACGCGTTCACTGATGGTTTTGTTAGTGGATCAATAAGTTTTTATGTTTGAAATCTATAAAGAGTCCATATTTCGCAAGGAAATCTGCTCCTGTGCTAATGTGAAAGTGAATGGTTATTCGCGTCTGAGTTTCAAATTTATGTTTAATAATTTCTTTCCAAGTCAAGTCAGAAGTCTTTTTGTGTGATTTAAATTTGTCTATTGGTAGCACTGAAACTTCTGCTCGCTGTCGATCAAAAAATAATTTTGTTGTCTGTGTTTTATATGAATGTCTGTGCGTGTAAGTGTAATAGAACTTCCATCATTAGCCGCCGCAGTGATGGAGTTATCTAGTTTGTTGTGTTTATCGTTTTGAGCAAATGTGCATGGTTGTTTCCATTTTCTAGCTGATTTACCGAATTTAAAATTGTATCTACATACCCAGCTGGCAGGACGTTGCCATATATTAGAGAACTATTGTTATTAAATCTTCACGAGTTATTATTATATTATAGCGTATTGTAGCGCAACATATATAATTATATTATGTATATATTTTTTGTTATTATAACGCGAACGACTGTTTTGTTCGTTCCTTAGTTCTTGCACCTCGAAAGAGAGTTTATTGAACCATTCTAAAATTTTGGAAGTAGTTTCGGAAAGTGTTTGTGTTATAATAGCTAATTCAGAGTTCGAAACGGCTTTCATCGCTTGATGAGAATTTCTGTTAACTATTGAAACTTCTGATTCAGTGATAACTTCCCATAAGTTATTTCAATCTGTCTTCTCATACTCTGAGCTCAGACCCAGTCAAAGCGATATTAAAGCTTTTTGGTAGTTTACGTAGCCATAACTTTTGAATGATATCGTTATTGACTGATAAGCCGGCTAATGTAAGTAATGAGCGATAAAACTGAGATGGTTTTTGATCTCCTATCTCAGAATTTGATAAAATTTTGTCAAACCTCTTGTTCTTGTGATGGAGGTAAAATATAATGTTATTTATTGTTGTTATAGTCCTTTTACTCTATTTTTTACAGGTATTTTTAAAACGTCGAAGTTTGGGCGCGCACTGCTTTCTAATAGCTTGCCTTTTTCTCCAGATCGTTCTCTTCCAAACCAACCGGGCTTACCATTTCCTCACTTTTTTGTGGGAAATCTTGTCTTCCCGTTAAATGTTAATATGATGCGTCCAGTTCCTAGCCAGAACCTGTAACAAACAATTGTCACGTTATGTGCCCAGTCTTGGCCAAGATGTCGGAAGTGCCAAGTCTCACAGCAACGAAGCAAGTCATGCACGCCTAGCTATGCTTCGAACGTAGCTCAGAGAAAATGGGAGTGGGTGTTGCTTGGACCATGGGATGCCTGGGGGTTACAGGGAATAATCATTTCCGGTGCAGAAGGTTAAAGGAGTAACGTCACATCAAACGGACTCAAAAGTGGACGGAAACCGCAAAAAATCAGGAAACTAATAATCAAGGAAAAAAACATGTAAGACCAAGAAGACCGCGGCTTGGTGACGGTAATTTCAAAGTAGGGGAGGAGAAGAGGTGTCATTCTCCCCAGCCGGTCTTTACCGCTCAATCTTCTCCTATTCCAAATGTTTATCAGAGCCCTCTTAAAACACGGAGCCAAAAATTCACTTACCCCAACGCATTCTCCTGGAAGGTGAAGAAATAATAAAAAGTTGAAGCTTATCATCCTAACTTGAACAAACAACATTTTACAAGCTTAATTATGTACTGCTATTATTATATGCCAGTTTTCCTAACACCTAACATTTTATTAGAAAGTTCTGATTTGATTCGTTTCTTTGGATCAGTGTAAATTTTCAAAGTTTAATTTCAGTAGGTTTCATTTTAGTTTTAGAGTAGACATTAAGAATTTTAGTTTACTTAGATTTAAATTAGTTTTAGAGTAGCTTAGTTAATATCGATTTTAGGTAGATTCGAATCTAAGTTTAGTGTGGAGCAATTAATTTTGATTTTTATTGCATCTATCTAAGTTTTACTTTACTTTAAATAGTGTTGTTCAAGATTAAGTAGCGCATTCGTGTACTTTAAAATTATGTTTACTATAGTTCAGTTTATGTTTAATCATATGTTAGTTTCAATTACGTTAAGGGTATTTTAGTTCTGACTATTTTTAAATTGTATTTTAGTTTTGGTTAAATTAAGTTTATTTTAGTTCGGAACATTTTTAAATTTTATTTTAGTTTGGTTAAATAAGGTTTATTTTAACTCTGAATACTTTAAAATAGTATTATAGTTTTATTTGAATTAAGTGTATATAGTTTTGTATCTTTTAAAATTGTAATTTAGTTTTATTTAAATTAAGTTAATTTTTGTTTGATTTTTTTTAAAGTTAATTTTAGTTTTGGTCAAATTAGCTTTATTTAAGTCTGAAAATTTTTAAATAGTATTTCGGTTTTATTAAAATTAAGTTTATTTTAGTTCTGTATCTTTTGAAACTGTAATTTAGTTTTACATAAATTAAGTTTAATTTTGGTCTGTATATTTTTAAAGTTTACTTTAGTTTTATTTCAAGTAAGCGTATTTTAGCTCTGCATTTTTTGAAATTGTAATTGAATTTTATTTTAGGTCTGTATATTTTTAAAATAGTATTTTAGTTTAATTTAAATAAAGTGTATTTTAGTTCTGTATCTTTTGAAATTGTAATTTAGTTTTATTTAAATTAAGTTTGTTTTAGATATGTTTATTTTTTAAAGTGCATTTTTGTTTTGGTTAAATTAGCTTTATTTAATTTTTAAATGTTTTTTTGTGATGTTTAAATTTAAGTTTATTTCATTCTGCTTACATTTAACGTAGCTTGTTTGTCCGAGTCCGAGTATACGCAGAATACTGGATTGGCCCTCACGCAGTCCACATAGCGCACCCATCGTGCTAGTGAAAAAAAAACCGACTTTTGGTGGCTCTGCGTAGACTCAGTTGAACGCAAAATCTGTAGCGGAAGCATACCCACTGCCACGAATGCATCACTACCTACCAGATACCGATGGAATACAACAGCAAGAAATATACTGCGTTCACTGTGCCTGGAAGAGGTTTATTCCAGTTGGAAGTCATGCCTTTTGGATTGCACTCTGCACCGACAACATTCCAGAGGGCGTTAGATCAAGTGATCGGCCCGGAGCTAGAGCCATACGCATTCGCTTACTTGGACGACATCATTATGACGGGCTGTTCAAAAAGGGAACATCAAAACAACCTGAAAGAGTTCTTCCGGCGTCTCAGAGCAGCCAATCTGCTCTGAGTTCTCGTCAGCGAGAACGGTATCCACACCGATCCGGACAAAGTCGCAGCTAAACAGATGTTGACACCACCTACCAACCTTTGAGAACTGCGACGCGTCCTCGGAGTTGCTTTCTGGTATCGTCGATTTGTGCCAGACTTCTCCGTCATTGCGCAACCCATGACAGCCCTGCTCAAGAAAGGCAAACACCGGAAGTCGGGCCCGGAGCAACAACTAGCGTTTGAGAAATTAAAAACAAAACTCACGAAAGCTCCAGTGCTGGCTTGCCCTGACTTTAATATGGTATTCGTATTGCAGATGGATGCTAGCTATTATGGATTGGGCGCTGTACCGACCCCGGAGCTGAACGGTGTTGAACGGGTCATTGCATATGCTAGTCGAAGCCTAATTCAGGCCAAAATCACCCACAGAAAATGAGTGTCTCACTATTATATGGGGCTTTCGAAAATTTCGTGACAACCCTGAAAAATTCGCCCTCTACATCATGGAGGATGGCCACCTGTATCGTCATATCCCGAATTAGATTGGTGATGAGGTCGCCGCGCCGTAGAAATTGTGCGTGCCACGTTATTTGCGAAGCCGGGTCTTGAGAGAAAATCACGACCAACCAAGCGCAGGGCACATGGGCGTACGAAAAACCATCGCCCGTCTAGCTAGCCGTTACTACTGACCGGGCCTGTGTGACGGTTAGCGAATACTTGGCAATATGTTTATATTAAATTGCATCATGACAAACACGTTTGTGCAAACATGCTGGCACGCAGTATTTTTCTTGCCCACTCCTGGCAATTTTTCGGCAATCTTTAACTCTAAAGCTGTTCTACCAGTTCGAGACTAACTTCTCTCACGGTACCGTTCTAGCTCAGCTTATGATTTTTCTACCTTATATTAGTATACCGAACTTGAGATCAGTCATTTAAAGAAAAGTTAAGCTGCAAGAAGCATTGTGAAGCAATTTATAAAGGCTTATAACAAGTGATTGCTTAGCTTATAACATTGGTACAGTGCAATACAGTACAATTTACCGATTTTTCGATAACGTTTGAAGGATTTGGTGAGTCCAACCACATTTAAAATAGTTAAAGGCATTTAGTTCAATGCAAAGTTTTTTCCCTATGAAATAGGATCGGTCATCCAACACATGGTTGATGCGCCTGTGACCTCGATCACAGAGGCCCCACTTACTCCAACTTTAAGCTTTGTGCACCATTCCCTTAAACATCATATTAAACCAACACTGCGTCCAAAGAATAACGCAAGGATTTTCAGCAAGGATCATAATTCGAATAAACATACCATTAATATTCATCAGGCGCAAGTACATTTTTTTTTGTGTGAAGGTCAACTCAAGGTTGACCAGAAACCCAAGGTTAACCAAAGACCCACGAAGCTTCAGTACTTTTCAGTGAAAACACACAAAAAAAAACAAATAATAATCAATTAATCTAAAGCTAAAAATTGCATAAATACGAAACTAAGCTTAAAATCTAGTTTGTCTTAAAACTAAACAACAAATTTAAAATATAAAATAACCTAAAGTTAGTACAACAACTATAAGAATTATTGCAGTTTCAATAAAACTTTACTCTACTTTCTTTAAACTTACTTAACTTAAAACTAAAACTTAATTGCTATCTTAAGCTAACCTCAAGCGCGTCGCAAGCGAATTTCATCTGGGGGGGGAAGTACAAATGGGGGGGCAGTACAAATGGTGGTGCAAAAAAGTTCACCAAAATTTCTTCACACGAAACATGAAGAAGAGAGAAAGAAGAGGAAAATATATAATACAAAAATATTATCGTTGTAAAAAAAACTGATATTTTGAATAACTTTTCCTTTTAAATTGTTTATCTAGCTAAAAAAGTGCGGGGGCAACTGCCCCCCCGATTCCGAAGCCAATGGCTAACCTTTTAATTAAGCTAAGTTAAAAAGAAGAAATACCTTATGAAATAATACGTAAAATAATTGTAAGCTTAGGTTACTTTTAAAAGGCTTAAAATTGCGGAGATAGAAAACAAAACTTTAAATATTTAAATAATTATATTTCTTTTTTATCAAAACTAAAATTCATCATAAATTTGGTAGTTAATTTCTAATTCGTTCATAGTACTATAAAAGAAATTTAACGTCAACCAAAATTATGGATTTGAGTTACTTAAAACTAAAATTTTAATTTAATTTAATTTTCTAAATTTATAATCAATTATTTTTGTGTCTTAAAATTAAAATTAAACCTTAAATAAAGGAGAAAAATATGTATGCTAACATGATCAGCATATCTTACTCATGCATATATTAAATCACTTAACAATTCTACTTCTAAAACATAAACTACCTTTTTACCACAACAACAACTCTAGAGATCGCCGCTGAGCTCAACGACGCACTGCTGCAGTTATCATGTAAGTTCTTATAAAAAAAAAACAAAAAAACAACTAAGAATATTAAAACAAATATTTTTATTATATTAAAATAGCTATTATATTAAAATAGAAAGATACTTTTTTTTTTAATATGCTCAATTGAATTCCAATTTCATAACATTCCACTAATGTTACTGGCAGTGGTATTTTTCTTTAAAAGTTTTTTTGTTGTAAGTTTTAATTGATCTCCGATTCTTTTTGCTCTCTCATTAGTTTTAAAAGCAAAACTAGGTCAAATAAGGCAGGGTTGCCATACATTTTCAAATGTTAATTTATAAATTTTTCTTCTTTAAAGTTACTTATGCTATAATGTAAAATTGAATAAATGAACTAAATGCGTGTTAAATTATAATATGTTTTGATTTCTTTTAAAATAGGTGCCTGTTGACCAAGTCCAAAATTATTGTTGGGTTAACTTAATACAATTTTTTTGGGAATTCTTTTGTTAACAAGGTTGGGTTACGGGGCATGGAGGATCATAACATCTGATCCCCTGTATCTCAGTTAAGCCGATGTCACGGAAACAAATTACAAAAGGGAACAGCTGTTTTTGCTGTTTGTTCACTGTCCGTCTGTCTTCGTTTACCTTTCTCTTCAGTCTTTTGAAATAAGTTTTTTCTCTAAGCACGTAAATTTCTTCTTGTGTGGTTTGTCAAGTTTTGTTCAGCCAAAAACCCCTCCCCATCCGACGAGTTCTAGCCGAACCACCAGTACGTGCTGACCGCTGAAACAAGCTCGACGTGATGTTGATGCAGTGCAACGATTCCCAGAAGGAACCATTACACCTGTTTCGTGACGTCAGCAAGTATGTAAAAGGCTGCGAAGTCTGCCAAAAGTATGAAACCAGTCAACAAGCTCCAGCCGGTAAGATGTTGTCCCGAGGAGCAGAAGAACCATGATGGGCTATCGTTTGCGCAGATTTTGTGGGCCCGTTACCGCGTTCCAAATATAGTAACACGATGTTCCTCGTCTTCTATGACAAATTTAGTAAATGGACCGAGGCAGTGCCCCTACGTGCAGCAACCATCAAGAGCCTACAACGAAGCTTCAGAACCGCCATAACGAATTATGGCAAGGCTTGGAGTCCCAAAAACTTTTATTGCTGACAACCGCACGCAATTCACCAGTCGCGCATTCGGAAAATTTCTACAGACCATTGGCACAAAACAGCAGCTTTTGACCATTGGCACAACAACGCCACAGGAAATCCCCACGGAGCGAGCCAACAATACATTGAAAACAATGATTGCCCAGTTTAGTCAGGACCAACACAACCGGACCAACACAATCGGCCGTAACCGGCTACATCCCCACCTTCCTGGTCCAAGGACGCGAACCTTGCCTTCCTGGTATGATGAAAACACGATGGGCACTGGTCGCGAACTTCAATCGCCAACAGCCAAGGATGAGCAACTCCAGGAAATATTCAAGCTGGTAAGGAAAAAACTCAGTCAGCCTACCCAAGATCAGACACGTAATTACAATCTGCGCTGTCGTGATTGGCATCCAGCTGTGAGGAATTTGGACCTTGTAAAACAACATCCACTTTCCAGCACCGTTCAAAATTTCTCAGCATCACTAGCATCAAAATATGAAGGACCATTCCGTGTGATTGGATACAGCTCGCCAGTGATCGTGTTGGTAAAAAAGCAAGGTGATCCCGTACACGTAAGGAACACGTCAGCGACTTGAAGAAATTCTACGACGAGGGAAATATCGACAGCTAATAAATTTTTTGTTTAGAATGTTGGGCGGCAGCAACCGCCGAAACAGCTGCATAACCGTAGCAGCATCTACGTTAACAACTGCAAGCTAGATCGCACCTCCAACACTTACAGCAGATCAAGTGAGAAGAGGAGTCATCATGCCCGCTTATTTCGGGCCAAAAGTCGACAAAACCAGAACTACCACAAGAGCAGATTATTTTCTGTAAGTAGAACACCACAGTCAAGCTATTTTTCATCGACAAAAGGACCATTGACTCGGGCGGCAGTGACCGATAAAACAACTGCGCAACCGTAGCAGCATCTATGTTAATAACTTAAAGCAGTCACGATAATAACTGCCGCGCAAATATGTCTTCGACACCACTGCCACCAACAGCCACAACTACGCAAATAGCTGTAGTCACCCTAGTAGAGGCAACTAATTACTTATTTACTTAGTTGGCGCTACAACCGTAAGTCGGTCTAAGCCTCATCTAAGAATTTGCGCCAGCCATTTCTGTCTTTTGCTTGCTGGCGTGAGTTGGAAATTCCAAGCTTCGTCAGGTTGTCCTCTACTTGGTCTTTCCAACGAAGATGCAGTTGACCGCTGCTAGGTACCGAATCGAATGTTTTTTTCACTGGAGCATCGTCTTTCATGCGCTGAACATGACCAGCCAGCAAAGCCGCTCGATTTTAATGCACTTGACTATGTCGAGTTGCTATGACTATGATACAGTTCATCATTCCACCGTATTCGGTACTCGCCATTGACGCAGATTGGTCCGTAGATCTTACGAAGAATCTTTCTCTCGAATGCTCCTAAAGTCTTTTCATCTGAATTGCTCAGCGTCTAGGTTTGTGACGCATAAAGTAGGACGGGCATGATGAGCGATTTGTAGAGTGTGATTTTCCAGATAAACGAAGTCCTTCACAACCTCGAAGGAGGTATTGTCAACTGTAACGTGGGTTCCAAGACGCTGGGACTGTTTGTTTGTTGACACCAAGTATTTTGTCTTATCTGCATTCACTGCCAGACCCATTCGACTTGACTCTCTTTCTAATCTGGAAAATGCTGCACTGACTTCGCGCGTATTATGGCCAATGATATCGATGTCATCAGCATACGCAAGCAGTATAACACTCTTGTAGAATATTGTGCCACTACATCTCAGATCAGCAGCTCGGATGATCTTTTCCATCATTAGGTTGAAAAAGTCGCACGATAAGGAATCACCTTGTCTGAAACCTCGTTTGGTAACAAATGGTGGGGAGAGGTCCTTCCCGATTTTAACTGCGCTGCTGGTGTTGCTCAGTGTCATCCTGTTAAGTCGTATTAGTTTTGCAGGAATACCAAATTCAGACATGGTGGAGTACAGGTACTTCCTTATTGGGCTGTTGAAGGCGGCTTTGTAGTCGACGAAAAGATGGTGGGTGTCGACTTGTTTTTCTTGAGTCTTCTCCAAGATTTGTCGTAGCGTGAAAATCTGGTCGATGGTGGAATTTCCCGGTCTGAAGCCACACTGATAAGGTCCGATCAGCTCGTTTACAATGGGCTTCAATCTTTCACATAAAACGCTCGACAGGACGTGATATGCGATATTAAGAAGGCTTATCCCACAGTAATTGGCACAGATAGTGGGATCGCCTTTCTTGTGGATTGGGCAGAGCACACTGAGATTCCAATCGTTCGGAATGCATTCTTCCGACCATATTCTGCATAGAAGCTCTTGAATGCATTTAAGTAGAGCTTCGCCTCCATTCTTAAACAGCTCAGCAGGTAAGCCATCAACTCCCGCGGCTTTGTTATTTTTAAGCCAAGCTATAGCTGTCAGAACTTCATCATAGTCAGGCAGCGGTACCTCGACCTGGACATCTGTCACTAGATTCCCGTTTTCCTCCTTGCAGGAAGACGCCCCGGTTTTAAAACCATCGGCTAGGCGTCTTATTTTTTTGAAAAATTTTCGGGCCTCATTCCTGTAACCATACCAGTAGACGCAACTACTCATACTAAAATGCCAAAATAGCAGCCAAATGGCCACTACCAAGTAAAAAAAGGTAGCAAAAATAGCTACTATTAAAGAAAAAAAAATCTTCAATTGAAGTAATGCTGAGGAGTGGTATGTGTAATATTCATTGTAGTCTAGTATTATTAATAATAAAAAAAATATATGTGTTCCTATTAATGTTTATTACCCTATAATGTTTTAACTGTATACTGATTGCAACTGAGCGTTTCCACTGTCCGAACAAATGATAAAGAACTCATCGTTCGTTCAGGCAGTGGAAACATTTTGGTACGAACCAAGCTTCGGAACATTTGGTTTTTTTCAAAATGCTCGCGAACGCTATTCGTGCAGTGTAAACCCTTTTTCAGCACGAACAAACGAAGATTTCGTCACTCACTCTGATCAGCCGGCACTCGAACATTTTGGACGAATCCGGTGTTTATTTGTGAATAGAGTAGTAGATTTGTTGAAATGGTAGTTAATAACGTAATTAAGTTTTCAATATCGCAAACATTGAATTTTGTTAGAAATCTAACAATGCGACTATAATAAGCATCCCTGTTCTTTTTCTTTTCTCTTTCTCCTTTTGTTCATACATAATCCTCACATGTTTCTAATGCAACAGTATTATTACTTTTTTTGGTTCCTTTGTATTTTCTGTACAACATTGAATTTCTTCTTAAATAAACTTGCAAACTGACAAGTCAGCAAAGTGCTCTTTTAATTTTTTAACAGGTTATGGGCCCACACATTTCGTGCGGGTAAAAAACCAAAAATAAGTACTGTTTTTCAAAATTAAAAGTAAAGTAACGCAAGTAAATATATAATAAAAAAAAAAAAAACGGAAAAAGGTAAGAAGTAAAGTTTTGCGTAAATGGGTTCACTGTATCAAATCGACAAACTCGACGAAAAGAACTACGAAACATGGGCAATGCAAATGCGCAGCGTGCTCATCCATGCTGAGTTGTGGAAGGTCACATCGGGTGAGCTTGTAAAGCCGTCAGAATCAGATGAAATTGCTACATGGACAACAAGTGACGAAAAGGCATTGGCGACGCTTTCGCTTTGTGTGAAGCCAACACAGCTGAACCACATAAAGAAGTGTAAGTCAGCTGCTGAAGCGTGGCAGCGTTTGAAAGAAGTACATCAACCAAAAGGTCCAGTGCGAAAGGTTGCTTTGTATAAGCAGTTTTTGAATCTACGTATGCGAGAAGGCGAATCAATTTCCAGCTACGTTAATTCGTTCTCATCACTAATTGACCAGTTAGCAGAGGTTGCTATTGAAGTCAATGACGAATTGGCTGTTATCATTCTGCTTTCAAGCCTACCAAAGCAGTATGAAACATTTGTGGTAGCAATGGAAACCCGTGACGAGTTGCCCTCCTTGGATGTTATGAAGGTCAAACTTTTGGAAGATGGAGTGCGCAGAAATGACTCATCAAACATTAAAACAAATAGCGAAAATGCTGCATTTTCTGCAATGGCAGCATATGTAAGGAACAACAACAACAATTCGCCAAAAACTAACGTGAAAAGAGACAAGAAAAACATCACGTGTTTTTGCTGCGGTCAGCGCGGACATCTTGCGCGAAATTGTCAAATGCGATTGTCAGCTAAAAAGTTTTCAAAGGAAACAACAATAGAAAATTCAAAAAATTTCACTATTCTAGCGGCTGCCGACACGCACAATTTAAAACAGGAAAATTGGTGTCTCGATAGCGGCGCTACGGCTCATATGTGTTGCGAGCGTGATTCGTTTATTTCGTTTGAGGAACATTTTGAAAAAATTGACCTTGCAGCAGAATACTCAGTTGAGGCCAAAGGTATTGGCAAGGTATTATTGCAAACTGAGTGTAAGTTAACTCTAAATGATGTGCTATACGTGCCAGATCTCCGTGCTAATTTTATTTCGCTAAGCAGAGCGATTAAAAAGGGCTTTACAGCGAAGTTTAACACTAATGGAGCCGAGATACGAGATGAAGATGGCGGTATGGTGCTGAGGGCAAAGGCAAACAGTGGCTTGTTTTTAGTTGAAACAAAATTTAACAAATGCATGTTAGCAGCACAGCATGTGTCAGAAAAGTGGCACAATCGTTTTGGTCATTTAAATTATGACGATTTAAAGCGACTGTGCGACAGCAATATGGTGCAGGGTATGGAGATGATTGCTAAAACAAGTAGCACTGACTGCATTACGTGCATGAAAAACAAAATATGCACGCTAAGATTTCCAAAGAAGAGTGAGCGCCGTGCAGAAAATATTCTGGACTTAATTCACACTGACGTGTGTGGACCGTTTTCAACACAGTCGCTTGGTGGGTCCAAATATTTTTTAACATTTATCGACGATAAGTCGCTCCGTATTTTCGTATACTTTCTTAAGCACAAAAGTGAAGCGTTGCAATGTTTTGTTTCGTTCAAAAAAATGGTTGAATGTCAAATCGGTCGCAGGATAAAATGTTTAAGAAGCGACAATGGTCGTGAATTCGTCAACAAAGAATTCGACACTTTTTGCGACAACTATGGCATATTACGGCAGCTGACTGTGCCATATACGCCTCAGCAGAACGGCGTAGCAGAGCGGGCGAATAGGACTCTTGTGGAGATGGCCAGGTGTATGTTATCATTTTCGGGCATGGCTGAAAGTTTATGGGCAGAAACCATTGCAACAGCAGCGTATATTCGTAACAGATCCCCAACAAAATCGCTGATAGGAGTGACACCGTATGAAGCGTGGACGCAACGAAAGCCTAGCGTTGCTCATATGCGTACTTTCGGATCAACAGCAGTAGCACTTGATAAAGCCAGTCACAAAAAGTTTAAACCAAAAGGCAAAGAGTACGTCATGGTGGGCTATTCCCTAACGGCTAAGGCATATAGACTGTATGATGCAGAAACAAAGCAAGTAATCGAGCGGCGTGATGTTTTATTTCAAGAGCCTATAAAACAAGGAGGAGCTCAATCAGATGAAGTGGACTTGCAAGATTTATTATCTATTGGGAATAGATCACGAAGTGAAAGCGTATGCCATAGCGAAACCATAAAATGCGATGACGACGAAAATGATTATGTCGGCGGAGAAGGCGAAACCAACGCTATTGATCAAAGTGTTGATAACCAAACTCTCTTTGAGGGGTTCACCGATAGCACCACAGACAGTGAGCAGCAAGAAGGTAGCGACAATTATGCAAGTGCCGATGAACGCAAAGAGGTGATCAACGAATCAGGCAGGCCTAGACTTGAAAGATCGTGTAAAAAAAAATGCAACAGCCTGAATGTTATTAAGCATCATGTAATCCCGCAAACATACGATGAGGCTGTGACGAGTAACCATGCAGACTTGTGGCAAAAGGCCATGAAGACTGAATACGATGCACTTTATCATAATTCAACTTGGACTTTGACCGATTTACCAGTAAATGGACGTGCTATTGGCTGCAAATGGGTGTTCAGTCATAAGAAGGACGCAAGTGGCCATATTGAGCGTTACAAGGCTCGTTTAGTTGCTAAAGGGTGCTCGCAGCGTTTCGGCATCGATTATGTTGAAACCTTTTCACCAGTTTGTCGTTTTGAGACAATACGGATGGTCATAGCTATGGCCGTCGAAATGCAAATGTTTACACATCAAATGGACGTATGTACAGCGTACCTAAATAGCGAGCTGAGTGATACGGTATATATGAAGCAGCCAGAAGGTTATACCGATCGAAACCACCCTAATAAAGTGCTTCGTCTCAATAAAGCTATATATGGGTTGAAGCAATCGGGAAGAGAATGGAACGTCAAGCTAGATGCGTCACTCAAACATCTTGGTTTCCTTCCATGTGCCAACGAACCATGCTTGTACCGGCGGAACCAAGGTAAATTGTCTGTAATATTGGTATATGTTGATGATTTAATTATAGCATGCCAATCGAAATCCGAGCTGATGAAAATAAAAGATGAGATTGCAAATAGGTTCGAATGCGTGGATAGTCCACTCGAATTATTTCTTGGCATGAGGGTGCAGCGTGATGGTGATACAGGCAGCATTAGAATTGATCAGTCGACCTTCATCAGGGAGCTACTTGAGCGGCATGGCATGGTTAATTGTAGAAGTGCAGCAACACCGTTGGATGCTGGTTTTCAGGTGGCATGTAATAAAGAAAATTGTGGTACTGTAGATGCAAAATTGTACCAATCAGCTGTAGGTGCTTTAACGTGGCTAGCACTTACAACAAGACCCGATATTTTGCATTCGGTTACAAAGCTGGCGCAGCGCAACACAAATCCACATACCGAGCATATGGCTGGTGTCAAGCACTTGCTGCGATACTTGGCATCTACCGTGGACATGAAGCTGCATTATCAATCAACGGGCGAACCACTCAAGGGGTTTGCCGATGCAGACTGGGGTGGTGATAAGAGCGATCGCAAATCGTATTCAGGCTACGTATTCTTTATGGCTGGTGGTCCTATATCTTGGAAGTCTCAGAAGCAAAGTTCCGTTTCGTTGAGCAGTACTGAAGCGGAATATATCGCACTGTGTACAGCTGTAAAAGAGGCGATATTTTTGAGACGTATACTGCGCGAAATTGGTGTCATAGATGGAGACACTGCAACTGTGGTATACGGCGACAATCTAAGCGCACAACAACTGTCTAAAAATCCAGTCTACCACGACAGGAGCAAACACATCGACATAAAGTTCCATTTCGTTAGAGAAGTGATTAAGAACGGAGACGTTGAACTAAAATATATGTCTACAGACAATATGATTGCTGATATTCTTACAAAAAATTTGTTAAAAGCAAAGCATTGTAATTTTGTAAAGTCACTAAATTTGAATTAAAGTTTTATTTTTGATAAATGTAACATAGTCACATTGAGGAAGAGTGTTAGAAATCTAACAATGCGACTATAATAAGCATCCCTGTTCTTTTTCTTTTCTCTTTCTCCTTTTGTTCATACATAATCCTCACATGTTTCTAATGCAACAGTATTATTACTTTTTTTGGTTCCTTTGTATTTTCTGTACAACATTGAATTTCTTCTTAAATAAACTTGCAAACTGACAAGTCAGCAAAGTGCTCTTTTAATTTTTTAACAAATTTAAGTGTTTCCAGCGCACGAACGAACGAGATGGCGACTTACCAATGTTCGCCCCTTGTGTTCATGTAGTGGAAACAGTTGGAGCGAACGAAGAACTCATCGCTATGTTTTGTTCGTGATGAATTCTTCGTTCGTTCGGGCAGTGGAAACGCTCGGTAATACGATCGGTTTCTTCCGACCCGATTGTATTACATTTGTTTTAGATGCTGCCTTGTGAAAAGCTAAATAAATTTAAGTTTTACAATTTTTATAAAAAACTTTAAAATAGATATATTTATTTTCTATTTTTTAAAAAATTTTGTTGTTGTTGCTGCCGCTGTAGGTTGTAAGTGATTGATAACTGCTTTTGTAGTTGTTGTTGCTTTTTGTTGTTTTCATTACTTTTGTAATTGTTGTTGTTGCTTTTGTTATTGTGACTGCTGTTGTTGTTGTAGTCTCTGGTTTGCTTTTTTTTGCTGCACACGCTGCTGATGATGATGAACTGGTTTGTGTGTTATAGATTCAGATGATGATGGTGGCGTTAGTGTGGGTAAAATGTCGTTATGATGAGTATTGTTGGCTTTATTACTGATGCTGATTTAAGACTATTTTTGGTTGTAATCGTATGCAATTTGATTGCCTTCTCCGAAATCAGATAATAGTGGGTTGTTGCCGTAGTTGCTGGCGACAGCTGCTTAGTGCTGCTGTACAGCGGTGAAGGTCTTGTTAATGCTAAGACCTCGTTGATGTCAGAAGTGTGATTCGACGTGCAGGATCGCCAGTTGTAGCTATCATATTTTTTGGAATGAAAATTATTGAACGGTTTTTAAAATTATAAGAAATTTACAAATTCGAAAATAGTTTTTTTAATCAAATTTTAAATTAAAGTAAATTATGTTTTCTAGTGTGTTTGTGATATTGTATGTTATTTATGTGTTTGATTTATGTGGTGGTAAGACAACACATATCCATCCATAAGCCGATTCCTGAAGATTGGTGCAACGTTGCGGTTTCAGTTGCTTCAAGGGAACGCTCGTTTTCGTCACTTTGAAAACCTAAAACATACAAGAGAAGTAAAATTGGAGAAGAAAGGCTCAATGGGTTAGCTATTCTAAATGTTCACAGGGATGTGCAAGTGACCACGTAAGAAATTTTAAATGCACTTTCGCGAAATAAAAGGAAACTAGACATTATGATATAAATATTATATAATAAAAAAAAATTGGAATAAGCCCAAATAAAAAAAATTTAAACCCCCCGAAGTTTATTTCTGGGTACACACCGGGAGCCATTGATGGCAAGCATATTCCTATAACATTCCCAAACAATTCCGGTTCAATAGCTGCGTTCCATTCGCATAAAAATAATCCAGATTTACATGCAAAGCAAGCACAAAAATAATAATCCATAACAAATAGGATTATTTTTGCTATCCATATAAAATTTTGATGTAGCCTTTAAAGAATTTGAAACACAGGTGCCGCACCTGTATATTTTTATGAGTTGTCATTTAATTTTTTTAATTATTTGTTTGTGTGATACAATGACTATTAGGTAGCCATGACAGCTACCTATTTTCTTACGAGCTGCGACCATCGAATGTTAAACAAAAGAAAACAAAACAAACCGCGTGTGTCACTCACATTGGACGCATTCAGCAGAGTCAACAATTGCACTTAAATTATTTATATAATTGCATAATATTAATAATTAAATTAAATAATTTACAATTTTTCTGACGTTTAGAGTAAAACACATTCAGAGAAAAACATCGTTCACTAAGGTATCGCTACCATGACAGTTTACAACAGTTTTCAACGACACACGTTCTCATGACACCTAATATTATTGTATCATGATTGCTTGTTTGAATTTAATTTTGACTGCAACGGTAGTGCCCTCCACGAGTCGTTTTTCTTGACGTTCCTTTGAGAAAATTTGCTATCGCGATTATATTAAGGCGAAAGGAACGCAGCTTATGTTCTACAATTATAAAAAATTCCATATCATCGATGCAAAATACACGTTCAAATCAGTTAACGTTTGCAGTTATAGCCGCGAAAGTGATGGAGGTAAAATATAATGTTAGTTATTGTTGATATAGTCCTTTCACTGCTTTCTAATAGCTTGCCTTTTTCTCCAGATCGTTCCCTTCCAAACCAACCGGGCTTACCATTTCCTCACTTTTTTGTAGGAAATCTTGCCTTCCCGTTAAATGTTAATATGATGCGTCCAGTTCCTAGCCAGAGCCTGTAACAAACAACATCTCGACATCTTGAAACCGCAAGAAATAAGGAAACTAATAATCAAGGAAAAAACATGTTAGAGCAAGAAGACCGCGGCTTGGTGACGGTGATTCCAAAGTAGGGGAGGAGAAGAGGTGTCATTCTCCCCAACCGGTCTTTACCACCCAACCTTCTCCTATTCCAAATGTTTATCAGGAGCCCTCTTAAAATCCGGAGCCAAAAATTCACTTACCCCACCGCATTCTCCTGGGCCTGGATTCTGTAACTAAGAAAACCACTATGTACACGAAATGTTGTGTAATCATGTTGTTTGCGATTCTGTAACCGTGTGAAATGAACTTTTACGTCAAAAAAGTGTACACAATGAATAAATTTATTCACTGAAATCTTGAACGTGCAAAATTTAAATTTTTTGTGAAAAATGGGTTCTAAAGCGAAGAAAGCCAGTGGAAAACAAAAAAGAGTTCTTAATTTGTTTTATGGAAAATAACGTAGCGTTTTCCCAAGATAATTAAGTTGTTTTTTTTTATTTGTTTAGACTATTTTCTTATTTGCAATCCAAATTTGCAGATTTGAAGGTGTTGATGGTTCTCATACTCGGTTCGAGAAATGGAAGGAGCTGAGCAACCAGCTAAATAGTATATAGTATAGCTAATAGAATACAACTCAATAAATCACTAGTCGCTAACATCAAATGCATTGATTGAGTCCCGTAGGTTCCTCCATGCAATAGTCAAATGCTTCCTATTAAAACATACAAAACAAAGATGTACAATTTGTGAAGTTAAATATATATATACAACAAACCTTCTGTTATTTCTTATTCGACGTACAAAAATTATTCTTTACACCAAACTCATTTCTTTATTTTAGTTTGTTTACAATAAGCTGTCAAAAATCATTCAGCGATGCTTTTTTTTCATTCAACAAACACAAATTTTCATTCAGCACAACAGTGTTTATTTAAGTTTACAGAATCGCTTGAAATTTAAAAGTGAACACTGCGAGTGAATGTGAATTTTTTAATTTTGTGTACGCAGATTTTTTTCATAGTTACGGAATCTGGGCCCTGGAAGGTGAAGAAATAATTATATACAATTATTATACAAGACACAAGATACTTATTATACAAGATACAATTTATTGAGAGTAATGAATTTTCATAACTTGAACAAACAACATTTAACAAGCTTAATTATGTATTAAAATTATGTACTGCTATTATTATATGCCAGTTTTCCTAACACCTAACATTTTATTAGCAAGTTCCGGTTTGATTCGTTTCTTTGGATCAGTGTGAATTTTCAAAGTTTAATTTCAGTAAGTTTCATTTTAGTTTAAGAGTAGACAATAAGAATTTGTTTTTACTTAGATTTAGATTAGTTTTAGAGTAGCTTAGTTAAGATCGATTTTAGGTAGATTCGAATCTAAGTTTAGTGTGGAATAATTTATTTTGATTTTTGTTAGATTCTATCTAAGTTTTATATGTGATGAATATTTGTGATGAATATTTTACTCAAAAGTTAATGTGCAAAATTTCAAGTTCATATATTAATTTTTGTGGCATTTTATGAGAAACCGTTTTGATAAAGTCACTTCGTATAGGAGATCCCAAGTAGAATTTTGCGACCACAGGTTACTTAAGACACATTTTTTACACGACGACGTTGCAGCGATACTGATTTGGAAAATATTTTGTGGGAAAAGATTGTAAAAATTCCTAGGATACTACTTTACCACTAGGTCACAGAATGTTGTAACGATTTATCAAGTGCTTCCTTTAAAAAATGCATCACTCATCATTCATCAAGATGTACATTTTGTAATAATTGCGACCCAAGTGTAGGTAGGCATCACTCATCATTCATCAAGATGTACATTTTGTAACAATTAGCTAATTGCGACCTTAGTTATTTAAAATGGTGGACGCAAATTATTATTATATTTAAACATTTCTTATTAATGTATGAAATTGTTGCAATATTTTCTGATTTCAGCTTGCGCTTAAATTCTTAAGAAGTTTTGGCTGTTATTTCACCGAAAATCTTCTTTCCCATCTACATTTAGCTCCAAATAATTTCAAAAAACACTTAAGATTATGTTGTACTCCTATATATTATATAAATTTTAATTATAAAATAATTATATTTATGGCTGCAAAATGTAAACAAGACATGTAAACAAAATTAATTTTTTTGCAATTGGCAACTCTGTAATGCTTTTATATATCAATGTGTATACTAAAATATGATAAGTCACTTCAAAGTAATTTTCACTAACACAATGTCGGCATTGTGTTGCACCACTTTCGAATCATAGTGGTCTCTGTAACGTAACTAATACGTAACATCATGCCAATTTTGACACAAAAATAAACGCTACGACGTCGCTGCAACCCAAATGTGGACCATCAGTTCTAGTTGGGATAGGCGTGGTGTTCAAACGATTTTGCTAATTCCCGAATTTTATATTCGTTTTTTGAATAGAAGTATATATTTTAGATTTCAATGCGATAGCTTACAAATTGTGGCTCTAATGGTGTCGACAGACAGACACACGGACAGACGGACATAGCTTAATAGGCTCAGGAGGTAATGCTGATCAAAAATATATATACTTTTCTATACCTACCACGTCTTCTTATTAGCGTTACGAACGGAGTGACAAAGTTAATATACCCCTTACGCAGTACGCTTGGGGGCATAAAAAGTTACGATAAGGCCTGTCATGGGCAACTGCATATAGGGAATAATACATTTTGTGAATACCCATGGTATTTCCACTAGCGCCCTCTAGCGTGGTAAAGCACACCATTTTTGTTCTCATTTATATGTGGCATCTCGGTGAGGTTCGAGAACGTTCGGGCGAACGAAATGGCGATAAACATGCTTGAGGTGGATAAACACCAACAACAATGGCCAAATTAGTTTCAGCGCGAATAAACCGGTCGGAAAAATGGCGTGATCCGACACGCGCTTGAATCGGTAGCCAATGAGAATACCGAAACAAGCGTCGGTTAACAGCCATTTTTCGACGTGTCATCCAAAAGTCTAAACCAACCATTACCTACTCCCCTCGGTTATGGTCGATTCCACCGAAAAGCGAGCGAAGTTGGAACAACATCGGTGTTGGCCCGTCTAAATGCCTAAAAAGGAAACGCATACTCACCTTAACCGATGACATGTGGCAACACTGCCAAAGTACCTAAAATCATTGAACTAGACCAAAATACAACCCTGGGTAGACGATGCTGTCGCTGAGGTTCGCCATAAATGTAAGAAACAGCAAAACCGAGCGTCGTCAACGAAAAGAAAATTTCACGTCTATGGCTAAAATTTCTATTAAATCAAATGGTGTTTTAAATTAATACATAAATGTATCAAAAAAAAAAAAGCAAAGTTTCAAGTATAATTGACTGAAACTAATAAAACATACAAAGCTTAACAAAGTAAAAAGTTGTATTAATTGTGTGCGTGCAAAAGTTGCTGAAGAAAAAACGACGTGGGATACGTTGCTTCTTGTGTTTTTCGTTTGTATGAATATCGTATCAATTTAAGATCTTTTCGCTCGACCTTGCGGTGGCAAAATTTAATAAAAGGCAAGCAGAGTTTTCAAGAATTGGGAGAGCAGACAGAACAACTTTGGCAAGTGTGCAAAGACAGTGGGTAGAGCAGGAGCAGCAAACAAACGTAGAGCGCCAAGGTATACCGGACACAGTTAAACAAATTGGGAATCCCTTCTTTACACCCTCACTATATCGTTGGTGAAAGCATATAATGCACTGTATGGACGATGTCTCATCTGACTCTGGACGTGCGTGCAATACTTGCGTATCTAAATGAACTGGGCTACCGGAATATAAGCGCTGAACAACTCCGCGAATTCATGCAAGATAACTTGTCTCTAAAGGCAGGCAACCACAGTCGGATACTAATAGCAACAACCACCAAACAGCAGCAACAACTATTCAGCAATCATTGCCAACGACGGCAGCACCAGTGTCTCGTTACACGACCGTCAGCAATCTAGGCACCCTTAATTTGCAGGTAAGTGACAACTCTGCACCACAGGCGAGAGCCTCTAAAATGCTGTAATTTTTTTGCTTCAAGCAAAAATCGGGCTTCAGCCAGATCATCACGTCCAGCACTGACACCAACAACCACCCCAACAAAAACTACACCACCTTCATCAGCACCGCAAAGGACCAACGCCACCAGCGCCAACTTTATCGGACAAGCCATCACCAGCTAGCGGGTGACCAACGACATCACTACCACCACCAGTAGCTACACCACCTTACCAACACCACAGCAGCGTCACCGTCATCAACTACAGCACGCAGCAACAAAAACACTAACATCGCTAGCGTTCTACATTCTCAAATAACTGGAGAACCAGGTTTTATTTTTATTTTATTGTATAATCTCGGAAAGTTCAGATTTGTAATAGATCTGCTTCCGTAATAACTTCAAGTAAGCTAGAAGTAAATCTCGGATAACATTCGAGAAATAGAGAGTAACTTGATTAATTGTCCAAAGGAGAATATTGGGTACAAAAGTATGTAGCTCGATATTAGCTCTTCCTTCTTCTCACTCGAGTTTGAAAACTGTTTAAAGAAACGCTTATAAGTGACTTCAAGTTGCATGGAGCAATTACGGAGGCAGACTTATTATTATTAACCCTATTTTTATTATATAGATTAGCATAACACGCAATTGTTTTTATCAAAATTCATCTTCAAAACAAAATTTTTGAAAACCAAAATCGACTAACCGATAGTAATTAAGATTTCCAAACACACTCACACGCACAAACATAACTATATGCTACATTTTTAAATCATTGAACCAGCCGTTTCAGCACAATGACGTAGTAATAGACATAGAATGTGCTTCTTTTGTGGTAGGTGGCTGAAGAGTGTACATGTTTATCAGTTAGAGCGTTAAGCCCAAAGAGCAATATGTTGTTTTTGTTTGTACACACAGTTATTAGATAGCTTATATTATATTGCATTATATTTCTGATATTTAAAGAATTCTGTTTAGGAAAGGCGGACTAACCTTTCGATCATCCTTAGGAATTAAGACATGTTTAATACTTACCTCTAAAAACTAAAATTTTATCTAATTAATACTTAATTGAATTAAAACTAATACAAACTTAATTTAAATGGCCTTACAACCAATACGAATTAAATTTACATTAAACTAAAACCAATACCTACTACAACTAAATCGAGCTAAGCGTAATACAAATTAAATCCTAAATCGAATTCTCGCTAATTCAAACAGAAACTAAATGCCGCTGCGATTAAAAATTTTTATCAATTAAACTATTCGGAAACAAAACAAATTAAAAATAAAACTTAACAAGAATAAAGCTAATAAAACTGAAAACAAATGTAAAAGAAAACTAACTTACAATAAGATCAAGATTATACAAAACTAAACTAAAATAAAAACAATTTAATTAAAAACTAAACTAAAATAAAAGCAATATAAAATAAAAGCAATTTAAATAAGAGCAATACAAAGTAAAAGCAATTTAAACTAAATAAACTAAAATAAAAGTAATATAACATAAAAGCAATATATTTAAAAACTGAACTAAAATAAAAGCAATTTAACTAAAAACTAAACGAAAGTAAAATGAACATAAATAAAAACATTTAACATTAAAATTTAACATAAAACCAATATAAATGAAAATGTTTTCAAAGTAATACTAACATAAATCAAACGAATTTAAAAGAAAACTAAAATCAATAAAAACTAATTTCAAATAAAGCTAATAAAACTGAAAACAAATGTAAAAGAAAACTAAATTGCAATGAAATCAAGATTATTCAAAACTAAACTAAAATAAAAGCAATTTAATTAAGAGCAATACAAAGTAAAAGCAATTTAACTAAAAACTAAACTAAAATAAAAGCAATATAAAATAAAAGCAATATACTTAAAACTTAAACTAAAATAAAAGCATTATAAAATAAAAGCAATTTAACTAAAAACTAAACTAAAATAAAATGAATATAAATAAAAACTTATTTAACATAAAACCAATATAAATAAAAATAATTTCTAATAATACAAACTAAATTAAATATAAATTCAAAATTAATGAAAATTAATTGCTACTAGAATTAATATAAATACAAACTAAATTAAATATAAATTCAAAATTAATGAAAATTAATTGCTACTAGAATTAATATAAATACAAACTGACTTAAATATAAATTCAAAATTAATGAAAATTAATTTCAACTAAAATTGAGATAAATGCAACCTAATTTAAATTAAGAACAATATAAAAGAAAACTAAATTAAATAAAATAAACCAATATAGATGAAAACGAATGCAAAGTAAAACAAGCACAGATAAAACGGATTTAAAAGAAAACTAATTACCATAAAAACGGATTCACAAAAAAAAAAAGCTAGGGTAGATTAAAAACTAACTTAAAACTATGCTATTTAAAAACTAACTTAAAATTAACTACAACTCAGGAAAACTTATTCGAATAAAATCAATAATAATGAAAACTAGGCGTTACTAATTGTACTTATATATATATTTAAAAAAAGAGGATACAATGTTAAATCTGTTGTTATTAAATAAATGTTAAGTTGAACTTGGATATAGCAACCATGTGTCCTTAATTTAACAAGGGTGGGTGGCGTAAATTGGACTGGAGGGGCGTGGGTAGAGTTTTTGGGGTGACCTAGACCCCGGCGCAGGGTCACCATGGCTGGTCTTTTGGGGCCAGAAGGGGAGGGTTAGCCAAGGGCGATCGACCAACAGCAAAGATCGACCCACGAGACGTGCCAGCGGGGCAACAGCGAGAAACCGGCTCAGTTTCCTTACGGATTTTCAGCCCTTCATTCTTCATTTTCAGCACTTTCGCGTGAAATAATCGGTTTTTTTTAATCTTCGGTTGAGATTTTTACTTGTTTATGGTTTTTTTCGAGTTTTTTTTTACCAGGCGGTAATTTTCAAAATAAACTGGTACGATTTTTTATTCTAGTGTAGTTTCCGTCTGTCAGTCCGGGCTGGCAAGAACACCACCCCATCCGGCGAGCCTTAGCCGCGCGATACGCCAGCGTACTAGTGCTGCCAGAGGGACGACAGTGATGCGTGACAAGGGCTACCTTGCCGCATGGCGCATCGACCGCAACCAAGGTAGGTAGGAAACATGACAGAATTGGCGCCCAACGTGGGGCCCGACAGAGTTTAGGTTTCTTTTGTTTTTAGTTTGGTCTCCTGGAGTCTAGCCACGTAAGTCCTGCAGCGTTTAGGTCTTTGAACCTCGACTGCAGTTGCGACGTGGTCTAAGGCAAAAGGAGCCAATCAGGAAATTAATAAAATCTCGTTTCGGGCCTTAGAGTAAGTTTTTGTATAGTTGCTGTTAAACCTGAAGCAGTTCCTGGTAGGTTAAGAACCCGTAAGTCCTGCAGCGTTTAGGCCATAGCGCCTCGACTGCAGTTGCGACGTGGTTCTTGACAGTGGGATTTTTACTGCTAGGGTGAAAATAAATATAAGTTTTTTGGTATAGTTTTTGTTAGACCCAAAGCAGGTCCTCTTAATTAAGAACACGTAAGTCCTGCAGCGTTTAGGCCACAGCGCCTCGACTGCAGGTGCGACGTGGTTCTTCTCGGTAGGATTTTTTTTTACTGCTAGGGTGAAATAGTTAGAATTAATTTAAGGATTTTTTCTTTTTTTTTTAGTTCACATTGCGTTTCGGTTTTCCGTAAGTCCTGCAGCGTTAAGGTCGTTGAACCGCGACTGCAGTTGCGACGGTTGGCTGGAGACGGATGAACGACAATCTTAAATTTTTTCTTCTTTAATTTTTTTAATTTTTTATTTTAGATATTTAAACCCGCAGGGGCATCCTGCGTGGAATATGTAGGATGACGGGAGTAGCGCACCCGCGTACCCCAGCGAGCCCAACACGCGTCTGTTCCCAGATTGGGCGGCGTGGTGGCCAGCGTCTGTCCCCAGATTGGGCGGTTATTTTAACACCGTATGGTGACAAAAAAACCCCTATCATGCAAGGGTTTTATGCATGGAAACCTCTAAATCAAATAAAAAAATCTCGTTTTGTAAAATACTCCAGACCGAGAAGAGCAGCCTGACCAGAGGGGTCATAAACGGGACAGGCTAGCTAAGAGCAAAAATACCTCGACTCGGGGGGTGCACCTAGTGTACAAAAAGGGGGGT
Source organism: Dichetophora obliterata (assembly GCA_963920525.1). NCBI lineage: Eukaryota > Metazoa > Arthropoda > Insecta > Diptera > Sciomyzidae > Dichetophora > Dichetophora obliterata. The sequence continues at coordinate 168,022,600 of OY986437.1, read as the reverse complement.
AGCGGCACTCTTAGGCAGCGCACACAGTGAAGCATATGAGCTGGACTGTGAGCAAGGCGTTTTGCTTATGAGTGCAACCGCGAACATCGAGTGCATTTCGTTTCTTCGCACGCGTTTATTTGCAGTTTTGTTTTTGCGCACAGTGTGGCTCATATGCTTCACTGCGTGCGGGCTTAGAGGAAGGTTAAATTAAAAGTAAATTGTTTTTGTTTTTTTTGAAAATCACTCCTTATCGGGAAGAGCAGCCAGGGGCCTTGCTCGGTAGTACGATTCGGGGTGCGGGTGCGGTTCGAGAGCAGGATCGTGCCATGGATTTACATGTTTTTGACAAGTTTTTGATGGGTTCAAATTCAATGCCGACAAAAACGGAATTTTAGAGCAGAGGTAGAATTTACTGCCGTTTAGAAATCTTAAGCCATGTATTTTCATGGCGTGATTTTGTTTTCGAATCGCATTTGCTTTTCGGGTCGCGTTGCAGAGTAGGACCTCAGGTCAGTGGGGTCATCAATGTGACAGGCTAGCTAAGTTAAGAAAAAATATACCTCGATTTGGAGTTAGGCGCTGCTGAATAAAGGGGGGTATAGAGTTGCAAAGCACTCTTGAGTAGGGACAAATATAAATAAAAAATTTTTTTTTCGTTTTGAATAAATACTCCAACTCGGGATGAACTACCACAACACCATTAGGTGAAGCGAATATGCCTGAGCGACCTCAGCATAGGAAATTATTGTGGGAAGTTTCGTTTAAGAACCTCGATTTGGAGGGTTCAATAATGGCACAATGAAGAAGGTTGCTTTCGCTGGTCTCGTCGAAGTTACTTTTTACGCCACTTAATGCCTATATATTTTAATTTTTTTTTATTTATTATTCTCAGCTATTTTAGTATTTTGATTATTTGTTTTCGGAATTATAATTTTTTTTTGTTTAGACTATTCTACTTCACCGAAGTTAGTCTCCTTTTTATGTTTTTACGTATACCTTTTTTTGATGCGATAGCCAAGTTCTGATTATCCCAATTATTCCCTCTTTATATATATTATCTTTATAAACAAAATACTTAAAAAAAAATATATATATATATATTTACGTTCCTACATTTCTATAATAACACTATAGACACTATATTGACCTCTATGGAGTTCAGTTATTATTATGCTTACCTTTAACTAATATCCTTATATTTTATAAATTTTTCGAATATTATATTATTTTCCTTTACATATCATTACTATATATATTATTATCATTTCTTATACTACTATTAATACTATTATTTAAAATTTTTTTTGCTAAGTTTTGCAACCTCCTGGATGGTGGATTATTTATTTTGGACATTACTACAGGACATTTATTTTGATCTTATTTTTTTGTAAATTTTTCCTTTCGTTTTGGCATTTGGAGAACAACAGTTTCGTAAACTGTGCTGCCTTTAACCATCGGCCTACATATATAAAAATTTAATTCTTTCGTTTGTGAATAATTTGGCGAATTGTCGTTTTGCTATTTAAACCATCTTCTTGCTTTGAAATGTTTTACTATTTTTTGATCGTTTTTGCCTTTCTTATGGCGATTCCTTTGGGCATGGTTCACACTAGACAGCAGAGCCAGAGGGCCGATGACAGTGAAACCAATCTGAATCCAGCCGAAAACGGAAGTCTAGTACCCACAACCTCAACTAGTACAGGGGCAATTCCAAAAACAGGCCCGATGAGAACCACAATACCGATTTTTACCACAGCAACGACGACTATTACAACACCTATGGCGATGCAGAGTGCACAACCACCAGCACCTAGACGTACCTCGGAAGAGCTTAACTTCTCTAATAGCAGCATCACGTCTCCAGAGTTTAGCAGCCTAACCGCTCTAAACGTGCGAAAGCAATTCCATCAACATTCGCAGATGGGCAGCGTAAGAGACAGGTCATCAGGAAGAGCACCAGCGTCCCAAGGTATAGTCAACTCGAGCATCAATATAAGGGATTACGTCAAGTCAGCAGTGGGATTAGCCCAAGTGGATCTGATGTCGGGAATGGAGGAGTGTTTGCGGGTGTTAGTCCCACAATTAATAGCCGAAAGCTTAGAGTCGATGACGCCTCAGTATTCAGAGATCCGACCAGCGGTTACAAAGTTAGTGACTGTACAACCACCACCTCCACCCCCGTCTATCAGTTCACAGGCGTGGCCAGATCGAAATATGGAGCAGCACCAACAAATTGGATCACAGGACACCAGGAGCATCTCGCAATCCTTCCCAGATTTTTCACAACCACCACAGCATAGGCCGCAACCGACAAATGTGCCGCAGCCGCAAGTTTTTGCTCATTCTCAGACTTACCAAGTTGAGAATAGGAATCGACACCAAGAGCAACGAGCTGGACCATCAGTACGTCAGCCCAGTGCCTTTGCCTATACAGGGCCGGTACAAGCGCCTTTTGCGCCTTACCAACAAACAGAACAGCCGCGACGTGTGGAGATGGACAAATGGGGATTTAAGTTCGATGGTACAAATAAATCGATCAGCGTGGACGAATTCGTTTTTAGAGTAGAGACCTTGTGTAATGATTACCGATTTCCATGGCCAGAAGTAATTAGGAATTTTCACAGTTTGCTAACAGGAAACGCAGCTCAATGGTTCTGGGGATTTCGCCGCTTAAACCGAATACCAAGTTGGTACGCACTTCGAGAAGCGCTGGTGACACAGTTCAAGCGACACGAAAGCGACTTCGAGATCCAAAGACAGATTATGGATCGAAGACAACAAAGGGATGAAACTTTCGACGACTTTTATCAATCTGTGTTGACACTAAGGAACCAACAGCGTAATCCACTGGCAGAACAGCAATCTGCGAAAAGAGATGTCACAGCTACTATTTGCCATGCGCATAGAGGGTTTGACTGAGTTTTGCAAAGCCTGCAAAAAGGCTGAGACGCATATAAACTATCAACGCCAGGCTTATCAACCGCCTCCGCGTCAATATGTACCTCGCACTGCGCAATTGCACGAGTTAAATGTAGAGCAGGAATTTTCCTCTCAAGCTTTTGATTTAGACGCCATAAATTCCTCTCGAGTATTTCCATGTTGGAACAGCAAACAGCCAGGGCACAACTTTGTTGAGTGTACTGCAGCCGTAAGGCGAATCTTTTGCTATAGGTGCGGAACGGAGGGCGTAGTTACCCCAAAGTGGCCGAAATGCCAGGGAACTGCTAGGCCAAATAGAAATGTGCAGGTGGAGTCTAGATCAGCTCAAACGCAGACTGAAACTCAGACTCAAGAAACGACAGAATGACTAACGTCAGCCACACAGACCGATATAGAAAAGAGAGTTGTAGTTTCAACATCTAGTAACTATAGTAATAAAAGTCGTTGTGATCAAGCCGTAAATACTGTTGAAGTAAAGTTAAAAGAAATAAAGCCATTCCATGTGAGACTCAAGAACTATGAGGAAGTCAGAAAAAGAATATTTTCAGAGCAGCCAACTAAAATTGAAAAAGCTATGGTTAGATATCGTTTGAGGAAAAATAATTATAAAGAAATTTCAGCATCAGAACTTTATGAGGGCGAAGACAGTAAATTTTATACGAACATCGAAATCAATGGACAGCGAATTCAGGGATTATTAGACAGTGGAGCAACAGTGTCATGTTTAGGGAATAACTGCTTAAGTTTTGTAGGGAAGTGCAAGTTGCCAATTTTTAAATTTAAATCTTTCGTCAAAACTGCCGATGGGCGAATGCATTCAATCATAGGTCACGTTAAAGCAAAAATTAAATTCGATAACCAGGAGCAGGAGATTGTTTTTTATTTAACACCTTCTCTAAAACGAGAATTGTTTCTAGGTGTAGATTTCATTAAGAAATTCAATCTAATGCAGCTCAAAGTTGATAGCATAACGACCAACAACATTGCTCTGGAGGAAGAGGTCCAAAGTCATGCAACACCGAAAATGAAAGTTTTGACAGCGCAGCAACAACACAAGCTTAATGCAGTTATAGCAAATTTCCCTGTTTCACGAAGAAAGGTCTCGGCAAGACGTCTTTAGAAGAGCACTACATTGATACCGGCGACGCAGTGCCCGTGAAAGATAAGCACTACCCAGTCTCACCGGCTGTCCAGGGTCTCATGTTTGCGGAGCTGGATAGAATGCTTTCACTGGGAGTCATTGAGCCGAGCGAGAGTCCATGGAACAATAGAGTGGCCTTCGTGCGAAAAGGCGAGAAATGTCGACTGTGCCTGGACGCTCGCAAGCTCAATGCACTCACCGTGAAGGATGCCTACTCACTTCCACACATAGAGGGGTTGCTCAGTCGTCTCGGCGACACACACTTTATCTCAAGTGTGGATCTTAAGGACGCCTTCTGGCAAATTCCACTTGCCGTCAGTAGTAGGGAGAAAACCGCGTTTACAGTGCCAGGTCGTCCGCTTTGTCAATTTACCGTCATGCCGTTTGGGCTATGTAACGCAGCCCAAAGGTTATGTCGGTTGATGGACAAAGTCGTGTCAGCCAATCTTCGTGAAAGCGTTTTCATTTATTTGGATGATCTTCTGGTTGTGTCTTCCGATTTCGATAGTCACCTCAAAAAGTTAGAGCAGGTAGCGCAGTTGCTTAGTACGGCCAATCTAACCATTAATGTGGCCAAATCGAAGTTTTGTTGTAGCGAGCTTAGGTACCTAGGTTATATTGTAGGCGAGGGTAAATTAAGACCAGACCCCGACAAGGTTCATGCCATTGACCGATATACCTATCCAAAAACTCCAAAGCAGGTACGAAGTTTTATGGGAGCCACAGGATGGTACCGTCGCTTTATTCGCGATTATGCTACTATAGCAGCACCTATTTTCGACACGCTGAAGAAAGCGAAAACTTTTGAGTTCGGTGAGGAGGCAAAAAGCGCCTTCGACAAATTAAAAACAGCTTTTATTTCTAGTCCAGTCCTGGTACATCCAGATTTTTCGAAACACTTTTATGTTCAAACTGACGCATCTAACATTGGAATTGGCGGCGTTTTGTTTCAAAAAGACGACGAAGGTGGTGAACATCCTATCGCCTACTATTCGAAGAAACTCACGCCTGCACAGAAAAATTATTCGGTAACCGAGCGCGAATGTCTAGCTGTGGTAATGGGGATAACGAAGTTTAGAGCCTATATCGAGCTAATGCCTTTCACGGTGATAACAGATCACTCCAGCCTAAAATGGCTAATGTCGCATAAAGACTTAACTAGTCGATTGGCGAGGTGGAGTTTGTATTTGCAAAGTTTTAGCTTCGAGATAGCTCATCGGAAAGGGGCTCAGAACGTCGTTCCTGACACCTTATCACGCTACGACATGGACGAAATAAGTTGTGAGGTAAAGGCATTGATTGACCTTGAGTCACCAGAGTTTCAAAGCGAAGAGTATAGGGATTTGTTAAATACCATATGTGGCATTTGCTCTTGCATCGGAATGCCATCTAGGTGGCATTACGTGCCGAGTGGTCACCGCGGTGGCAACACCGCTGGCTAGGTACTTTGGAAACTGGGCGACACGCTAGTTCCACAGCTTGAACTCGCCGGATATGTGGGTTCGGTTTAGTTTCAAAATACCAGGTAGTTTTGCTCACCGTAGAAAAAAATAATTCGTGTCTATAAACATAGGAAGGAGAAGAAAATAGAGAGAAATAGCAAGCACAACACAACTCAACACAACAGCCCATCATCTTCGCGACTTAGTGGACAGACGGATGTAGTTTTGCCCATGGCTGGCCCACCCCATATCAACATCCGGTGGATATAGATCCGTGACACCCATTTCGCCAGTTTTTGGGTATCCCTGATGTAAACAAATGCCCTCGCCTGGGCTTTTCTTAAAACACCATCTTGAAGTAAATTCTACTCACACATAATTCTAGCTAACAAACATCAAACAAAACAATATAAGGCAACGATTAAATTAAATACATTTATTATAGGCTGAAATTGCCAGAAAAATTTCATACAAATCTTAAATACAATATATAATAATTTTGAGTTTTTTTCCTTTGTTATAATTACAAAAATTATTTGCATTTACGATTTTTTTAGAAGACAAACTTACAATAAACGTATATATATTTGTCTACATTTGACAATATTTAAACAATTCTTTTAATTGGGTTTTTTTTATTCTCTAGACTTTATAGTAACGCCCCCTTTATTTTATCCGACTTTTTTCCCTTTTTGTGGCCCATATAGGCATAATTTAAAACTAGAATTCAAAACTACAACACATAACAGTTTGGTACCAAATTATTACTTGTAGATACTACACATTGAAAAACGAAATTTTATTGACGTTTATGAACTTGAAAATGAAAAAAACAAAAAAATCATGGCAAAATAGAGGGGTGTTATTTCACAGATTGTTAAATGCAAATTTTAAGTTAAGTTAAATTTTAAGTACAATAAGTTACTTTATAATGAAGTTGGTTTTTCCTCTCTAATTAACGTTAAAATTACACAGATATTCAAAATAAATAAAAAATATTAATACATAGCACAATTTGACAGCCCGAAGGCCTCCAAAAAATGGTCGATATCGATACTTCTAACCTGTTTTGTGCGACTTTTCTGCCCTTTATATGACCCTTGAACTTATGCCTGCCTTCTTTGATTTTAGTCTTTAAAATTGTTGGAGATGAGACCAGTGGAAGTGGCGGTGTGTATTATCCTCGGTGACGTGGATGGCTCTTGTACTGGCAGCGACCAAGTCTGCTGACCACACGTATACGGAGGTTGCTCCGATGCACTTCAACCTGAACCAAAACGTCAGGTGAAGTTTTAAAAGAGTCTTCAACTGAGAATAGGTACTGGCGTCCAGCTCAAGGAACAGCTTGGTGACAAGAGTATATAAAAAGATGAAGCAAACAGCAGCGTAGCGTTAGAACGACCAAACGAAAAAAATCCGAAAACGTGACGACCAGTTCAATATCCAAAACGAGAGTATATAAAAAATGAAGCAAACAGCAGCATAGCGTTAGAACGACCAAACGAAAAAAATCCGAAAACGTGACGGCCAGTTCAATATCCAAAACGAGTGTATAAAAAAATGAAGCAAACAGCAGCGTAGCGTTAGAATGACCAAACGGAAAAAATCCGAAAACGTGACGACCAGTTCAATATCCAAAACGAGAGTGTATAAAAAGATGAAGCAAACAGCAGCGTCGCGTTAGAACGACCAAACGAAAAAAAAAAATCCAAAACGTGACGACCAGTTCGATATCCAAAACAAGAATGAACGAGTAGATTTTTCTTTTCATTACTCGTCCTTTCCGGTGTCAGGTCTATCATCATCCGCCATCACAAAACTTTCATGGGTTTTCTAACCTTTAGGTCAACACTATGTTAGATGTATTCACACGCTACGCTCAATCTTGCAACTCGGATATATGTTTGCAACCTATGATCGCTTGTATGACGAGCACCATATTTTCCTGTTCAATGTGAAAGAGTTAAAGCTTTCTTAAAGAGCAACGGAGGGTGATCACTGTCCTATCGGCGAACATGGGGTAAGGTGAACATAATGTACTGAATACATTGACGACAACTGCAACTTTGTTGCAATCACTCACCGTCGTTGCAACATTTTCACCACTTTCCCCTCCATAAGAAAAGCATGTAAAAATAATTTGACATTTGACGCACTGTTGCTGTCGTCGTCAATGTGTTCAAGGCATAACTTACTGCATCCAAAATGGTATTGCAGGCGACTGTTGCGCCATGTAAACTTACTATCCTTTATCGATTTTTGTGGTAAGTGCAAACAGTCATTGATATCAGCGAATGAGGAAAATATCGTCAATGTATAATATATTTTATTAATGACGTTGTGGCAAAACAAAATGGAGAGTTGGTAGTGTAGGATTCAGATAACTTAGTAACTTTCATTTCTTTCCAGGTGGCCGTAACACATAACCGAAAATCACTCCCAGTTGCCTGACCTCAAGGTAATCGATGGTTTTGCTTACAAGCGTACGGTTCCATATGATGGTACACCCGATGGCGAAGATTTTTCCTGGAAACTGTGGATTCCAGCGTCTTTGACTCAGTCGATCATTGCTAATGCACACCAACCTCCTCAGGTAGCTCATGGTGGTTTCACCAAAACTCTTAAGCGCATAAAAGAATATTTCTACTGGCCAAATATGAATCAACAGGTCCTCAATTTCGTTAATGATTGTATAGTCTGCAAAGAATGCAAACCAGCTCAAATGGTTTTAAGACCGCCTATGGGGCAAGAGTCGCAAATAGTACGGCCTTTTCAAAAAATTTACGTGGATTTCCTCGGTCCATACGTTCGTTCTAAAAAGAAAAATACTTATATCTTCATAGTCTTAGACTATTTCACAAAATTCACCCTGTTAAAAGCCATGACGAAAGCGACCGCGCGAAATGTAATCCAGTTTCTAATTTCAGAAGTTTTTCATAAATTCGGGACCCCAGAAATACTCATGTCTGACAATGGCGTGCAATTTTTATGTAAATAATTTGCCGAAATGATCGATAACTTCGGTATAAGACATGTCCGTACTGCAAATTACGCTCCTCAAGCCAACGCTTCGGAGAGGGTCAACCAGTCCATTCTCGCGGCGATTCGGTCATATTTCGACCAAGATCAAACCAACTGGGACCAACATTTATCAGACATTGAATGTGCTTTGCGTTCTTCGGTACACTCCTCAATAGGAATGACTCCTTATTTTGCTCTCTTCGGTCACAACATGATCACGCATGCAAGCGCATATAAAGTAGCAAAGAAACTAGGTGTGCTTAGCGATCCTGAGACGTTGGTGATACCGAAGCCAGTCCGGCAAGCCTTGATTCGCAACAAGATCCGTGAGCAACTACACAAGAGTCACGGACAGAATGTTAAAAGGTATGACTTGAAAAGTCGAAAAATTAAATTTCAGCCTGGATAGGAGGTCTACCGACGGAACTTTCAGCTTAGTGACTTTTCTAAGCAAATCAGTGCCAAACTTTCAAAGCGTTTTCTAAAGTGTCGAATACTGAAGGCAGTCGGGAATAGTCTGTATGAGTTAGAAGATTTAAGTGGTAAGACGTTAGGGATTTTTCACACTAAAGACTTAAAACAATAAACCGAGTTCGAATGTGGGTTGAGAGAGCGAATGGTGCCATCTTTTCCCATTTATCTCTTAAGCTGAGAAGCTTGTCGAGAGTCCTTGGGTTTGTCATGGGCACCTGCATATAGGGAATAATACATTTTGTGAATACCCATGGTATTTCCACTAGCGCCCTCTAGCGTGGTAAAGCACACCATTTTTGTTCTCATTTAGATGTGGCATCTCGGTGAGGTTCGAGAACGTTCGGGCGAACGAAATGGCGATAAACATGCTTGAGGTGGATAAACACCAACAACAATGGCCAAATTAGTTTCAGCGCGAATAAACCGGTCGGAAAAATGGCGTGATCCGACACGCGCTTGAATCGGTAGCCAATGAGAATACCGAAACAAGCGTCGGTTAACAGCCATTTTTCGACGTGTCATCCAAAAGTCTAAACCAACCATTACCTACTCCCCTCGGTTATGGTCGATTCCACCGAAAAGCGAGCGAAGTTGGAACAACATCGGTGTTGGCCCGTCTAAATGCCTAAAAAGGAAACGCATACTCACCTTAACCGATGACATGTGGCAACACTGCCAAAGTACCTAAAATCATTGAACTAGACCAAAATACAACCCTGGGTAGACGATGCTGTCGCTGAGGTTCGCCATAAATGTAAGAAACAGCAAAACCGAGCGTAGTCAACGAAAAGAAAATTTCACGTCTATGGCTAAAATTTCTATTAAATCAAATGGTGTTTTAAATTAATACATAAATGTATCAAAAAAAAAAAAGCAAAGTTTCAAGTATAATTGACTGAAACTAATAAAACATACAAAGCTTAACAAAGTAAAAAGTTGTATTAATTGTGTGCGTGCAAAAGTTGCTGAAGAAAAAACGACGATTTTGAGATTGGTAATTTTATTTGCGATTCATTGTGGGATACGTTGCTTCTTGTGTTTTTCGTTTGTATGAATATCGTATCAATTTAAGATCTTTTCGCTCGACCTTGCGGTGGCAAAATTTAATAAAAGGCAAGCAGAGTTTTCAAGAATTGGGAGAGCAGACAGAACAACTTTGGCAAGTGTGCAAAGACAGTGGGTAGAGCAGGAGCAGCAAACAAACGTAGAGCGCCAAGGTATACCGGACACAGTTAAACAAATTGGGAATCCCTTCTTTACACCCTCACTATATCGTTGGTGAAAGCATATAATGCACTGTATGGACGATGTCTCATCTGACTCTGGACGTGCGTGCAATACTTGCGTATCTAAATGAACTGGGCTACCGGAATATAAGCGCTGAACAACTCCGCGAATTCATGCAAGATAACTTGTCTCTAAAGGCAGGCAACCACAGTCGGATACTAATAGCAACAACCACCAAACAGCAGCAACAACTATTCAGCAATCATTGCCAACGACGGCAGCACCAGTGTCTCGTTACACGACCGTCAGCAATCTAGGCACCCTTAATTTGCAGGTAAGTGACAACTCTGCACCACAGGCGAGAGCCTCTAAAATGCTGTAATTTTTTTGCTTCAAGCAAAAATCGGGCTTCAGCCAGATCATCACGTCCAGCACTGACACCAACAACCACCCCAACAAAAACTACACCACCTTCATCAGCACCGCAAAGGACCAACGCCACCAGCGCCAACTTTATCGGACAAGCCATCACCAGCTAGCGGGTGACCAACGACATCACTACCACCACCAGTAGCTACACCACCTTACCAACACCACAGCAGCGTCACCGTCATCAACTACAGCGCGCAGCAACAAAAACACTAACATCGCTAGCGTTCTACATTCTCAAATAACTGGAGAACCAGGTTTTAATTTTATTTTATTGTATAATCTCGGAAAGTTCAGATTTGTAATAGATCTGCTTCCGTAATAACTTCAAGTAAGCTAGAAGTAAATCTCGGATAACATTCGAGAAATAGAGAGTAACTTGATTAATTGTCCAAAGGAGAATATTGGGTACAAAAGTATGTAGCTCGATATTAGCTCTTCCTTCTTCTCACTCGAGTTTGAAAACTGTTTAAAGAAACGCTTATAAGTGACTTCAAGTTGCATGGAGCAATTACGGAGGCAGACTTATTATTATTAACCCTATTTTTATTATATAGATTAGCATAACACGCAATTGTTTTTATCAAAATTCATCTTCAAAACAAAATTTTTGAAAACCAAAATCGACTAACCGATAGTAATTAAGATTTCCAAACACACTCACACGCACAAACATAACTATATGCTACATTTTTAAATCATTGAACCAGCCGTTTCAGCACAATGACGTAGTAATAGACATAGAATGTGCTTCTTTTGTGGTAGGTGGCTGAAGAGTGTACATGTTTATCAGTTAGAGCGTTAAGCCCAAAGAGCAATATGTTGTTTTTGTTTGTACACACAGTTATTAGATAGTTTATATTATATTGCATTATATTTCTGATATTTAAAGAATTCTGTTTAGGAAAGGCGGACTAACCTTTCGATCATCCTTAGGAATTAAGACATGTTTAATACTTACCTCTAAAATCTAAAATTTTATCTAATTAATACTTAATTGAATTAAAACTAATACAAACTTAATTTAAATGGTCTTACAACCAATACGAATTAAATTTAGATTAAACTAAAACCAATACCTACTACAACTAAATCGAGCTAAGCGTAATACAAATTAAATCCTAAATCGAATTCTCGCTAATTCAAACAGAAACTAAATGCCGCTGCGATTAAAAATTTTTATCAATTAAACTATTCGGAAACAAAACAAATTAAAAATAAAACTTAACAAGAATAAAGCTAATAAAACTGAAAACAAATGTAAAAGAAAACTAACTTACAATAAGATCAAGATTATACAAAACTAAACTAAAATAAAAACAATTTAATTAAAAACTAAACTAAAATAAAAGCAATATAAAATAAAAGCAATTTAAATAAGAGCAATACAAAGTAAAAGCAATTTAAACTAAATAAACTAAAATAAAAGTAATATAACATAAAAGCAATATATTTAAAAACTGAACTAAAATAAAAGCAATTTAACTAAAAACTAAACGAAAGTAAAATGAACATAAATAAAAACATTTAACATTAAAATTTAACATAAAACCAATATAAATGAAAATGTTTTCAAAGTAATACTAACATAAATCAAACGAATTTAAAAGAAAACTAAAATCAATAAAAACTAATTTCAAATAAAGCTAATAAAACTGAAAACAAATGTAAAAGAAAACTAAATTGCAATGAAATCAAGATTATTCAAAACTAAACTAAAATAAAAGCAATTTAATTAAGAGCAATACAAAGTAAAAGCAATTTAACTAAAAACTAAACTAAAATAAAAGCAATATAAAATAAAAGCAATATACTTAAAACTTAAACTAAAATAAAAGCATTATAAAATAAAAGCAATTTAACTAAAAACTAAACTAAAATAAAATGAATATAAATAAAAACTTATTTAACATAAAACCAATATAAATAAAAATAATTTCTAATAATACAAACTAAATTAAATATAAATTCAAAATTAATGAAAATTAATTGCTACTAGAATTAATATAAATACAAACTAAATTAAATATAAATTCAAAATTAATGAAAATTAATTGCTACTAGAATTAATATAAATACAAACTGACTTAAATATAAATTCAAAATTAATGAAAATTAATTTCAACTAAAATTGAGATAAATGCAACCTAATTTAAATTAAGAACAATATAAAAGAAAACTAAATTAAATAAAATAAACCAATATAGATGAAAACGAATGCAAAGTAAAACAAGCACAGATAAAACGGATTTAAAAGAAAACTAATTACCATAAAAACGGATTCACAAAAAAAAAAAGCTAGGGTAGATTAAAAACTAACTTAAAACTATGCTATTTAAAAACTAACTTAAAATTAACTACAACTCAGGAAAACTTATTCGAATAAAATCAATAATAATGAAAACTAGGCGTTACTAATTGTACTTATATATATATAAAAAAAAGAAGAGGATACAATGTTAAATCTGTTGTTATTAAATAAATGTTAAGTTGAACTTGGATATAGCAACCATGTGTCCTTAATTTAACAAGGGTGGGTGGCGTAAATTGGACTGGAGGGGCGTGGGTAAAGTTTTTGGGGTGACCTAGACCCCGGCGCAGGGTCACCATGGCTGGTCTTTTGGGGCCAGAAGGGGAGGGTTAGCCAAGGGCGATCGACCAACAGCAAAGATCGACCCACGAGACGTGCCAGCGGGGCAACAGCGAGCAACCGGCTCAGTTTCCTTACGGATTTTCAGCCCTTCATTCTTCATTTTCAGCACTTTCGCGTAAAATAATCGGTTTTTTTTTAATCTTCGGTTGAGATTTTTACTTGTTTATGGTTTTTTTCGGGTTTTTTTTTACCAGGCGGTAATTTTCAAAATAAACTGGTACGATTTTTTATTCTAGTGTAGTTTCTGTCTGTCAGTCCGGGCTGGCAAGAACACCACCCCATCCGGCGAGCCTTAGCCGCGCGATACGCCAGCGTTCCAGTGCTGCCAGAGGGACGACAGTGATGCGTGACAAGGGCTACCTTGCCGCATGGCGCATCGACCGCAACCAAGGTAGGTAGGAAACATGACAGGCCAATGTTAGTCGCTTCGACGTACACTACATTTATAAAAATATTCACACCATCCAATTAAAAAGCCAACCACATTCGAACACAACGAGGGCAGCTTAACAACTATTGTGGTTACTACAATATGGATAGAGAACACGATCAGATGAGAGAAAAAAAAGTTGTAAGCAAAAAAGTGAGCAGTGTTAAGGCGAATTTACACATTTCACTCAAAACGATGATAGTGATCGTTGAACGATGACAGTGAATCAATTTTTAATTTACATTATTCAAAGAGTAAATTTTAAATTTGATGGATGATTCGGTGTTGAATGTCAAAATATATTCGTTGGCTGATTAATTTTATTGACGTTTAAAAAAATTAAATAAATAAAATCTATTCAGCAATTAAATAAAAAATATATAAACTTTCTGCTTGAAATTATGTTAACACCTTTCAATTGTGTTTTAGTACGAATGACACATCAGTTCGGTTTGCTTTCACTTTCATCAAAAGTAGGAAGACCTTCTACTTCTTTCACTGTTCAATGTGGATGGCAATCATCTTCATTTTAAAGATGAAACTCAATTTTCGTTTTACAAATCAGATGATTCATCCAAAGTGAATGATGATAGTGTTGTAATGTTGGACGCGCGACTTTTTATAATACGCGGCTTACGCGTTTTACGTGCATTAAAGTTTTACGCGGTTATTTTAAATATACTGGCCAGTTTAAAAAAAAGATTTCTTTGCGCCGTCACTCGAAAGTGCATTCAGGCGCTTAGAAATAAAATAAAAAGGAGCTGTTGGTTTAAAGCTCAAAACTTTAGTGATTTTATTTTCAGATTTGCTTCGGCTTATAAAGCCAAGTAACAGTATTTTTTAACTTAAAAATAAATACAAAATTAAATATATATCTTATTTAATATAATTGTAACTAAGTAGAATATTAGTTTATGTAGTCATTTTAGTGTAGTTATGTAATGTAGTTATGTGAACATAAAGTGCAAGCGAGTAAGAATGTAAACAATAGTTATGTGTTTGTTTTGTTTGTTTGCTACATAAATGTGCTTAGGCTACATTTATAGAAATGTTAGTTTGTAGACTAGATCTTTATGTGTTAAATGTTTATAAATAACAATTGCATGGAATAAATGTGTTTAAGTTAGAGTTATAGAAATGTTTAGATATAATAGATAGAGATAATAGAGAAACATATAGAAATGTATTTAATTTAATTAATTACTTTATTATATTAGTGTTTATATTTCAATAAATTTCAATTTATTTTTTTTTAACTAGTAATTATACAATTCAAATAAAATATATTTATAATTGGTAATTATACAATTCAACTATTTTTTGTTTATATATTAATTCCGACATGTTAACAAATTTTAATATATTTAATACAAAATTTAATTTCAATTAAATCCATTTTTTCAATAAATTATTGTGGTATTCTTTTAATTTTCCATTTATATCTATTATTGTATTTACTCCATTTTTCTTAATTACCGTGTATGGACCATGATATGGTGATTGATACTTTCTTCTATTCATTATTTTAACAATTATTTTATCACCAATATTTATATTAAGTGGGTTTGAAATTTCATTATCTTTCTTTCGCTTCTCCTTTGCTATGTTTATCAATTCATATGCTTTTTTTAAAGAATATGCTAATCTAAATTTTAGCTCTTGCGCATAATTTTCAGTATTGTAAGTTTTAAATGTTTCTAATTGTTCATTTGGTAGGTTTGCCAATTTGCCAAAAATAAGTTCAAATGGACTATAGTTCGTATCGATATGAGGTGTCGTATTGAACGCAAATGTGAAGTATGGGATCCAATGGTCCCATTCATCATCTTTGCAAAAATTAAGTAAAAATTCGTTTAGCACTCTGTGGTTCCTCTCTATAGAACCAAGAGTTTCGTGATGATACGGTGTGCTAAATACCTGTTTTATGTTCAATTGACTGCATATTTGCGACAACAACTCATTGGTAAACTCTGTACCCCTATCCGACTTTATTGTTTTAAAATGCCCATAAATCAAAATTAAGTTTTCTATTAAAGTTTTGGCTACTGTTTTGGCGTCTTTCGTCTCCATAGGACATGCTATAACATATTTTGTTAATTCGCACTGCATGGTGAGTATGTACCGGTAGTTATTTGTTAATCGTAGAGGACCTACAGTATCTATTGAAACTACTTAAAAACTAGTTCCTGGTGTGTCTGTCACCGTTAGTTGTTCTTTTGTATGTCTGGTTTGTTTGTTAATTTTGCATGTTTCGCAATTATTTATAAAATTTTTAATCATTCTACTCATGTTTTTCCATATATACCTCTGCTTTATTTTTAAAATCGTTTTTCTAATTCCCATATGACCTCCATGGGTCGAATTATGGTACTCTTCAATTATTTTTTTCTGGTTTTCTATCTCTATTATTCTTTTTGGTTCTCTATAAATGAGTATTTTTACTTTATTTTCACTAATCTTTAAATTATTATACACTCTTTTAAAATTTTCCATGGCCATGGTTTTAAATATATCATCATTAATATTCAATGCTAATTCTTCAATCCCTAGTTTTTGCATCTTCGAAATCAGTTTCTCCAAAGTCATCTGTGTGAACATCGGATTGTCACTGCATCGTACAAAAACCTGATTGTCTTCTATGTCTATCTGCGTACCCTTAAAATCTTTTTCTGTTATAAATTTTAGTTTTCTTATTTTGTTTACATCCGATAGTGAAGTGCATTCCCACACAAAAAGGTGGTCAATCTTCCTGCCTGGAATACGTTCTAAATTGTTACTGGTTGAGTTTTTTGCATGCTTATTTTTATCCATACTTCTCGTTATGGCTAGTATTTTTGTATTTTCGTTTTCTAAAACGGTTGGAATCATCGCTTTAAGCGAATCGCTATTTATAATGATTCTAGACAATGCATCTGCATTGGTATTAGCTTTCCCTGTTTTGTATTTAATTTCGAAATCATAGTCGCATAGGTCTAACCTAATACGTGTCATTTTAGACGATGGGTTTTTATGCGAAAAGAGAGACACCAATGGTGTGTGGTCTGTGACAACTGAAAATTTGCGACCATAAAGATAAGGCCTGAAAAAATTTATCGCCCAGTGTATGGCCAATAATTCTTTTTCTAAAATTGGTTTGTTTAAATCGTGCTTTCCGAGTGATTTGCTTGCGTAAGAAATTGGTAAATCCGATCCGATCTCACCTTGCGACAATACTGCACCTAAGGCATAATTTGAGGCGTCAGTAGTTAGAACGAATGGTTTATCGAAATCAGGGTATTGAAGAATTGGTGGATTAAGTAATTTTGATTTTAAAGTTTCGAATGCTTGATGACACGCGTCATTCCATTCAAATTTTGTATTTTTCTTTAGCAATGCATTTAAATTTTTGGCTATATCAGCAAATTTCGGTATAAAACGCCTATAATAATTGGCAAAAGCCACAAATCTCCTTACTTCATCCGAGTTTGTTGGTACTGGGTAGCTTCGTATTACTTTATTCTTTGCTGGGTCTGTTCTTATGCCTTCGTTTGTTATCAAATGCCCAAGATAAACAACTTCAGGTTTCAAAAATGAACATTTATCTGGATTTAACTTCAGATTAAATTTTCTCATCCGATTAAATACTTTTGCCAAACTTTCGTTATGGTGCTGTAGGCTGCACCCAAATACAATTATATCATCCACGTACAAAAAAGCTTCTGCGTCTAACCCGGTCAATGCTATCGTCAACATACGTTGAAAGCTATTAGACGAAATTTTAAGTCCGAATGGTAAGCGGGTAAATTGAAAATGTCCGTTTCCTGTTGAAAATGAGGTAAGTGGTCGCGAGTCTTCGTCTAAGTCTATCTGGTGGAACGAGCTGGTCATGTCCAATGTCGAAAAGTACTTAGCTCTTCCGAGTCTGTCAAGTACGTCTTCAATTTTGGTCAGGGGAAATTTATCACTCACGATTTTTTCATTAAGCTTTCTAAAATCGACGACTAGTCTCCATTTTTTTGTGTCGTCCGCTGATTTTTTTGGGACCACGAGTAGTGGGAAATTGTACGGACTAATTGAGTGTTCTATGATGTTGTCCTGTAACAGTTGGTCAACCTGTTCATTTATTTCAGTCATTTGTGTTTGTGGCAGTCGGTAATTTTTGATGTAAACAGGGGTCGAATCTGTTGTTTGTATTTGTTGTTTATAAAAATTATTGACGCTTAAATGTTCTCCAGGGAGATGAAAAATATCTTGATATTCTTCGATGATATCTATTATCGATTTTCTGACTTCTGATCCATTGCATCCAATATCCAAATTGGTTAAAAGTTTGTTCAGCCTATTTTTATTAAAATGTTTATTTTCCTTGCATTGAAAAATGTTGTAATTACTTAATGGTTTAGTTTTCACATTAAAACTTTTTATTTTTATCTCTTCATTGGTTGTATTCATCAACTTGACGTGCGCTACTCCGTTCGCGGGTATAATACTATTTCCTAAAAATACTCCCTCACTAATTTCTTCATTAAGAATTATGCTATCTTCTTTAACTTTGATATCGATCGGGACTACCGCTTCTGTTCGTGCGGGTACCGTAACATTATAAAAATCCTTTAAAATTATTGGTAATATTATTTCTTTTTCATTAATTATAAATGTAACTGTACATGTTTCGTAATCTATTTTTGACATATACCTCCTCATCATGTCTCGGCCTATTATTCCATCTGTTGCTATAGGAAAATCATTTTCAACTATTTGAAAATTATGTTCAATTTCCTCATTTTCAATATAAAATTTTAAATTTGATGTACCAATACATTCTATAGTTTCGTTCGTTATGCCTGTTATCTTTGTAATATATCTTGTGTTTAAATTGCTAGCATTTTCAACTTTGCAAACGGAAATATCAGCTCCCGTATCTATAAGGAATTTTAAAGTTCTATTTGAATTTTTACATTTTAAAATTATGAAATTAGATAAGTTTTTTGATAGTTGTAAAATTAATTTTGGCCTCTGCGGGTAACAGCTCCTGCTACCCGGCCATCGCCGTTTCCCTGCACATTGTAATGAAAATTATTATTATTATTCCTGCTAAAATTTCTGTTTGTGCTATTGCTGTACCGAAAACTGTTGTTATTTTGAAAATTATTATTGTTTGGAAAGTTTCTGTTTCTGTTAAAGCCTTGATTTGAATTATTACTATTGATTCTAAAATTGTTGCTATTGTTATTATATCTGTAATTGCTGTTTGAGTAGCTATTTTGATAATTTCTCTGATTATTATTAAAATTATTGTTATATCTCTGTTCTCTAAAATTGTTTCTAATTTGAAAAATATTGTTTCCATTAGCCTTTAAATCTTCTTCTACTGTCATACACCTCTCAACAGCCTCACCAAAAGTTTTCGGTGGATATGCTAGTAATATATTTCTATATTCTGTATCGACACCTTTTGTGAAAATATTGAGTGCCATACTCTCATTTATTTTGTATACCGCATCTTTCGCGTCCTTACTCGGATTTTCTAGACTTTTTATTTCATACGCACTTAGCTGTTCTGAAAGTTCTACCAATTTTTCTCTGAAAGCTGCTATTGGCATATTATTTTGTTTTAGTGAACTAAATTCATTTAATATTTGTTGCAAATTTTTCGGATTTGGGTACGATTTTTCCAATAAAGTTTTTAATTCCGCAAAAGTAGAAGGCCGGTTTGAACGTCCAAGTATGCTGCGTACTTGGGTGGTTAATTTAAAATTATAAATATATTTAACAAAAATTTCCTTATCATCATCCTTCACTAAATCATTCAATAATTCTGCTTGTACAATAAAATCCTCTAATCCATTATAGTTTCCTTTAAAAATTTGTAGGTTTTTACCTACTACATTAATATCGAAATTTGACATTTTTGGCGAAATTTTCTCTTCCTCCCAAATTTTTGATAAATCTAAATCTATATTAGCAATTTCTTTTAAACTGTTTGTATTAACTTTTATAATTAAATTATTTATTATATTCACAACTTCATAATAAATATTGTTGAATTTTACTTTTAAAATTCGACAATCTTCATTGTCTTCAATATTCTCTATTTCAAATTTTATATTTTGAAAAAAATTTAACTTACTTTTTACGTATTCACTGCTGTATTTTCTGTTTTTACTTTTCTTAAAGTTTAATATAAATTTTTCTAATATTAAAATGTTTCTTTCAATTATTTCCATATACAATTTTTTTTGTAATAGATTAAGTTATTTAAATTTTAATTCGTATGGAACACCCTGTGGTAGTACCATCATAGAAAAAGTGTTACTATAAGAAAGTAAACAAAAGAAAACGAAGAACTAAATGACGTTTTAGTTCTTGAATGAAATTAAAACCGGTCGCGTGTGCGTAAATAGAAAAGAACTTAGTGTAAGCATGTGAAAGTGCGATGAATTTTTATTACTTTGTATAGATTTTTTTTTGTTATTTCATAATAATTTGTTTAACGCATATTGAACAATGCATTGGTAAAATATATGTGCATTGTTTTTACGGGGTTGTGTAAAAAAATAAATTCATGTGTGCATATTGTGTGTGTTTATGTAGCTGCAAAAACTAAAACAGTAGCTACAAAAAAAGATAATCGAAGAAAAAAAATGTGTTTATTTATTGTTGGCGAGAAAAAACATTTAGAATTGTCAGCCAAACAAAAAAAAAAACAAAATAAAAGCGAAAAAATATGTACGTGTGAAAAATTGAATTTATAAAAAAAATGCAACAAGTATATTGCACGCAAAGCAATATGTAAAAGAAAAATGTATGTATGTGTGTGTTTTTGTGATATTTTTTTGTTTTGTTTCGATTTGATAAAACTGCCTAAAAAAAGTTTGCATTTAAAATGTTGCTCCAAAATAATGTGAACTAAAAAAATGGATTAAATGTTATTGTGTTTTATATATATTCTTTTTTTATAATGATTTTATATTCATGCTTAAAACTTTTATTAATTCGATTCAACTATTATAAATTATATTAAAAAAATTAAATAAAATGTTGTTTATTTTTGTTGTTTTTGCTGCTTCGGCTGCTTCTACGCATCGTTAATGTGTTTATGTTTGATTTCGTTGTTGTTATTTTTGATGGTATTGTTTTTTTTGCTGCATCGGCTGCTCCTTACGCATCTGATTGCTGATTGTACTCCTCAATATAAATATGCGATGGTTGGGCTTTTGGTGCGTTCACGACACCATTGCGTTTTGCCGTCGGCAAAACAAAAATTTTTTTTTCATAGATTCCAGGTTCGTGTTGCAGGATCGCCATGTAATGTTGGACGCGCGACTTTTTATAATACGCGGCTTACGCGTTTTAGGTGCATTAAAGTTTTACGCGGTTATTTTAAATATACGCGTATAATATTATTGCCAGCGCTTAAGAGCGCTACTGGCCAGTTTAAAAAAAAAGATTTCTTTGCGCCGTCACTCGAAAGTGCATTCAGGCGCTTAGAAATAAAATAAAAAGGAGCTGTTGGTTTAAAGCTCAAAACTTTAGTGATTTTATTTTCAGATTTGCTTCGGCTTATAAAGCCAAGTAACAGTATTTTTTAACTTAAAAATAAATACAAAATTAAATATATATCTTATTTAATATAATTGTAACTAAGTAGAATATTAGTTTATGAAGTCATTTTAGTGTAGTTATGTAATGTAGTTATGTGAACATAAAGTGCAAGCGAGTAAGAATGTAAACAATAGTTATGTGTTTGTTTTGTTTGTTTGCTACATAAATGTGCTTAGGCTACATTTATAGAAATGTTAGTTTGTAGACTAGATCTTTATGTGTTAAATGTTTATAAATAACAATTGCATGGAATAAATGTGTTTAAGTTAGAGTTATAGAAATGTTTAGATTGAAGTGCACTACAGTGTATCGTATAAATTCGCCTTTAGTCGAAACGACTAACATTGGTTTCCAAGGCTAAAGTTCATTTTAGTTTTGGTTAAATTAGCTTCATTTAATTCTGAAAATTTTTAAATAGTATTTCAGTTTTATTTAAATTAAGTTTATTTTAGTTCTGTATCTTTTGAAATTGTAATTTAGTTTTAATTAAATTAAGTTTATTTTAGGTCTGTATATTTTTAAAATGTATTTTACTTTTTATTAAATTGGCTTTATTTATATCTGAATTTTTTAAAATAGTATTTTAGTTTTATTTAAATTAAGTGTATTTTAGTTCTGTATCTTATGAAATTGTTTTTAAATTTTATTTAAATTAAGTTTATTTTTGGTCTGTATATTTTGAAAGTGTACTTTAGTTTTATTTCAAGTAAGTGTATTTTAGTTCTGTATTTTTTGAAATGGTAATTGAATTTTTTTTATGTCTGTATATTTTTAAAATACTATTTTAGTTTTATTTAAAGTAAGTGTATTTTAGTTCTGTATCTTTTGAAATTGTAATTTAGTTTTATTTAAATGAAGTTTGTTTTAGGTCTGTTAATTTTTTAGAGTGCATTTTAGTTTTGGTTAAATTAGCTTTATTTAATTTTTAATTGTATTTTTGTATTGTTTAAATTTAAGTTTATTTCATTCTGCTTACATTTAAATCGTAGCTTGTTTGTCCTAGTCTGAGTATACACAGATGAATTAGCCCTCATGCGGTCCACATAACGCACAAATCTTGCTAGTGAAAAAGAAAACCGGTTCGTGGTGGCTCTGCGTAGACTAACGTCAGTTGAACGCAAAATCTGTAGCGGAAACGTACCCACTTCCACGAATACATCACATCCTTGATAGACTATGCAATTCAAAACTCATCAGCAGTCTGGATCTAAAGAATGGCTATTGGCAGATACCAAAGGAATACAACAGCAAGAAATATACTGCGTTCACTGTGCCTGGAAGAGGTTTATTCTAGTGGGAAGTCATGCCTTTTGGATTGCAACATTCCAGAGGGCGTTAGACCAAGTGATCGGCCCAGAGCTAGAGCCATACGCATTAGAATAACCTGAAAGAGGTCTTCCGGCGTCTCAGAGCAGCCAATCTGCAATTAAACGTAGAAAAATGCGAATTTTTCGATCGGAGACGAAATAGATGTGGCATGTCGTCAGCGAGAACGGTATCCACACCGATCCGGACAAAGTCGCGGCTAAACAGATGTTGACACCACCTACCACCTACCTACCTACCAC
Organism: Dichetophora obliterata; assembly: GCA_963920525.1. Lineage (NCBI taxonomy): Eukaryota > Metazoa > Arthropoda > Insecta > Diptera > Sciomyzidae > Dichetophora > Dichetophora obliterata. The sequence goes on along the minus strand of OY986437.1, from coordinate 167,999,709 downwards.
CTACCTACCACCTACCTACCACCTACCTACCACCTACCTACCACCTACCACCTACCAGTATAGTCGATTTGTGCCAGACTTCTCCGTCATTGCGCAACCCATGACGACCCTGCTCAAGAAAGGCAAACACCGGAAGTGGGGTCCGGAGCAACAACAAGCGTTTGAGAAATTAAAAACAAAACTCACGGAAGCTCCAGTGCTGGCTTTCCTTGAGTTTAATAGGATCTGCGTATTGCAGACGGATGCTAGATATTATGGATTGGGCGCTGTACTGACCCCGGAACTGGACAGTGCTAAACGGGTCATTGTATATGCTAGTCGAAGCCTAATTCAGGCCGAAAACACCCACAGAAAAGAAGTGTCTCGCTATTATATGGGGCATTCGAAAATTTCGTGACAACCCTGAAAAATTCGCCCTCTACATCATGGAGGATGGCCACCTGTATCGTCATATCCCGAATTAGATTGGTGACGAGGATGCCGCGCCGTAGAAATTGTGCGTGCCACGTTATTTGCGAAGCCGGGTCTTGAGAGAAAATCACGACCAACCGAGCGCAGGGACATGGGCGTACGAAAAACTATCACCCGTCTAGCTAGCCGTTACTACTAACCGGGCCTGTTTCGTGACGTCAGCAAGTATGTAAAAGGCTGCGAAGTCTGCCAAAAGTACGAAACCAGCCAACAAGCTCCAGCCGGTAAGATATTGTCCCGAGTAGCAGAAGAACCATGATGGGCTGTCGTTTGCGCAGATTTTGTGGGCTCGTCACCGCGCTCCAAACATGGTAACACGATGCTCCTCATCTTCTATGACAAATTTAGTAAATGGACCGAGGCAGTGCCCCTACGTGCAGCAACCAGCAAGAGCCTACAACGAAGCTTCAGAAAACGAATTATGGCCAGGTTTGGAGTCCCAAAAACTTTGATTGCTGACAACCGCACTCAATTCACCAGTCGCGCATTCGGAAAATTTCTACAGACCATTGGCACAAAACAGCAGCTTACCGTACCCTACACGCCACAGGAAATCCCCACGGAGCGAGCCAACAATACATTGAAAACAATGATTGCCCAGTTTAGTCAGGACCAACACAACCGGACCAACACAATCGGCCGTAACTGGCTACATCCCCACCTTCCTGGTCCAAGGACGCGAACCTTGCTTTCCTGGTATGATGAAAACACGATGGGCAATGGTCGCGAACTTCAATCGCCAACTGCCAAGGATGAGCAACTCCATTAAATATTCAAGCTGGTAAGGCAAAAACTCAGTCAGCATTTCAGATTATTTTCTGTAAGTAGAACACCACAGTCAAGCTATTTTTTCATCGATAAAAGGACCATTGACTCGGGCAGCAGCAACCGCCAAAAAAACTGCGCAATCATAGCAGCATCTATGTTTATAACTGCCATCTACAGCAGACAAGTCGAGGATAGCCTTCGTGCCTGTCATTGCGGTTACTGTCAATAAAACCAGAACGCCAGCGTCGATGAATGCCGATGAATTTTATCAAGCAGTATGCTACAGTCAAACTGCGGTAGTCGATATCAGGCCATCGACTCAAAGGGTAGCACCCGTTTTAAACCATTCGCCGTGGAGCAGCCACGTCAACAATTGCAACGCAAGCGTGTCTTCAACACCGGCTGTTTAGCAGCCACGTCAACAACTGCAACGCAAGCATGTCTTCGACATCCACCGTGGGAGCAGCCATGTCAACAAATGCAACGCCAGCGTGTCTTTGACACCGGCCTTGGTAGCAGTCACGATAATAACTGCCGCGTTGCAGTTCGACATCACCGCCACCAACAGCCACAGCTAAACAAATAGCTGTAGCCACCCTAGTAGAGGCAACTACTCATACTAAAATGCCAAAATAGCCGCCAAATGGCCGCGACCAAGTATAAATAGGTAGCAAAAATAGCTACTATTAAAGAAAAAAAAATCTTCAATTGAAGTAATGCAACTTCTCCTCCAATACTAAATTATTCGCATAATAACACCCACTCTCAACGACAATTAAGAAAAAAATATATAAACAATAAAATAAATCTACTTATGAATTCGTCTTAAGGCAAGGCAATGAGATTATTTCCCTGCAAAAGACAACAAATTTATGACCTACAATTGTATATTACCAGACTGATCATATGAACGATACCCAGTTACTTAACTGCATCCCTGGTACTGTTGACCAAAGTCTGGAAACATATAATCTGGCAGCACGGGAATTTTAAAATAACAGTCGCTATTTTCAGGTATCAACAACAGCATCGAAATCCAATTGGACTAACAAAACTCACGAATCAGTATCCACAAGAGATGAAGGCCAGCAAGGAAAAACTCGGAATATGGAGCATAACCAACAAAAGAACCAGCAGGCAACAAGCGCAGCAGATGGTACGGTCGTCCTACAACAGCCGTCGGAAGTGCAACAAGAGCTCCACGTGTATAAAATCCACTTCTTTACCTAGTTGACACCCAAGGGGTATTAGGCTACGCCAGCAGAACAGTACAAAGGCGTAAGACGGTGGACGAAGCGGGTAAATATCACCCACAAATCCTACCTGGTCATCCCAGTGAACGAAGCGCATCATTGGTTCCTGGAGTTAGTGTGCATCGGACGATTATCTGGGCCAGGCAACACGCGTGGCTACATTTGGCCACTAGACTCGCTAGCGCCGTTTTTAGCCGTATACGTGCCGCAGCAAAACAAATTCGCAGACTGTGGCGTATTCCTGTTTCATTTCGTGGATAAATTCCTGCAGCAACCTAATCAATACCTGCGGGAGGTCAACGGACGAGATTGGTTCCCACCAGCGGAAGCGGGACGCAAGCGAAATGCACTAGACACTATGATGCGCCAAATGACCCCCAGCACTTGCACAACGTCTTACCACCACTGCGGTCCTCTGAGCCGATGCGAATCGATGACACGAAATTCGTCGAACCACCGCTAGTTGCTGTGCCAACACACGACGCCGCCCAACGCTAGACAGTGGCCGCAGCCAACAAGTAGTCAGCACCACCACCAAACCTTGACATCAGCTCTTGGAATTAGCCCAAAAACACCACCCATCAGGGCCGAAAGAGTGTCCGCATCATCATATCCCTCAAAAAACTCGACATAGTGGATTAGAGGAGTTATCGGCACCGAAGCAACGATCAGTCACCCGTCACCAGAGAGCACCACCTAACCATCCAAAGAGGACGCTGTAGAGGACATCGGCGAACTACTCGAGGCAACCGCAACAACGCTGCCGATCGAAAAGGAAGACCACGTCCAGCCCATGCGAGTCTGCACCAACATCGAGAAGCGCAAGGAAAATTGGAGGCCGGGCAACAGAATGTACTCCAAAATCTCCATTGGTGACACCGACTACCGGGTCATCATCAGCAGAACCGACACCGTGGTGATTTTGGAGCGCTCCGCGAAGTGGGACGAAAATATTTGGACTAAATTTATCACAAAATTTAGCTTACATGCTGTTATAGGCATTTTGATTTTTATATTCGCCATAGAAGTCGCACCTCGACCAAATTGAAAAAAAAAATTAATTGAATAAAATTAGGTAATTATTTAAATCATAAGAAAACTAAAAGATATCAATTTTAGATGACCACCCCTAAGGCATGATTGTAGAGTGATCAGTGGCCAATTAACCACTGGTTAATCGAGCAATGCATCACCCTGCATCGCAAAGATACATCTAAATAAGGTCGGTAAATGTGTTATCTACATTAAAAAATGTAAACCTTCAAAATGTAAATGTAAACGCAAAATCAGGCGATTTCATAACGGGGCTTACATACGCAATTGGGAAAAAGATCGCATGATGACATTGAAATACCATGAAGCCAACACCAAGAAGTACCGAAGTGTACTCAGAGCACGACGCCATCGAAAAGACGAACAACACGTCAAGAGCGAACGAGAATGTCAACCACTGGAATCTAGCAACATGTCATGAATAGAGAGCAACAGAACTAGACCCTAAGAGTTGACAACAAGTTGAGAGCAGAGAATACCACAACAACACATTGGGACGACAGAATCAATTCAGCGAGGAACATGTTGCACTAGACTGAGAATGTTGCGAGAGAGACCAACATAGCAGACATCCATACGGCAAGCGAGAGTGTTTCTGAAACACTAGCAAGTGACACTTTGCCGGAAAGTATATAACTTGCTATGCAAGTGTGAAAAGTGACATCTTTTGTTTTACTTCTCCTAGCCGCAGGCCTTGGGTTAAGATTCTTACTAGGCCTGTGGGAATTACCTCTCTCATCTCCTCCCATCCCAAAATTTCAACCAGTGCGTAGGTCCTACTAGTGCTGGAAGAAATATCCTATAACTTACCCTCCTTAGTTCCCTGTCACCGGAGCATGAGTGCACACTCCTGAATCAGCTAATCAAGGACACCACTTCCGCCACCGTTAATGAGTGCATCAAACAGTCATGCCTTGCTAGATGACATGAAAACTATATGGATGACTTTTATGTTTAATCTTCTATTTCAGGTGTAATTTGATGGTAAGTGAGGCATCGTATTAAAGTAATTGTATTAATCTCAGGTAAGGCAATTAATTAAACATCAATTGACCGTCAGTCACGAATTTGAAGGTTTACATTTTTTAATGTAGACAACACATTTACCAACCTTTTTTAGGTGTATCTTTGCTATGGAGAGTGATTAACCAGTGGTCACTCTACAATCGTGCCTTATGGGTGGTCATCTGAAATTGATATCTTATAGTTTTCTTATGATTGAAATAATTATCCAATTTTATTCAATTAATTTTTTTTAGTTAATTCGCCTTTCTACGGGTTTTTTACAAAAATACAAAATAATATATGAAGAAAAGGTATATGGTGCCAGGCCTGGTGTGTTAGTTTTGGGTCGCAAGACAGCTTCTTTTCCTGTTCTCTTTTCCCTGGCATGGCTAGTTGGGTGGCCCCTAGCTGGTGGTTCCGATTGGCCTGCGTGACCGTCGCCTCTGGGCAGTATGACTGCGCTACGTGCATGCTGTTTTTTGGTCGCGGTGCGACTTCTGTGGCGAATCTAAATCTGTATATACAGTGGCTCACAATGAAAGTCGGGCAGGCATTTCTTAGCACTTTCGCTTTGGTTTCAGAAATGAAAATGTAAGAAGAAACTTGGAGTAAATATTTTTTTCAAAACATTCTTTATTGGCGAGAAAAATTAAACAAAAACATAGTTAAAAAATTAGAACATAGCGGTAAAACAAAATTAAATCAAACCAAAGCTTTAAAAACGAGCTCACATTGAAAGTCAGGCAGAAAAGGAATTCAATGCTAAAACTAAGAATTTAATATTTTGCTGCCAATCCTTTTTATTATATGACTTCCTGCAGCCTTTTTGAAATAAGTGTAACCAAATTTTAAAAACTTCATCTCCAATCTGATTCCACTTTTCACTTAGGATACTTTTTTTTAGGATTGGATCTTTAGTTGCCCATCTCTGACACTGCACTCAGGGTTCAAGTTCATCTCATAAATGTTCTATAACATTTTAATCTGGGCCTTGTGAGGTTGTTTTTATGACATTTGGACAAATATTAAGTACGCAATTCTTCACCAAGACCGTCGTATGTTTCAGGTCATTGTCTTGGTAAAACTAAAAGTTGTCTGCAATTCCTTATTTACCCGCACTTTCTTTTACTTGCGCATACATGAGAATGTCAAGGAACATATTTTTGTCCATTATACCTTCAATAAAATGAATCCTTTTTACATCACACGCAGCCCCAAACCATGACTGATCCTCTACCATGCTTAATCGTATGTTTAGAATTTTTATTGCAAAATTCTCCATTCGGTTTTCGCTTTCCATCTGAACCATATAAATAAAATAAACTCTCATCGGTAAACAAAACCTGTACTAAAAGTTTATTGTTTAAAAGTGCTAAAGATCCTAATGTATTCTGTTTTATTAACCTTACTCTAGAATAGAAAGTCTTTGGTCATCTGTTAATGTACGAAATTGGGGCGTTCTATTACATTTTTCTTTCTAATACAGTGCTTTTTTCGTGCTACTCCTCAATTTAAACATTTTTTCATAAAACTCTTTCAATTGTTTTTGAGTGTACACTCTTTTTCAAATTGAGTTTTAACATAACCTCCAGTTTTAGTGCAAATAGAAATGGGTCTTTTATTATTTCTCTTAAAAAATACCTTTCATCTTTAAAGCTAAGTTTATTTTTAGCTACTGTTCGTTATTTATTGCATTTTCTCTTATCTTGTATACAATGCTTGATTATATCGTGCATTGTTGGTTTACTTTTTAAGGCGGATTGTGATATTTGTCGCTCGGTTCTTCCTTTCAAATAATAATCTATCACGTTCTGCCTTTCTGCTTGTGTTGGTTGATTCACTTTTCGAGAAATGTTTATTTTTTTAAGTTTTGCGTTTGACTGAAGTTATTCCAACAGTAGTAAAAAGTTGTAAGCTGGAATAACGGTTTAAGGACCACAATTTTCATTTTTTCTTTACTTGCCCGACTTTCATGGTGAGCTCGTTTTTATAGGTTTACTTCGATTTAAATTTGTTTCGCCTTTATGTTCTAATTTTTTAATTATAGTTCTGTTTAATATTGTTCACCAAAAACTAACGTTTTGAAAAAATATAAATTGTTATCTTCATACATTTTCATTTCTGAAATCAATGCGAAAGTGCTAAAATATGCCTGCCCGACTTTCGTTGTGAGCCACTGTACATCATAAACTACAATTAAAACTAAACGAAACTAAGAAACTCTTAATTCGTACCAAACTAAGCTACGATTTAAATGTAAGCAGAATGAAATAAACTTAAATACATATATATATATATATATATTAGGGCGGGTCAATTTGTATGGACGAATTTTTTGGAGGTCTGGCTCAGCGAAATTCGTAAAATACATGTAATTTCAAGACTTTTTCTCCACTACAGCATATACAAATTCTGAAAAAAAAGCTGTACGGACTTTCGTAAATAGATTTTGTTCTCAATTATAAAATATGAATGTATGAATGTATGTATATGAATCTATTTACGAAAGTCCGCACAGCTTTTTTTCAGAATTTGTATATGCTGTAGTGGAGAAAAAGTCTTGAAATTACATGTATTTTACGAATTTCGCTGAGCCAAAATTTGAGCCGCCCTAATATATATATATTAGGCCGGGTCGATTTGGGGGAGGCAAAAAAATCGAACATTGCTCAGTAAGCACTCCCACTAACTTTGGAGGGCCGATCCACCCATGCCAGTGTCACACCCCCTGGAACCCCCCTGGGGTGTTCCCCATACAAACGAAGTTCCCCATACAAACAATTGGAGGAGGGTTCCAGGGGGTGTGCCACTTAATAAAACATAACAAGTTAAATTCAAGTTACATAACAGTAATAGTAATCAAATTAAGGAACAAACGAAACGTCGGCCTGACCGAAGCTCCATAAAGTGAACTTTTGTAAAAGTGGGCGGATCACGCCCATTTTAGGCATATTGTTTTATAATACTTAAAATAAACGGAATGTTGAATTACATCAAAATATATTGTACGAGTGAAATGTTGTAGCGTTTTGTATGCATTCTAAAGGAGCGGTTATATAGGGGACTTCTCTAAAAATGAGAAGATCATGTCCATTTTTGGCACGATGAATGACACTTATAATTAACTAGCTGAAACCCGGTGCGTTGCTGCCAATCTCCCTTGTCAAACGCCCATAAAATGTTATCAGTTAAACAGCATGTCTAAATTGAGGTCGAATATTATATATACCTATATCCTATATCCACAAAGCTATTCCATATAACACATTTGGGTTGCATGGGAAGTGCCACACCCTCTTGATCACCGCTCGTAGAATGTAATCAATTAAACTGCATGTGTACATGGAGGTCGAATACCGAATTCCAAAGCTGTGCGACAAAAAACTCCAAAACTATTCGATAGCACAATTTTGGGTTGTATGAGAGGTGCCACTCCCCTTTTCCTTACGCCCATAATGAAACTTCATGCATAAATTAAGGTCGAATACTGATTCCGACACTGTGCGACCTATATCCACAAAGCTATTCGATATAAAAAATTGGGGTTATATAGGAGTGCCACGACCCTCTTCATCACCGCTAATAGAATGTAATAAATTAAACTGGATGCGTACATGGAGGTCAAATACCGAATTCCAAAACTGTGCGACATATAACTCCAAAACTATTCGATAGCACAAATTTGGGTTGTATGGGAGGTGCCACTCCCCTTTTTCCTACGCCCATAAAATTTTACCAATGAAACTGCATGTGTAGGTCGAATACTGAATTTCGAGGCTGAGTTACCTATAACTCCAAAGCTATTCGATATCGCAAATTTGGGTTAAGTTGGAGGTGTCACGCCCCCCCCGACAAACTCTAAAAAATTTTATCAGTAAATCTGCATGCGTAAATTTTGGTCGAATACTGAATTCCGACGCTGTGCGACTTTGAACTCCAAAGCTATTCGATATCACAAATTTTCGTTGTATGGGAAGTGCCACTCCCCCTTGATCAACGCTCATAAAATGTAATCAATGAAACTGCATGTGTACATTGAGGTCCAATACTGAATTCAAAAACTGTGCGACCTATAACCCCAAAGCTATTTGATATCTCTAATTTGGGTTAAAGGGGAGGTTTCACGCCTCCTTGTCGTACGCCCATAAAATGTAATTAATGAAACTGCATGTATAAATTGAGGTCGAATACTGAATTCTGACGCTATGCGACCTATAACTTCAATGATATTCGATATCGAAAATTTAAGTTATATGGGAGGTGCCACGCCCCTCTTACCAATGAGAACAAAATTAAATCAATGAAACTACATGTCTACATTGAGGTCGAATACTGAATTCCGGCGTTGTGCGACCTATAAATCCAAAGCTATTTGATAGCACAAAGTTGGGTTGTATGGGAAGTGCCACTCCCCTTTGCACAACGCCCATAAAATGTAAGTAATGAAAGTCAATATTCGAAGCGCCCATCTGGCAACACTGTAACTTTCCGCAGTGATGCCAAATCGACTAATGACATACCGCGTTTGAAGCGTCATTCAAAGCAAATGTTTACAATGGAACAGTACACGCCACGCGAACGCTCTAATATTGTTGAAATTTACATTCAACAAAACAAGTCAATAGGTAAAACTCAACTCAATGAGCGATGAAGCTCATTTTCAGTTGAACGGAACGGAATATTGGCAACCCTGTATTAATTTAGGCCCAATACCGAATTCTTAAGCTGTCAACCTATAACGAATTGCTTTCGATATCGCGAATTTGGGTTGTAAGAGAGATGTCACGCCTCCCTGTCCAACGCCCATAAAATAAAATCATTGAAACTGCGTATATAAATTGAGGTCAAAAACTTAATTCCAAAACTGTGCGGCCTATAACTTCAAAGCTATTCAATATCGCAAATTTGGGTTGTATGGGAGGTGCCCCTCCTCCTTGTCCAACTCCCATAAAATTTCACCACTGAAACGTTATGTCTAAATTGTGGTCGAATACCGAATTTCTAAGCTGTGCGACCCATAACTCTAAAGCTATTCGATAACACAAATTTTGTATATATTTGTGGGAGGTAAATGGGGGTGTGGCATTTCTTCTTTAACCATCTCGTAGTCAAAGCAAAGCCACTTACAAAATTTGAGCTCAATCGGACCAATAGTTTCGAAGAAATTTGATATTTTCTTAAAAGTAGGCGTAGATGAAGAGTGACCACGCCCGTTTTTATTAAAGTTAATGACAGTTATCATACGAACATATTTACTAAATTTTAATTTAATTCTACCAAAACCGTTTAAATATAGCATTTTTATTAATTTGTGGGCGATAAAAGGGGGTGTGGCATTATTTTTTTCCTTAACCTTAACCTTTGCGTAGCAGTTACGAACAAACTCGTAGAAAGAAGTATCCAATTTGGTCCAGTCGTTTTCAAGTTTTAAGCATCCGAACAAATCAAGATTAATTTTTATATATACAGATATTGATTTATGGGCGTTAAAAGTGGGCGTAAAAACATTTATGTATCGTGACTACTTCTTGAAGCACCTACACAGCAATTTTCACTATAAAAATGTGTAGAACTCCAGAATTGCCATGCTTGCGAAAAAGTGGGCGTATATATATTGCGACCACGCCCATTTTTTGTACAGTTACTGACAGTAACCATCTGAACAAAATTACTAAATCTTAGTTTATTACGTCCTTTTTTGGTTTGTGGTCGATAGCGAAAATTTGGCTTGTATGGGAGGTACCACGCCCCCTCGTCCAAACGTTACCAAACCTCACAGGAACACTCAATTTCTTCGGTAGACGTTGTTCTGCCACAGACCGCCTTACTGCCATATACGAAAATGTCAAGAAATGCCAAATATATTTACCATTTTCAGTAAAGCTGCCGAAAGTAGCCATATGCACTAAATAAGCAAATTTTAGTCTAATACGATCAAAACCGTGCGAAATATAGCATTTTTGTTGTATTGCAAGCGGTAAAAATTGGTGTGGAAAAATATTTCCCTTGAGCCATCTCGTAATCGAAACAAATCGCCTGCCCAAATTTCAGTTGCTGACAGTAACCGTACAAACTAAGCCAATATTTTAGCTCCATCGGCCTAGTAGTCAATTTTAATGATTTCTCAAAAAAGTGGGTGTGGCTGTATAGCGATGACGCCCTTTTTTAGTACAATTGCCGAAAGTAAGCATACAAACTTAGGTATCACATGTTAGTCTCATACGGCCAAAACTGCTTTAAATATAGCATTTTCACTGATTTGTGGGCGCGAAAAGGGGGTGTGGAAACTAATTCTTCGTACAGTTACTGTCAGTAACTACACAAACCAAAGTACCAAATTTAAGTCTTATATGACCAAAACCGTCTGAAATAAACCATTTTCATTTATTTGTAGGCGGTAAAAGGGGGCGTGGAAACCCATTTTTAGTACAGTTGTCGACAGTAACTGTACATACTAAATTACAAAATTTTAAAATTTCAAAAACTGAAATATAACATTTTTATTGATTTAGGGGCGGTAAAAGGGGGTGTGGCAAAATTTTTCCTCAACCATCTCGTACCTAAAACAAATCGACTGCCAAAATTGCAAGTCAATCGGTTCAGTAGTTTTGGAGTCTATAGACATCACACAGACAGACACACATCGTTTTGCTTTTTATATATATAGATATTGATTTGTGGGCGGTAAAAGTGGGCATGAAAACATTTAAATATAGTGACCGCCTCGTAGAGCACCTTCACAGCAAGTTTCACTATAAAAATGTGTATAACTTCACAATTGCCATGATTTCGAAAAAGTGGGCGTATATATATTGCGACCACGCCCATTTTTTACAGTTGCCGACAGTAACCATCTGAACAAAATTGCCAAATTTTAGTTTTTTACGATCGAAACCGTCTGATATATACACTTTTTGGTTTGTGGTCGATAGCGCAAATTTGGCTTGTGTAGGAGGTACCACGCCCCCTGTCCAATCGTTACCAAACCTCACAGGAACACTCTCAAGATGTGGGTTCAGTTTTCCTGAAAATTTCATAACGATCGGTTCAGCGGTTTCGGAGTCTCTACGTGATATAGCCACATACCCACATACCCACATAGATACATCCATTTTTATATATATAGATATGGGCTTACTAAATTTTATCGAAATATAAGATAATGGTTGAAAGTTCAGGCATTTTATGCAGTTATGTTATATGGGAGGTAAGCGTGGTCATTGACCGATGCCGCCCATTTTAAATCCCAAACATCGTATTGATATAAAAATTATATGTGCCAAAGTTCATGTCTCTAACGTTATCCGTATGGTTTTAATAGTGATTTCCTGATTTCACTCTTATGTTTGTTGCAATATATAATTTTTTTTTAAAATATTAGTTTTAATGGTAATCAATTTCAGCAATTCTGCAATAGAAACAGCCAACACCTTTGCAACGGTATCTCGAAGTAAAAAAAAATCATGAAAATCCTCATTATATTTTGTTCCACGGAAAAAATTGAATATTTTTTGATCCAGATTGGATGAACTTTTTTATTATTACTATTTCTGTCGGTTTTTCATTTTTAGTTACCATACCAGCCAATATTTTTACAAAAACTCCATTTGTAGAGGTTCGGAGCATTAATGCTGAACAACTTTTTTTCGTGAGGAGCATTAATATATATATCCAATATATATAAGATTGCATAGGTTTGCACTCAAAATAGACATATTATTTATTTAAATATAACAATAACGGCCGATTTCTTCACAGAGTATCAAATCGGGGTAGTCCGAGTACTAATTAGAACTCAGTTTAAAATTAATTCTTGGTTCAAATAAAAGTAAGTACTCGGTCATTTCTTCACTTATTTGGTACTCAAATCATTTCAAAAGAGAGTACTGGACACTAATACTCAGATCAAGTTTATTCCAACCTTCTAGGAAGTGGAAAAATTCCCAGATCTAAACAAGAAACATTTCATAAACTATAGGAAGCATTTCCTTTCGTTTAACACTCATGGAAACACATGATTTAGAAAAATTATCGCCAAGGTGCTGAAGCAGCTCACTAAGGAGTAAGTTTTAATATAGAATATTAAAGTTTATATGTGATATATTTCCTGTTTTTGTCAAAACTATATATGTATGGACCGTGCTTCGTGGTTAGTTACCGTCATCAACTGGACAAAACCAAAATTAAAGTCTGTCACGAGTCGCTTAAAATATGGTGACATTTTTGTTGTCTTTGCCTGCCAAGAGAAGTGGATAAGCATATCTACAGGTGACTGGTGGAACAGACACGCAATTTACTTGAAGTAATTGCGATGGTACGAGTGGGCAATACTCTTCCAAGGATTCCTTACTAAACGGCCTACTAGAATTGCTTTAATTCGCCGGGTAGTGTTAAGACTAATTGACCATGCACATTGCACCTAGGTACTTAGATAGAAACATTTAAAATGTAAAAAGTTTGTTTAAATTATTTTTTATGGCTGATTTCTTTATAAATCATTAAGTCGAACTAGTTGTATGAAAAAATCACAAAATAAAAAATTATCTAATATAAAAAAATTGTACAACACTTTGGTGCCGCAGCAAGATCATCCAAAGGTTTGCTTCGTGGTGGAATATTGTATTCCGTCTCTGTAGTCTTGTATATTTTCTCCTTCTTTGGCTCAACAACTGAAACATTATCTGGCAATGGTTTCTTGGGACCATCATCAGACCATCGACGAACTTTATAGATATTGCACGTTGACCACGCAACTTGTCAGAAACTACGACCTCGCAACCCTTTACTCCAGACTCCATAATAAAACGGAGCACACCATAGCAAGCGCGAAGCACAGCCGATCCACTGGTAAGTTTGTAGCGCAGTGACTCAGCTTGAGCATTGGCGCAAAGACCACGGGTTGTGACTTTCTAAGCATTCAAGTCAATGTAGTCGGGTTCAAAATTGAAAAGCTTCTATACCCTTGCAGTTAAGTCTCGAATGAGACGTCCCTTCTCTGCAAAAATCTGCTGGGTTTTGGTTGCCATGATGATGATTTCAGTGCGCATTGGTGTGACACGCACCACAACTTTGAAGTAGCCATCTTCAGTAAGTTTTCGAGTGAGGAACTCGTTCAATTCAGCCTTTAACAAGCCATCGGCAATAAACTTGCGTTTTTGATATTATAAGGACAATTTCTGTTTTGCAATGTTAATTTTGAATATTTTCACAACTTAAAAAATAAATTATAAAAGGTGTGTAGGCCGCAACCCTAAAGGTTAAAGAAAGTAATAGATTTACTTACTACTTTATCGACTCGTTCCAGTATCGATTCTCGATACACGAACGAGTCGCTCGATCGGCTGCTTCGACGAGTGGCGTTGGCTTTTTACTGTTATCGCTAATTGATTTCTGAAAGAAGTGCACTTCATTTTGTGAAACCGCGTTTAATATGATATTAAATTAAATATTTCCAATAATTGGAAACAAATAATCGCTTATTGATTATCAGCAAGCAATCACTAAATGATGGTCAGCATAAATTAAGTTTTCTTTAACGTACCTCTATATGCACTTCTTGCACTAATTGCAGCATCCATCTTTACGCATTTAATAGTAAATTTCACCCATTGAAGATTTGCCTAACAAACAAAACGTAAGAAATAAACATTGTACATGTAATCTAAGTTAACTAATTACTGATATTTTGTTCTTATTTTGTTTTTCTCCGTTTGCATATAAACCGAGCACCAATTGCCCGAAAGTTATATGAAAACAATAGCACGACTTACCATGATTTGTAGCTAAAGGCCAGCCCTCTTTGGTGAATAATGACTTCACCGGAACAGACCCACCTGATCTGTTTATGGTCCTTCAAGCCGGATTGTCTTTCTGGAGCTTTCTTCGATAATTTCAAGTGCCTAAGAAAAACGGAGGATTTTTAAACAAAGCACAATTCCATCAACTCCACTAGATAAAAAAGGTTAGTTGAATGGTTTATTTTCAAGTGGCTTAGGTTATAAAAGTGTTTTTGTGCAAGTTAAAGATAAAATTAAACAATTTAACTGGCGAATATTTTTGCGGAACAATATAATTTTTTCATTATAAGGGTTGTTTTTGATACAATCATCGCGGCACACACACACTCACACACAAACGACCTATTGGTTTCGCGAATTTTTTTACTTTTTTGATACTTTGTTTTGTGTCGTAAAAATAGTTTGTCCGTCCGGCGAAATTAGTTTTCTACTTATTAGAAAGTGCACGGAGTTTTTTGCGGTGCACCAATCGGAAATTTATTGAGCACAAAATAATTATTGCAATAGTTTTTAATTCGCTTGTTAATTTTATTGCATAAATTAAATTGACGCAAAATAAAAATACACATTCACACACACACTTGTTTATTTGGCCGGCTTCGTTTGTTTGCTTTGATCGTCGCGTTTTTATTAAAAAATAACTTTTTATTACTTTTGTTTTGTTCTTGATTATTTAGAACTTATGTTCTTTCTCTGTATTATATTAGTTATTATATTCACAATAATTAAAAAACAATTTAAACTTATTAAAAACAAAGAAAGCAAATAAACACGAACAGTGCAGCAAGCAGACAAGACGAAAAATAAAACATAATCAAAACAGCTGGGCGACTTCGAAAAAGTGTTGCTAGTTCGTGATAATTTATCGCACATATTGCAATTTTAATTTTTGTCACTTTTTCGGGAATTTTAGCTATATTAAGTTAAATTCCAATTTATTAAACCGAGTCGGCAATAAAAATATTTTATCAAGTACACGGTGTTGTTTGGAGAAACTGTTTTGAGAAATTTTAGCCGTAAGCGTTGCAAGTCAAAGATTTTTTAAAAGCGAATAAAAACAGTATAAATTGATTACATTTAATAAAAAAAGTTAATTTTTTCATATAAAAATTGCCAAATACTTTATATTTAACAGTTTCCACAAATTAGAAACTAGGTAAAAAAATATTTTAGTGGTCTTTGCTTAAAATACCCTAATATTTGCAAATTTCTACGTATAAGAAACTAGGTAAAAAATTGTTTCAGCAATTGAAGCTTAATTTTTACCGACAAATTAGGGTTTCTACTTATTAGAAACCAAGGTAAAAAATATTTTAAGCAATTTAAGCTGAATTTTTGCCTACAACTGAAAGTTTCTACGTAATAGAAACTAGGTTAACAATTTTTAAGCAAAATTATCTTAATATTACCTGCAACTAAAAGTTCCTACATATTAGAAACTAGGACAGGAGAAAATATACGTGTAATTGAATGTTTTAAGCAGTTTTAGCTAAAAATTTTTAACGTTTCTACTATAAGAAACCAAGGTAAAAAAATATTTTAAGCAGTTTGAGCTTAAGTTTATCTATTCTTTGAAGTTTCTACGTATTAGAAACTAGTTAAAAAATATTTAAGCAGCTTTAGCTTAAAATTACTTAACATCTGAAAGTTTCCACTTATAAGAAACCAATTAAAAAATATTTTTTGAGCCATTTAAGCTTCGATTCTGTTAATAAACAAAACTTATTTTTGTTTCTTAAATAAATAATGGCGAAGATGAACTTCTTTATGAGATCTACCGACACCATTTTTGAGCTGGAAGCAGACTTTAATGCGATTCCTCAAGATGAGCACAATATTTTCGCTTTTAAAATTCACGAAGAGGAATTAAAATCGCGGCGGACAAATGTGAAGGCATCATACAAGTCATGCCTGCAAAAGGTAGAGGCAACGAATGACGATGATGATAATGTCAGCGTCGTGAAAATAAAATATCGCTCGTGTTTTCAGACATATGTTCGATGTCTTGCAAAGATGAACGAACTTAGCGATAAGTTGTCCACGTCCAAAGAGCACAGTAAAGTTGATGTTTCACAAGTTGAGTTGCCAATGTCAGGCCATAATATCAATTTGCCGCCGTGTGATACGGAATTATTCCACTGTGATTATTTAACATGGGCCTCCTTCAGAGACCTGTTCTCAGCCATTTACATATCAAATAATGGGCTAACACCTGTTGAGAAGCTTTTCCATCTCAATCAGAAAACTCGAGGAGAAGCAAAAGAGATTGTTCAAAAATCTCCTTTCACGCATGAAGGGTTTGCAACAGCCTGGAAAAATTTGACGGATCGCTATTAGAATAAGCGAATCTTAGTAAATAGCCAACTTAAGGTTTTATTTAATTTGCCGGCTGTAACAAATGAGTCTGGAAGTGGCATTAAAAAGCTACAAAGAGACATCAACAACTCTATTTCCACTCTCACAATACACAAAGTAGACATCAGCAATTGGGATGCAATATTCACATATTTGTGTTCAACAAAGTTGCTTGAAACGATGCTCTCCTTATGGGAGCAATCAATTGTAGACAAGGCAGAAATCCCCGAATTCGCCGACCTTGATAAGTTTTTACCAGTCGTTTTCAGACATAAGAAACTGCGTCTGATTTTAGAGGCCCTGTGCCAAAATGGCAAAAACCAAACGCATCTTCACCTAATGTGAAGAGAGTCAGCACTTATCAGGCACAAGTTACGAATAGCAATTGTGAGCTGTGAAAAAATCAGCACCATGCGTTAAGGTTCTGCCCAAAGTCTTTGGCAATGAACGTAAATGACAGATCGTCAGCTGTGAGGCATTTTCATTGCTGCCTCAACTGCCTGTCAACTGGCCATGCTTCAAAGAATTGTAAAAGCGGCTATAATTGCTTTTCGTGTGGACAACGACATCATTCGTTGTTACACAGAGATTTTCGAAATGCATATATTCATCAAAATGCGAGAGGTCTGAGCACATCCAATATACAGTCCACTCTTTAACGAGCAGCGCAACCGCAGACATCTGCGAGTGCTAGCGAAAATTATCAGACGTGCTTTGCCTTTACCAGCAAAGGTATTTTGTTGGGCACCGCGGTGATAAATATTTGCTACCGAGGATCTAATTTTACAGCCAGAGCACTTATTGACTCTGGCTCAGAAGGCTCTTTTATTTCTGAGAGGTTGCAACGACTTATTCAACTGCCTACTTATCGAATTTCCACTCAAGTCTCAGGACTTAATAATGTAGTTTCGGCTACGGTAAAAAAAATCTTGCGGTATAGTTATAGAATCACCTATTGATCCAACAGTTTGGCTGACTACAAACGCGCTCGTACTTTCGCAGATCACAGGAAATCTTCCAACTTGCTCAATAGATCCGATATTGCAGCAAGCTTTTCTGAAGCTTGTACTAGCCGATAAGAGCTTTTACTGTAGTGATCAAGTCGATGTACTACTAGGTGGTGATTTATACCCACAAATTCTTCTCGATGGTATCCGCCGAAATGCTATTGGGTAACTTATTGCCCAAGAAACCGTTTTTGGCTGGATATTAACCGGCTTCACTTCCACAATATCGCAAAATTCTTCATCCGCCTCTGTCGTTTCGTGTTTTAGTAAATTTTCGCAGTTCACGTCTTTTTTGGATGTACCGCCATGGTACGGTACAGTAAAAGGACACCATACTCGGCTGCATTTTGCACCGTATAAGCCTGATCCTCTGCACGTAGCCGGGCCTAGTTTGTCTGTGTTTTCCCTTGAAGGAGGGATGGGTGCTGGGGAGAGTTTTGCCCGGCCTTTTTTGCCGCAGGTCAAATTCGCCGTTGAGGGGGCCTCGGTATCAGGAGAAGAAGATACCCATGCCAACTTTTTCATTTCGCCTCCGGTTATCCTTATACATATTATTAAAGCAATTAAAGCACTGCACTAATTATACATTTTTTGAGACACTTGAACCAATCAAACCTTTTTTACTAGTTTTAAGATATTTTAAGTATATTCTAATTTATCATTTTGTAAAACCGCGTTTAATTTTATATTAAATTAAATATTTCCGTTTGGTCGTGCTCTACCATTTGATTAAAGTTTTTTCTAAATAATCTTGTTATTTATTATGATCTTATATGATTTAAATACAAACTCTAAATGTTTGATAATTTAAATCATACTTGATTTTAAATACAAATTCTAGTTGCTTGATAGTTTAAAATCGTTTATTGAGCTTAAGGTCAAAGTTAGAACCATGCTTTCTTAGTGGAAGACTTCCAGAAGACTGTTTTACCCATAATAATATCGTAAGCATAAAGACTAAAGTAAAGCAAAAATACAACAACAAATGTGTAAATATGAAATGGGAGAAAAACTGAGAAATTTACACTTAAAATCTTATCGCCTCTGTGGTACAGTGAGCTAGTGCGCGCTTGCACGGGTATCACAAAGATTTCTGATGAAGCCTTAGCATGGCCGAACTTGCAAAAAATCAGCTAGTGATTTTTTCCTTTTCATATCTAAAAATACGTTGTTGTTGTTTCTTTGGAGTTTATTGTTCTAACTTTGACCTTAAGCTCAATAAACGATTTTAAACTATCGAACAACTAGAATTTGTATATGAAATCAAGTATGATTTAAACTATCAAACTTTTAGAATTTGTATTTGAATAAGATAAAATCAACATATAAAATATTTCCACTAATTGGAAACAAATAATCGTTTATTGGTTGTCAGCAAGCAATCACTATTTAATTGCCAGCAGCATAAATTAAGTTTTCTTTAACGTTCCTGTATATGCACTTCTTTCACTAATTGCAGCAGCCATCTTTACGTATTTAATAGTAAATTTCACCTATTGAAGATTTGCCTAAGAAACAAAACGTTAGAAATAAACATCGTACATCTAATCTAAGTTAACTAACTATTGGTGTTTTGTTCTTATTTTGTTTTTCTCCGTTTGCATATAAACCGAGCACCAACTGCCCGAAAGTTATATGCAAACAATAGCTCGACTTACCAAGATTTGCAGCTAAAGGCTAGCGCTCTTTGGTGAATCATTACTTCACCGGAACAGACCCACCTGATCTGTTTAAAAGCAAAAATTTGTATAAAATATATTTTCTTATTAAAAGAGCGCAAGACCAAGTTTTAAGATTACTAGACTTCCTATTTCGGGGTTCCAGCTAAAACTGAGTGTCAGCTAGAACCGAGTTTCAAATTGAAGTTTTTCTGCCTTAGATCTCCGTGAAGAAATGAGTTAGTACTCGAAAGAGAACTAAAAATAGGTTCAATACTCAGTCTAGCATAAAAACTCTGTGAAGAAATTGGCCGTTAATAACGTTCAGGTCGCTATTATTTTTGAAAGTTATAGATTAGCTGGAAACTTATAATGAAACCAGATATTAATAATTACATTATTCTGAATCTTTGAATATTCTCTATATACCTTAATGGTAATTCAATGTAAAACCAATCATGTCGGCTATGAAGCCCTTAAAATGTCACGTTTTACGTAGAATAGAAAAAAAAATTAAACAACTTTTGGCTTAAATAATTTCAGAAGCGACCGGCTAAAATAAAGAAAATAACCGAATGATAGCTTCGTTTCGCTTTATATAGGGTCTTATTTTTACTTGATTAACTATGATTTTCGATATAATAAAAATTAATCTCTTAATCATGGCAGAGCACGTGATGTCGTTGCGCGCGCTATTTGCACCATAGAGTACTAACTGATGTTCCCGATGACATCAGTCGGAATAGCCCATGCGTGGAAATTGTGGTTGTGCCGGAGACTCTGCTCTATAACCTTGTGCGCCTTGGAGAACCAACGCGCTAACAGGCGTTGGCGTGACCTGGAGAGCACGAGCAGTAGCAGTTTGCACTGCACTGCCAGGTGGAAAAATTGCACTGCTGTGTGCGCCCTGTCCAACGGAGGGTCAGAAACAGAATCACGTTAGCTGCGAGGTGCTGTTCCTGGTGGAAGTGCAAATAACGTTATTTCCCAAACAGTAAAAGAGTATTATATTTACCCTTTCCGGCTGAAATTCTTTATTGGTTTTCTGGTTCGCAGGTATTTTGTCGGATGCGAACACTTCTTCTCGGCGTCATATATAAAGAAAAAACCCAACTACCGGATGCGGTCTCTTAGTCTCATATTATATTATTTTACCATTTTCTCTTCTTTCTCGTCAATTTACCCAGCTGGACGTCTTTACAAACACAACGAAACAAAATTTGGTTTTCAGCAATACATTCGTACTTTCTGATGTTATGTTAAACAAGGAAAGTTATGTTTGATTGTATATTTTGCTCTTTTACGGACAAAAATATAATAAACTGGTAAAAAAAAAAATAACAAACCAAACAAAATGAGCCGTACAATCGAAAGGAAGTATACAAAAAATAAAAAAGCAAATAAAAAATTCAACATTATTTTTTTTTCAGAAGACTAAATAGGATTCCTGCAAAACATTTCGATTGTCTGGATTGACTACAATTGCAACTCAAACAACTGCTGCTGTCGTTGGAGCTATATTGCTGTTGTGAAGAAATGCAACCCATCGATTTTATATGAATTGTGTTTGGCTTTGTTCTTATTTGTAAAGCCGTAATGTTGTAACCCGTAACCTCAAGGTAATTAATGCACTGCAAAAAATAAATAAAAATGGGTTCAAAAATTGTCTTTGTAATTTAAAATAAACGTCAGAGCTCTAATCTCTTGGCTAGGGGGTAGTCATGATACAGCGGCATGGGGGGAGAAGATTGCAAAGCAGATTTTCTATTGGTGTGCGCAGTTCAGGTAAACTTTTTTTTATGGCTAAAACATGTGTGGCAGACAGAGATGCCAGATCACACAGATGAGGTCTTGTCCATATATCTTGTATTTTGGTAGAACAAATTTAACCTACAATGTATGGAGAATTTTATATGACTTTAACGTCAAGGTCGCTACGTATATGCCATATAAACGGAATATTTAACAGTTAGGTGTCTAGCTGGGTAGTTTTCACAATTCACCAGGGCTGACACGTCTGACAATTATGGCGTGTGCACACCTCATTTACATGGTCGGAGGGGTGGTTACACACAAATTTTCTCAGTATTTGGTATGACCGATCATTATTTATGAGAACCCCCAAATAAACGAGATATTTTCTCAAAGGGCATTCACGATGTTGCGTATCAGCCCTAGTATCGTATATTTTGGATAAATTTTGTTATTGTTACTAAGTTCTTAGGGTTTTCACAAGCTCACGTATTGTCTTATTTAGATAAATAGCTGACGGAAGAAAATAAATCTTTTAAAACTATTTGCTATTACAATTTACATCACAAAATATAAACAAAAGCTGTTATAGTAGTGATGTTAAGTGTGAAACGAACGTGGAAATAACCCACTTGAACAAAAATAACAAAACTAGTGAACTATGCCAAACAGTAAACATATCAAAGGCGATTGTATTGTAGTAAATTAGTCTTATGTGGAAGCCAACAATAAAAAATTTTACAACTATTATGATAAGTAGCACAATACGACAACACGACAGCTGTGAAACCCCTATCTAAATTTTAACGACGGAAGGCACCGATTCCAGGATACGACTTCTCGACAGGAGAAAGAAACCAAAATACAGGGTTGTCAATAATCGAAGCGCCCATCTGGCAACACTGTAAATTTCCGCAGTGATGCCAAATCGACTAATGACATACCGCGTTTGAAGCGTCATTCCAAGCAAAAGTTTACAATGGAACAGTACACGCCACGCAAACGCTCTAAAATTGTTGAAATTTACATTCAACAAAACAAGTCAATAGTGAAAACTCAACTCAATGAGCGATGAAGCTCATTTTCAGTTGAACGGAACGGTAAACAAACAAAATTGCCGTATTTATGCCACTGAAAATCCACAAGAGATTCAAGAGGTACCTCTTCACGATGCAAAAGTCACTGTTTGGTGCGGAGTTTGTGCTAAAATGCTCATTGGGCCGTTCTTTTTCGAAGATGATAATGGCCACAGAGTTACTGTCAATCAGGAGCGTTATCGCGATATGATAAACAATTTTTTCATGCCAATCGTTCGTCGAAAGCGTATCAGGCACTACTGGTTTCAACAAGACGGCGCGCCACCACACACAAGCCGCACTACAATCGATTTTTTGAAGCAATTGTTCCCTGGCCGTTTGATGTCAAAAAATGGTGATTTCGATTGGCCGCCAAGATCACCAGATTTAACGCCTCCAGACTTCTTTTTGTGGGGTTATTTGAAATCAAAGGTTTACGTCAACAAGCCAAAGACCCTAGAAGAGCTGAAAACCAACATCCGTCAAGAAATACCCGCCATTCCCATCGAAATGTTGAAGAAAACCATGGAAAATGCTGCAAAACGGGCAGAATATGTCGTAGAGGCCAATGGCGACCATTTACGAGATATCATATTCAAGAAATAATGTAAGCAAATCTACTTGAACCCAATTAAATTATATTTATGACGATCAGACAAAAAAAATGTGGTTTCTTTGATTTATTTAAAAATAAAATGGGTGCTTCGAATATTGGCAACCCTGTACACGTTGTTTATTGAAGGTGCGTTCACAATTTGTGGTAAATGACCCAAATTTTGGTATTAAATCACATCGTGAATGGCCCTGCAAAACAAATGAAGGTTGTGAAAAACCGGTTTACGGCCCACATTTGAATTTGAATTCAAATACAAATTCACCCTGAAGTACGAAAACCAAACTTCCCTTTCGGTGTCCTGTCAAAAGGTTAAAAACAAACTTCAACCGGTTATTTAAAGACAGCTGTATCGGATTCGATGTTTATTTTTAACATCAAATTCGTTTCTACTGAAAAAGTGCCTAACTAAGCACAACGGCAACCCTGCTGACAAGCCATCAGTTTTTATCAAGTCAGTCCTTGTCGAGCTTTGAGCTAAGTGTGTTGTTATATAGTGAGCATTGCATAGAGCTAATAAAAATGGGTTTTTATAAACTGTTTTTTCACTATAAAAAGAGAGTTGTTTTATTCCATATGAGTGAATAAATGTAAGGTAAGGTTCTTCGAGCTGAGCTGGGCAACGGTTCCAAAACATTGGTCCGAGTTGAGCCGGATTGGCAAGGCGGAATTGTAAGGAATTTGCTTTTACTTTCAATTAAATGTGCGCTGATAATTGACCTTCAAATTTGAATTTTGTCGGTTTGGTGCAAAGAATAATAATGTGCGAGAAAGTTAGAAAATAACGAACAGAAATAATGTGAAATAAAAACAAAAGAATGAGCAAAGAATACAAAACGGCGTATAAACAATTAATACAATACGTATAAAAAACACGAGAAGAAACAATTGAAACGAAACTCAGCTGCTGCAGCTGAGTGTGAGCGAGAGCGAAATGTTTTTAAAAACGAAACTCTAAGCTAAGGGGTTGAAAGTTTGAGCTTGTTGCGCAGAGCGTCATTCGGGTTGTATATTGCGAGCAATAACGTTGTATCGAGTGAAAAAGCATACCGAATTAATTCAAAAACAAGTAACAATTTAAGTAAAAAACAATGTAATTAATTTAAGAGTGAATAGGGCTGTGAAGTTGTGCGTCTGTGAAAATATGTGCATAGAATATTATTTTTTAAAGCAACAATGAGCGTTGGATATAAATATGTGAAGATTTGCGTAGAAAATAATATAAGCAGCAACAATGAGCGTTGCCTATGTATACGTAAAAAATGTGCTTAGAAAATATATTTATAGTATTATATAATAGTATATGATACTATAGTATTAGCAGAAACAATGAGCGCTGCATAATTATATATGTGTTAAAGATGTGCTTAGCAAATGAAATTTGAGCGTTGCATACATGTATATGTGAAAATAAAAAAAGTGCAAATTCGTGGTGGTTTGTCAGTAATAGAGGTAGCGATGTGCGCTGCTCATTATTGAATCGTACAGACTGCGACGGTAGAGCAAGCACATGTGTGTATGTATGTATGTGTATAGATGTTTATAAATTAGAAGTGCAAAGAAAAAGTCGTTGCTTCCTATAGAATTTTATCAACAATGTGCGTTGTGAATATTTTGCTATGAGGAAGTGACGCAGAAAAAGTTAAAACTGGCAATGGCAATGTTGTTGTTTTTCTTGACGTCACACATTATACTTTAAAAAAACATGCATGTTTATTTTGTGCAAGAGATTGGGCAAGAAGGCGAATAAACGTATACGGCATTTGACCTAAAAGAAAAAAAAGTGTATATATGAGAAGAACGAGTGAGTGAAAGAGCAAGAAAATTTTAAAATAAATTAGAGCTACCAAATGAGCGTTAGAATATCAATTTGTATTTGTATTTGTATTTGTTTATAAGGTAGGTTAGTACATCAAGATTAATATCTTTTAATTAAAGCACTAGCAACATTAAGTTACAAACATAAAACAAGAGTGATTAAATTTAATTAAAGTAAGTGAATTAAATAAACATGACAATTAAAAATTCAAAACTTAACATTAATTTAAAAATAGCTTAACAACATTACATACACTAGACAACATTATTCAACAAGTGACAGTTTATTTTACTTGAATATTAAAAGAAATTTTTTAGGTAAGATGGTTAGAGAGTTTATTTTTAAATTGTGATGTGTTGCTAATTGACTGAATACTTCTGGGAAGTGAATTCCAAAGCCTTATCGCGTGAGCAAAGAACTGTCGTTCAGAAAAAAGACAAGAATGCCGTATAGGTAAAATGTTATTGTTCCTTTCAGAACGTGAAAAACTCAGGATGTCAAACAATTGCGACGGAATTTTTGTACGTAGAATCTTGTGAAGAAGCAAGATTGTTCTAAAATCTATAAAATTATCTAAGGGAATTTGAAAAATTTGCCGAGAATAGCGTGAAACGTGATCAGTTCTGCTAAGTCCATATATATATCTTGCAATATTGTTAAAGAAAACGTTTAGTTTAGCTTTGCTGATGCTTTCACAGCTGCCAAAAATTTCACATCCATACAGTAGGGTTGGAATTAAATATGTTTTTGCTAATAGTAATCTTATTTTAAACGGTGTAAAAAATTGTATCGCCCATAAAGAACGCAACATACCGTAACATACTTTCCAAACAGCTATGTTAATATGGTTATTCCATGTTAGAAAACGATTAAAAGTTATGCCTAAATTTTTTGCACATTTAACATACTTAATTTCAGAATCTTTCAGTTTAATACTTGGAATTGAGCTTAGATCCAATCGATTTTTGTTGATAACAATACATTTAGACTTGGATGGATTAAGATATAATCCATTGCTGGTCGCCCAATTAAATATGAGCTTGAGATCAGAGGATAGCTTATCTACGCACTCTTTGATTCTGAAGGTTTAGAGTGAATGTACAATTGAACATCGTCTGCATACAGATGCATGCTGCAATGCCTTGGGACATTGACAATTTCATTGACATACAAAGAAAAAAGTAATGGTCCCAATATTGAACCTTGTGGCACACCTTTAAAAACAGATGCTAGGCGTGACACCACTTCCTTAACGCATACAGCCTGACTCCTATCAGACAGGTAAGACTTAATAAGTTTTGCGGCGGAATTAGAAAAATTAAAAAGGTTACTTAGTTTCATGCACAGTAGCGCGTGGTCAACCGTATAAAATGCCTTAGAATGTTCTAGAAGCGTAAGAAATGTAGCATTGTTATTGTCTACGGCTTTGCGAATATCTTCTGTCACCTGAATAAGAGCTGTCACACATCCTCTTTTCTCTTTTTCGGGTCTGAAGCCCGACTGCTTTTCAGTTATCATTGAGTTTTCATTAAGAAAACTACTCATTTGAGTATAAAGAATTTTTTCGAAAACTTTTGAAATAAAAGGCAATATAGCAATAGGACGATACTCATCCCCGGTCCTTTCGCAATTGAATAATTTTTGCAGTTTTCCACCAAGTGGGAAAAGTGGAGCAAGTAATCAGCAAATTAAAAATGTGTGTTATATATGGTAGCAGCATAGGTAATAGAGCTTTTATAAAAACAGGATGCATTTCATCAAAGCCTGTTGCATTGGACTTTATTGATAGAAAACAGCGTAAAACTTCTAACTGATCCACACAAGCAAAACTAAAGGATCGAGAGTTTGAGGAAATTCTATTATGACGAAAAATTTCGATGTCAGCTGGTGGAGTATTATTGGTGGTAAATTTGTTGTTTAGTTCATCAGCT
Source organism: Dichetophora obliterata (assembly GCA_963920525.1). Classification (NCBI taxonomy): domain Eukaryota; kingdom Metazoa; phylum Arthropoda; class Insecta; order Diptera; family Sciomyzidae; genus Dichetophora; species Dichetophora obliterata. The sequence goes on along the minus strand of OY986437.1, from coordinate 167,973,151 downwards.
ATGCCTGTATCAAGACACACACCATTATTTTTAGTTATACCAATTTCTCTAATAACTTTCCAGTTTTGTTTGCAATTAACCGCATTGCTGAATTTAGATTCATAGAATTTAGTTTTTGCTTTCTTAATCATGGCATTCACATTTTTTCTAATTTCTTTGAATTTAATATAAAAACCTCAAATTTTATAACGCTTCCAACAATTATAGGCATTATTTCTATTCCTGATCATAGCCTTTATTTCACTGTTAAACCACGGACGTTTAGTTGGAAGTGAGGTTTTAGTTATAACAGGAAAAAAATTTGTCATATAAAAGTCTAACATTGGAATTAAGAAACAATAAATGGTCATTTATGCACGGCATAGCGCAGATCAACCTCCAATTGGTATATGCTACATCCTCCCTCAATAGATCATATTTTATATTTTTAAAATCACGATAAGTAAACGTTTCTGGTGCAAAGCTTGTTTGTAGATCATAAGTAAGATATATAAGATCGTGTTTTGAGAAATTTGAAGCAGTGACTTGGTCGTAGAGCAAGATTTTTGAAACATTATTGACAATAAATAAATCAAGTAGTGTATATGTTGTTTTTGTAAAGTGAGTTGGAACATCTCGATTAACAGGAAAAAGACCAAGTGTCTGCAGATTATTAATCAAATGTGTTTCAGTATGTAAGTCTCTATTAAAATCTCCGGCAATAATAATATGCTCATACGACAAAGTTACGTGTTGAATTGTTTGGATAATAGGGCTGAAGTTGACATTTTTATTCGGCCTGTACACGATTCCGACAAGAACATTGCTTACTCCTATTAAAATGTTACCAAAAGTACTTCACACTGGCTACCAGGTTCAGATTGATTCACTATTTTGCATATAAAGCAATTCTTTACAAAGATGGCTACGCCACCCGCATGAGTAACCCTATCAGTTCTAAACAAATTATAACCGCTCATACCAAATAAGGCGTTTGACATGTTTGGAAGAAAGCACGTTTCAGATACACACACAATATCAATATCTGATGATTCAAACAAGTATCTAAATTCATCTATTTTATTCACCAGACTTTGCGCATTAATATGACAGATTTTAATACCAGTCCTTTGCCGCGACAGAACACGTATCATTTCATAAGTGAAGTCTTTGGCACCTCCCAGCAAAATATGCTGTAAACTCATTGATATAAGAAATTGCTACAATCTGGCAACGCATCCAAACAATGATTAACTTAGTAACGCGGAAGCTAATAAATTTTTCCTGAAGTTTAAAAGAGTGCGATTTGTAAATAATAGAAAAGATGTTAAAATTAAGTGTAGATAATGTTATTAAGATGACATTAAAATAATAAAAAAAAAAAAATAAAATAGCGATCTTAAAAATATAAAATTGTATTAAGAAAAAGTTAACTTTAAGCATTAAAATATAGATAGAAAATATATTGACGAAGATTTGGAGATTTTTATAGTTATAGCTATCATGAGTTCTGAGTGTGTACCCCATCGCTATGAAAAATTCGATTACCAATTTGCTCTAACGCACTTAGACATTCAATGGGTGCATCATTCTTGTCTCTTTTAATATAGCCGCACATAATTTTTGCTGTTTTTTGAGTCGTATGGCTGACTGCAGAATCAGGTTGTTAGATTTTGTAAGATTTTCATTCACTAAAATGGAGCAGTAGAGTCAAATCCAGCATGGCATAGGCGAAGTAAGTCGTTGTTGTATTTTTTAAATGCAGCGATCGCTTTAAAATTTAATCAAGCAAATTTTATTTAGTGCGAGGTAAAAATGAGCAATGTTTGTAGAGCATTCAGATATTTTTTCACAGACGCAACGCACATAATTAATTTTTATTATAAGAATTTCTTTATTTAAAGATGAGCGAGCATAAGTCAAGAGCGATGGCAACGTCGATCAAACGGCTTGCCGATCTGAGGCTGGCTGAGGCTTTTGGAGCGTTAGGGCTAGAAGAGGTGCAGACCAGGTTGGAGCGGCTTGACAGCCAATGGGAGCGCTTTAATCAGGTCCATGAGGAGCTGCTGGGCACAGAAATCATCGAAGATATCGAGCTAGAGCGTGTCATGGTGGAAGTGGAAGAGCAATTTTTTGCTGCTAAGGCCGCTTTCAGAGGGAAGATAAAACAGATGGAGCCGATAAAAGAGCAAGGGCCGATCGCGCTGCAGCTGAACATGCCAGTGCAGCAAAGCGATTTTAAGAACACATGGGGCGAATTTGATGGCAATATCACGAAATGGCAAGGTTTCCATTTGCATATTTGTGGAAGTCGCTAGCCCATAAGGCTGCGCGTACGCTGGGCGAGTGGCAATTAACAGACGATAACTGCCAAGAGGCATGGAACAGGCTAAATCAGCTTTACGACCGGAAGTACCAGGTGTGCCGAGAGCATCTGCGCCAATTTGAGCGTTTGCCAAGCCTGAATTCGGCACCAAATGCGAACGATTTGCAGCGCATATCAAATGTGACGCACGAAACAATGCGCCAATTGAAGGCACAAGGTCTGCCAACAGAGCATTGGGACATGTTCATTGTCCATATGCTGTATGAGCGCCTAGATGCAGAAACTGCAAGGCAATGGGAGTTGCAGAGAGTGAGTGAGACTCTAAGCGCAAATGAGATGCTTGCATTTTTGGACAAGCAGGCAGCAGCGTTGAAGACTGGTGGCCGCAGAGCAATTAGAGCCTTAGAAGCGCCAAGAAATGTGCAAGAGCGAGGTCGTGATGGGTCAGCAAGTACACGAACTTCATCTCAGAGCAGAGGGGCAGCAGCAGAGCGTAGACCACGAGAGTGCGAAGTTTGTGGAGATCGCCACCAGATCTTTAGGTGCCAAGAATTCTTGGGTTTAGCGCTGCGTACGTGTTTGGATTGGACAGAGCATAGACGATTATGTCCAAATTGTTTCAAGCGAGGCCATGTCGCAGCAGAATGCTTCCAGGGCCCATGTGAGCGCTGTCCAGGCTCTTTGAAGCACAACAGTGTTTTGTGCCCTAAAAATGACATTGCTATAAACATGGCAATGCAGGCAGAGGTAGAGAAGGAGCACGAGCGCGCAAAAGTCAAAGCGCAAGATGGCAGAGAGCAAGGGCAAGAAAGAATGACGATTGGTAGGTTCTAGAGCAAAGCGCGTGAGACAAGAGCATGGGCGAGAACTGGTGCAAGTAGTGCAAGGGCAAGGTGAAATAGAGGTGCTGGAGCAGGAGCTGAAAATTTTTAATAAAAAGGAGCAGACACTGGACAAGAAAGAGAAGCTATTAAATAAAAGCAAAGGTTTATTTAATGAACAAAACTGTCACAATAAGATAGAAATATTAAATAAAAATGAGTCAAAGCCTATACATGCTTTAGATCAAGCATCCTATTTAGAACGTTATTCTTTGGTTGAAAATAAATTTAATTTGCTATTACTTCCTACAGCTTTGGTGTATATTCTACACGGTGAGAGATTTGGGCCTATTAGAGCATTGTTAGATACCGGTGCTCAGCCAAATTTAATAAATTCAGAGCTACAGCGTAAGTACAAGCTACCCGTGTTGCCGCATCGTCGTTGCATCGTGACCGTTAGTGAGTCCACAGTTAATATAAGGCATCGGCTTGTAGCAAAAATTTTTCCATGGTATGATTCTAAGAATTATATCAGCACAGAGTTTCTAGTGTTGCCAAAAGAAAACGATTGGCGTCCAATTATACCATCTGCAGACATTTGCATTGAGCAAAGAGCAAATCCATCTAAGAGTCCTTGGGCTGATCTTCAATATTGGAGAGCAAGTGAATGATGGCTTGGTTGGTTATGGAGAATGCTCATCGATTGACTAAACATGGTGCAGTGCAAGTTATGTTGAAATTCATACGACAAAAGTTTTGGATACCAAAGCTGAGAAGCGAGCTAAGTATCGACATTCACAAATGTGTGCTTTGTGCTAGATATAATTATCGATTAGAGCAACAGTTAATGGCTGATCTTCCAGCTGATAGAGTGCAAATGGGCAAACCTTTCCGTCACACAGTAATCAACTATGCAGGGCCATTTGAGGTAAAATTTATTGACAGAGCAGGCAACCAAGTGGTGAGAAAGAAGTGCTGGGTAGCAATTTTTGTATGTTTAAAAACTCGAGCGATTCACATTGATGTGGTATCCGATTAAACATCAATAGCTTTTATAGCCTGTTATAGACAATGTGAAAGATTTTATAGTGATTAAGGCACTTCATTTGTTGGTGCAGCAAGAGAATTAAAGAAAGCAATTGAGCATTGGCATGTGAGCGAAGTATTTGAGTATTTGAGCATGAAGGAAACATAATGGCGTTTTATGACACAAGCAGCACCGCATCAAGGTGGTATTTATGAAGCCGCGGTAAAATCTATGAAATATCATTTTGTTCGCATCGTAGGGCAAAGAACGCTAGTCTTTGAGCAATTTATAACATTATTAACTCAAATTGAAGCTATTTTAAATTCCAGGCCTTTATATCCTTTGAGCGATGACCCCACAGATGTGCAAGCACTCACTCCAGGGTATTTTTTTGTAGGAGAGCCACTGGATCTTCCTTTGCCTTTTGTAACAGATGAGCAGCCAACTACAAAAGGAGCAAGATTGTAGCGTGAGAGTCAGGTCATGAAGCATTTCTGGCAAAGATGGAGAGAAGAATATTTAACAAGCCTACAAGAGCGTAAGCAATGGAGACGTGAGAAAGAGCATATTAAATTGGGCCAGTTGGTGCTGATCAATAGCGAGCTGTTTCCTCCTGCACAGTGGGCAACAGGTCGGATATGCGAGCTACTGTCGAGCAGAGATGGGCTGGTGAGAAATGCCGTAATACAAACAGCTACAAACCGATAGACTAGACCTGTGCAAAAAATTTGTATTTTGCTAATTGAGACAGAAGAGCCAAGGAAATGAAATTTTATTATACGATGCAATGTATTTATATTTTAAGAGATTTGTAATTGATTTGAAAACTGTAGGTTTTCGTGGTGACTGTATCAGATTTGATGTTTATTTTTAACATCAAATTCGTTGCTACTGAAAAAGTGCCTAATTAAGCACAACGGCAGCCCTGCTGACAAGCCATCAGTTTTTATCAAGTGTTGTGACTCACAACGAGGTATTCCCCAAAATATTGTCTTTCTACTAGTGGCCAAGTGCTGGCAATGAAAGTTGATCCACCGCAACAACTAAGCGAGCGATCAACATTCATTGCATTGCGGCATTTTCAATGCCAAGGCCAGTCAATTAAAATAAAAGTAAGACAATAAAATGAACACTGATCTACCGCAACAACTGGGCGATCAGTTTTAATTTCATTTAAAGACAATAAAATAAAGCCAACAATTTACTTCTGTGCGGCCAGCGTAAACTGCTGACCATGCAAAAACCAGAGGTAGATTAATTTTAATATTTTATTGTTGTATTTAACATACACACAGTTTGGCAAAACAAGTATAATTTAATTAAGAATTTAACGTTGAAATATGACCCAATTACACATGTTATACATGTTTGTATGTTTGTTCGGCCCAAGTTGGCACTATTAAATAAGTCTGTATGAATATGTTTTAAAATAAGAACTAATTGTAAACAAACTAGATTAAGAACTTAATAATGAAGTTAATTTAAGCCAAAGGCGGAAGATAAAATTACGCAACCGCTGATTAATCAATAAGTAGAATTAAGTATGTAATAAGTTTGTAAAAATAAAGAAGAAGAAGCGCGGCCAGATATGTTATAAATATCTGGTCCCCGCTAAAATAAGAAAGATTGATATGAAAAACCAAAAGACCTGCAGTCGTTTTTACTGAAGAAGGCCGGATTTTCGATACGAAGGACACCTCACAAGTAAGTATAAACAAAAACCTCCACGCCTGAATGCACCTAAGGGTGACGGCGACAGAGGTATTTTTTTTTGAGTAGTTGCCAGTGGCGCTCTTAAGCGCCGGCAAACAACCCGTAGGTAGGACGTCGCTCGGCGACTGTAGGACCAACGCGTATCCTCTCAGAGGGGATACAACAAAATGGCGCAGCCGGTAGGATCCTTCTGTCCACGGGGACAGCAAGGATGTTAGGATCCTTATTGTTAAAGGAACAATCCTTATTGTTAAAGGAACAATAAGGACAACTTTGTTGTTACAGGAACAACAAGGATATTTTGGAATAAAAATTTTTTTATGGAATTTAAATTTTTGATTGGATCCTTATTGTTACAGGAACAATAAGGATATTTTTTTAAGTTTTTGTAAAAATTTTAAACGAATGAAATTTTTTTTGATAGGACATTTTGATAGGGCAAAATGATCTTTATCTCTGTGGCAGTAGGACTGACGTGGGGCCTGCTGAAAATATATTATTGATGGCGGATCCATCTTCCACCACCTCTTGGAAAGAGGATGGTAGGAATATTTTATTTTGAATATAAAGTTTTAAGTTTCGTTTAAACCCTTTTTAGGAATTACATTTTTGGTAAAAAAATTTTTTTCTAGATAACACATATTGTTAACAACAACTTTTTTGGATCCACTGAGGACTGTACCAGTAGAATTTTTGAAGATCATCCTGACAGACCAAAGCTGAACGCATATTTTTATAGAGGAAAAATATGAAAGGAACAAATAACCGTGGAAGATTTATCAACAGAGAAGAGAACCAGTCAACAGGAAGTCCAAAGCGGCATGAATTTTGAAATTTTTTATAATATATAGAGAAAAAAAGAAAAATCTTTTAAATATAGTTAAGAATATTTGTATTACAAAAGTCGACTTATGGTTAATATATGTCAAAAACCTTAAATAAATGGGAATTAAACAAAAAATATAAAAATGTGTTTTGTAAGCTTTAAATTTGTATTTGTTCATGTATCTCATGGCAGGAGGAGAATTCGTATTTTTATTGAAAACTATCTCACGGAGGGTTAGAGTAAATTTGCAGGAAGCAAGACAGAAGATAGACCAGGATTAGATTGAAGAAACGAACTGGCTAAACCAATAATTATGAATATAAACTACATAACGAAAACGGTGAATAATTTGGTGCCCTTGTTTTCGGGTACTGAGTCACGGGCAGAAGTTTATAGATTTATACAAGGATGCGAGTTGGCATTTAAGGCAGTGAAACCAGTAGATGCACAGGACTTCACGGATTGTGTGAAACTAAGGCTACATGGGGAGGCATTTGAGTTTTGCAGGAGTAAGAAATTTGGTAAGGTTTAGGAACTCTATGGGGCAATCAAAGCGAAGTATCTTAAGGAGACAACGTATAATACGTTGATAATGGAACTATCGCATTGCGTCCAAAGGCCGGGGGAGAGGTTAAGTTCGTTCGCTAACAGAATAAGCGACATAGAGTCTCGGGGTAGAGATCTAGTAGGTGATGAGGGTATCCTGTGGGAACAGCTCAGTAGTTCGGTCGTTAATGCGTTTAAGGTTGGAGTTTCCGACCCTTACCTCAGAACGATTTTATTAACGACAACCGGTTTGGGTCTCACAGCGTTAAAAAAATGGCATTACAAATGGAGGCCATGTTAAAAGGAGGTGAGCTGGGGAGAACCGCACAAGGCCATAATAACTATGGGCAAGAGTACCAGGGTAAACAGGGAATTAGGTTTCCCAGAGAAAGAGGTCAAGAACAAATATGGCAGTTTAACATACAGGAGGAGGATATAAAACAATTGACGAATAGCAGATCAGCAATAAGGTGCTCATTTTGCCAGGAGAGAGGGCACACCAGGGACGTGTGTATAATAAGGAGAAACACACCATATTGCGAAAAATGCCAGGAATATGGGCATGAAAATTGCTGGAAGAGTGCACTCTCATTCGCTCCAAGGGGACAGCAGAAAAATTTTAGACAATTTCCTAGTAGACAGCAAGATAACAGGAACACATTTAACGATCGATTGAGTATTAGGGCAAATAATTTTGGTAATGAACTGCCAGTGAGACAGCAACAGGTGCACTGTAGGTGGTGTGACAAGATGGGTCATATGCAGGATGAGTGTTATAGGAGGAACAACTGGGAAAATCGGCAGGGAAACTTTCAGGGGCCCAGCCAAGGCCAATGAGCTGGGAACCCCGAAATAAGAGCGAAATAAGGCCATCAAAGATAGCAATGGATAATTCTACATCTAGAAAGATTGTGAATATCCGTACATCTAAGCCAATAGAAAGGATAGTAACGGAAAATTCTACGTCTGAAGAGATTGTGAATATCTGTACATCCAAGCCAGTGGAAAGTTAAGTAACAGATCATTCAGTAGTAACAAAGAATTTGACATCCGAAAGGATTGTAAATTTCTGTACACCTCATTCAGGAAGGAATGTAGAAAGCATAAGCCCAGAATCGATGGTAACTGTTGAGTCATTGCAGGCGACATCAAAAAAGGTTATAGAAACACTCGGGGAAATAAAAGAAAAATTCGATGTGGTATTCGAAAAATTAAATGAAAATGTGAGAAAGGAAAAAGTCAATGAGGTAGCAGGAAAATTAAATGGAAATATGATAAAAGAAAAATGCAACGAGCTATTGGAAAAATTAAATGGAAATATGAGAGAAGAAAAATTCAATGTGGTAGCAGAAAAGTTAAATGAAAATGTAAGAAAGAAAAAAGTCAATGAGGTAGCAGGAAAATTAAATGGAAATATGATAAAAGAAAAATCAGATGTGGTATTCGAGAAATTAAATGAAAATATGATAGAAGAAAAATTCAAGGTGGTAGCGGAAAGATTAAATGAAAATGTAAGAAGAGAAAAATTCAATGTGGGAGTAGGAAAATTAAATAAAAATATTACAGAAGAAAAAATCAATGTGGTAGTAGAAAATTTAAATGAAAATATATTAAATGGTTGCACGCACAAAGAAATGAAAGTGCTGGGCACGGAGAAGGGGGAATTTTCGGATATTCGCAAAGTGAATGATGTGTTCGTAGGAGTTCCTTGCAAGGATACAAAAAACGAAAAACTCATTCTACTTGTAGATTCCGGAGCGAACCCGAGTTTAGCTAAACAAAACACGTTAAGTAGTTTAAACGAAAAATAAATTAAGTTCAAGTAATTATAGTGCAGAAGTCATAATAAATGCTACAAAAATCCCCAAGTTAGTGGATCATAAGCAAGAGATTGCACAAAGATGTTATTTAGGTGAAAATTTGGTAGACGTCACAGATATTTACAGAGTATATAAGACGAAAAGAAAAAAAAAATAATAGTAACACGAAAAAATGGCGAAAAAAATAAAATATAAAATAAAAAAAAGGAAAGGGAAAAATAATATACATATTGTACATATTATACATATTAGGAGTAAAATTATGAGAAAAAAAAATATATATTAAGAAAATTTAGTAAAGTTGTAAAGAAAAAGGTTACTATAAAACTGAATTTAAAAAAAAAGGTCAATATAAAGAAAATTAGGAAAGTAGTAAATGTAAAAGCATATTTGTGGCCAGTTTATGGCGATGTCAAATAAATGGAGTAGAGGAAAATACTTACTGGAAGAAGCAGTTAAGTGAAAGATGGGAAAAGGACAGTAAAAAATGAATGTCAGCCAATAGAAGATATTCGTGAGTTTATAATTAAAAGAAGATATAGATAGAGTGATAAAAGAAGAGAAGAAAAATAATGAATAAATTAAATGAAACAGTTGAGAGCCAAGATATGGCAGAAGAAAAAAAAAATTAGAAATGGAGAAAATCTAAAGTAATAGGCAATTGTGTTGGCATCTTCAAAGTGAATGACGTTGTTACAGAAATCCCTCGCAAGGATTAAATTCTAGTACAACACATTCTACTTGTAGATCCCAAAATAGTGCCACTTTATTTTAATTCTGTAAGTTTTGTTTTGGATTGAAATATAAAAAATATGAAAAGATTTGATTGAAATGAAAAAAAAATAATAATTGAAAATAAAGGAATTTAATAACGTCAAATGAAGACGTAGTAAAACATAATAAATAATATGATACAGAAAGGAAAGGGAAAAATAAAAACAAAAAGACATATTATTTTTACATAAAGGAAAATATTATTTTACAAATTTAAAAAAAAAATAAGATTTTACGAATAAAATGAAAAATTGAAGCAGTAAATATATAGATTAAAAAAATAAAATAAATAAATAATGGAAACTTAAGAGAAACGAAATTCTCAATACGAAAAAAATTTTTATAAGTTATTAATTAAAGATATTGAAATAGAGAAATTGAATAAAAGTAAAAAATTATTGTTTTAATTAAAAAAGCATACGAAAAAAGATATATAAAAATTTTTAATAAATAAAATGTACTTACTTATAAGGAAATTTAAAAAAAAATTCCAGATAAAAGAACAATATAAAATAGAATGCGAGTTTGCATAAAAATACTGAATAAATAATATAGAAATATTGAAAAATGTAAAGGTTAAATAGATTCATTAAAAGCATGTATGTTGAACAATTGTGTAAATTAAAAGAAAAGTAAAATTCAATTTAAAAATAATAAACGAAGTTGAAAAAGTAAAGTAGTATAAATATGAATAAAATATGTTTGAAATAGATTAGGGAACATCGTATATTGTTGAGATTGGGGGTGCAACCAAAGATGACGCCGTTGGACCCGAAGTAAGAATTATCAGAGAAAAAAGCTGTAAGCAGAAACAACAGTTAAAAGGAATAAAGCAAGTCAGGAAATAAACTTCAACCACGAGAAGTGTGTGCTGGAAAGCCAACAAAAAAAAAATAATAAATATTAGAGCAGAAAAAATTAGAAAGTAAATCAACAAAAGGTGAAAACACCTTCGTAAAATGCTGACAAAGCTGCGAATATAAAAACAATAATAATTAAAAATTTAAAACAACAAAAGGTATAACACCCTTAATAAAGCAGAAAAATTTTATTAAATTGAATTTAAAACAACAAAAATTAAAAATTTAAAACAACAAAGGCATAACACCCTTAATAAAGCAGAAAAAAATTTGAAAATTAATAATAAAATAGGTATAAATAGCCTTCCTAACACATCGAAAACAAACAATTGATCCAGATTTGGCAAAATAATGCTATAAAACAACAAAAGGTACAAAAACCTTCATAAACAAAATTTTTGGGAACATAATATTCTAAAACAACATAAGGTATGAAAACCTTCGTAAAACAACTTTTTGATAATATAATATTTTAAAAACAAAAGATATAAAATTCTATCTAAAATCCGAGAAGTAATACAACAAAAGGTGTAAACCTTTCTAAATTTTTCTAAACTCGGAAAAGTAATACAACAAAAGGTATAAAAACCTTTATAAAGCTACAAAAAGCAAGAATTTTATATTAAACGACATAAAACCATGTAAATGAAGAATAATTAAGAAGTTAAAACAACAAAAGGTATAAAAACCTTCCTAAAGCAGATAAATAGAACACCAAAATGCATAATAACCTTATCACAGCCTGAAAAATTAATATAATAAAAAGAGACCAGGTTAGCCAGCAAAGCCGGGAAGTCTCCTGGCCCATCTTTAAACGAAGACCAGGTTAACCAGCTATAGGGCTTAAAGCCTCCTGGCAAACAGAAACAATATCACCAACACACACACTTCAACAGTATCTGCATCAAAAACTATAACGAAGAATAAATAAAACGCCGTGACAGTTTTTCCGGCGCACCGATGGACAACACTGAAAACAAAAAAAAAAACAACACAAGAAAACAACAATCACCCTCAACAAGTGCCAGGAAGTTAGGGATTTATAAATTTATGTATAATAAATAAATAAGTAAAAGTGTAGAAACAACAAATACAGAAACAATGTAAGCATAATCCAAATAAGAAATATGAACACGAAATGTAAGTCATATGTAAAAACAAAAATTTATTAACAAACAACTTGTTGACACAATATTAAAACGGCAATTTTTGAATAGAAATGAAGTAAGGAAAACTATTATAACTTTAATGAACAAGCATACAAATAAAATTAACAAAGAACTAATTGACGAAAATTTTAACCTCTTCAAGGAGAAAATTTTCTTTGTGTAAGGGGGGAGGAATGTTGTGACTCACAACGGGGTATTCCCCAAAATATTGTCTTTCTACTAGTGGCCAAGTGCTGGCAATGAAAGTTGATCCACCGCAACAACTAAGCGAGCGATCAACATTCATTGCATTGCGGCATTTTCAATGCCAAGGCCAGTCAATTAAAATAAAAGTAAGACAGTAAAATGAACACTGATCTACCGCAACAACTGGGCGATCAGTTTTAATTTCATTTAAAGACAATAAAATAAAGCCAACAATTTACTTCTGTGCGGCCAGCGTAAACTGCTGACCATGCAAAAACCAGAGGTAGCTTAATTTTAATATTTTATTGTTGTATTTAACATACACACAGTTTGGCAAAACAAGTATAATTTAATTAAGAATTTAACGTTGAAATATGACCCAATTACACATGTTATACATGTTTGTATGTTTGTTCGGCCCAAGTTGGCACTATTAAATAAGTCTGTATGAATATGTTTTAAAATAAGAACTAATTGTAAACAAACTAGATTAAGAACTTAATAATGAAGTTAATTTAAGCCAAAGGCGGAAGATCAAATTACGCAACCGCTAATTAAGTAGAATTAAGTATGTAATAAGTTTGTAAAAATAAAGAAGAAGAAGCGCGGCCAGATATGTTATAAATATCTGGTCCCTGCTAAAATAAGAGAGATTGATATGAAAAACCAAAAGACCTGCAGTCGTTTTTACTGAAGAAGGCCGGATTTTCGATACGAAGGACACCTCACAAGTAAGTATAAACAAAAACCTCCACGCCTGAATGCACCTAAGGGTGACGGCGACAGAGGTATTTTTTTTGAGTAGTTGCCAGTGGCGCTCTTAAGCGCCGGCAAACAACCCGTAGGTAGGACGTCGCTCGGCGATTGTAGGACCAACGCGTATCCTCTCAGAGGGGATACAACACAAGTTAGGCCGTGTCGAGCTTTGAGCTAAATGTGTTGTTATATAGTGAGCATTGCATAGAGATGAAGAGTGTAAGTGGGTGCTTTTGAAGTTTCGAACAGGCCACAATCACCTATGTAGCTGTAGCTGTGCACCTGGGACACCATGCCGGACCAGTAGAAATGTCAACGAAGAGTTTTAGCAATGCCAACATGGGCAGCAGAAGGCACATTGTGAGCCGCGTATAACACTTCAGTTCGTAGCTCCATTGGGACAAACGGTTTCCACCCTTCAGAATTTTCACCTTGCTCGAAATTGGTGCGGTAGTACAGATATTTATCGATTATTTTGTAATAGAGCATGTCAGGACTCGCAAATTTATCTTTAAGTTGAGTGTCAATTTGGCATAAGGGAGGTGAAGTATTTGGGATTTATGGGATAAATTTATCTTTAAGTTGAGTGTACTGATTATTTGTACTCTAAGGGCCAGTTTTTCAGTGCTGGTTTAGACTTTGTTTAACTTGAGATTAGTTAATCGTAGATTAAAATTGATCTGAGCTTAACTAAGCAATCAGTTTTTCAGTGCTGGTTTAATAACATGCAGATTAGGTATAAATAATATGGCAACACTTGCAAACGTCAAATAGTTACTGAGAATTTCTAACAGCTGACAATGAAATTTGCCATAAAAAAGGAAGCAAAAAAGAAAAAAGCTTAAATAAGGAAAAGTATTTTTATGAAAAATGAGCGTACAAAATAATAAAAGAAGTAACAACTTTAATACAGAAGAAGTAGAATACTTGCTGGCACTGGTTGCAGATTTTAAACATATAATTGAATGCAAGCAGACGGATAGAACCAGCAGTGAAGAAAAAAACAAGGCCTGGAACGAGATTGAAAAAATATTTAATTCGCAGTTTGGTTCATCATTTAGAAGTATATCATCGATCATATGTCATATCAATCATATGACAAACAGAAAGTTAACTAGAGCTTAACTCACTAACATTGGTAGTTTAAAATTCGATTAAAGTTCACTGAAAAACTAGATTCATGGTTTAAACTTAGTTTAAACTTCCAACAGAGTTAAACTAGCACTGAAAAACTGGCCCTGAGTGTACCTTAGGAATCAAATGCAGTAGAATTCAAATCGATTACCGGTAGAACTTCGATCTCTATTTTTTTACGATATCGCTATCTTCAAATGCTCGCGACAAGGCATCGGCCACCACATTTTCGATCCCTTTTATTTGCTATATCTTAAATTAAAACCTTGCAGCTTTAAGGCCCACCTTGCTAACTTGCCACTGAAGTCTTTCTGCCTGATCAATAACTTTAGACTAGTTTTATTAAGCTTTTGAGACATGAAGGCGATTGGTCTCTCGTCTCCATTTTCGTCTACTTGCGCAAGAAGACCACCTACTCCGAAACGACTGGCCTCACATTGTACAATGAACTCATTGTTGTAATTTAGATCTACCAAAAAAGGGACTGAAGACAACTTAGACTTAAGTAACTCGAAAGTGCTTTGTGCCGAATCATTCCATGCAAAGGTTTTCTTTTTTGACAACAGCTCGGTTAGAGCAAAAGTAGTTGACGAATCAACGAATCTTCGATACCACCCTGCCATACCCAAGAACTGACGGAGCTGCCGAACATATTTCGGGACCGGGAAATCACTACTGCCACGATCTTATCGGTGTCCATCTTCAGACTTCAACTTCCTACCACAAATCCCAAATATTTTACCTCCCTTATGCCAAATTGCAAATTGACTTTTCTTTATATTTATGGTTAATCCCGCTTGACATAACTTAGCTGCCACCTCAAGTAAATGGATTACGTGCTCGTCCAGGGATTGAGAAACGATCAAGAGATCATCTAAATATACAATCACATGACTTTTTTGCTGATATGGGATAACCTTATCCATGAGTCGACACAAAGACTGAGGAGCGTTACATAAGCCGAAAGGTATGCGAGTGAATTGATATAAGGGCCGCTTCGGCACGGTGAAAGCAGTTTTCAGGCGTGAAGCTGCATCTAACTGAATATGCCAAAAGGCATCTTTCAGATCAATTTTGGAAATAATGTGCACAGGCGGTGGTCGAGAAATATTTTTTTTATTATTTTTTTTTCGAGAAATAAGACTGTCAAAATTAGGGATAGGATACGCGTCTTTGACGGCAACCTAATTTAATTTCCGGTAGTCCAAACAGAATCGAACTTTTCCTGGTTTGACATAGACAACGGCAAGGGAAGACCAAGGAGAGTAATCAGCCTCTTCGATGACTCCTAGGCGTACCATGCGATAAATTTCTTGGCACAATAGTTTTTCTCTGGCTGGTGATATTGAATAATATCGGTGTTTGATTCGAATCGCAGCTCCAGTGTCAATCGAATGCTCGACCAAGGTAGTCAGACCCAAACCCTCCCTTCCAAACGAAGGAAAATCGGCGTAAGTCGCGTCCAACCGTTGTCTTTCTGACGTTGTGAGACTGACCAAGTTCGCATCATCGGAGAATTTGAACTCTTCGAGTTTGTTGTCAAAAGATAGGTTTATGCCGAAGCAATTCAAAAATCGAAACCACATATAATATTTTCTTGTAGAGAAGGAACGAGTAAAAATTCAAAGTCTTTGGTTTTGCCTTCATATGTTATGAGAAGAATAATTAAACCCATGACCTGTTGACTTGTCCGTCTGCCGTTTTTTTGCTTATTCATTGCCGATACAACTTTTATTTGCCAACAAAGTCAAATAATTGGTATTTGAAATAAAAAGATTTGTGTAAGGACGAATATTTGATGGTTTCATGGCGTAGAGATTTAATGCGTTTCCAAAAAGCACGCATACGTACAGACGAATGAGTTTTTGTTAGGCTTGGCTCACTAAAAATTATATTTCGAACCTCTAGATACACGCGATAAGGATGAAAGCGAGTTGGTTGGGTAAGATTGGACGAAGCTGTTAAAATATTTTGCAAAATACTAATAGGTTTTAATTCCGAGGTCGAGCTAGTTTTCTGTTTTAAAATGTGCTGCAGAAAAATCCAAAACTGGCCAAGTCGAAACAACTTTCTCTGACAATTCTGAAATTTAAACATCCTCAGGCAAATGCACTCTCGATAAAGCATCGGGAACAACGTTTTGGCTACCTTTTCGATGAATGATTTTAAATTTGAAACCTTGAAATTTCAATGCCCAGCGAGCAAGTCTGCCATGCAACTCGGTTTGGCCCATTAACAATTTTAAAGACGCGTGATCAGTTATCACTTCAAATTCATGTCTTTCGACATAAGCTCGGCATTTTTGTATCGCCATGACCGCTGCAAGACATTTCTGCTCTGAAATGGTATAGCTTTGTTGCGCTTGATTGACTTTATGTGACATATACGCAATCGGGACTTAATTTTCATCATCGCGTTGGGCCTAAACGGCTCCAACTGAAAGGCATCGCATTGTATTGAAAACGGACGAAAAAAATCAGGGTTATGCACTTTTAAGGGTATTAAAAGCTGCTAAAGACTCATCAGTTCAGACAAATTTCTTCGCTTTCAGCAACATGCTGGTCAACGGTATCGAAATGGACGTGTAGTTGAGCATGAACATTGGTACCATCCATAGACTCCAAGACTCCAAGAAAACGACGAGGTTGTCGCACAGTCTTTGTCAAGGGAAGTCTCGAATGACCATCACCTTTTCTGGATCAATACTGATGGTTGCGTGCCCAATCACGTGACCAGGGCAACGAATTTGTTTAGGTAAAAATTTAGTTTTTTCGATATTTATTGTGAGACAAGCGTGTCGAATGCAAGTGGCTACCTCTTGCAGTAAGGACAAATGATCATCAAACGTCTCGGTTATCAATAGCAAATTGTCTAAATAGACAAAAACTTTTGTTCTCAAGTAAGCCTTTTGTTCAAGCGGGACATAGTCTGTGGCGCATTACATAGGCTGAAAGGCATTGTAAAAAACTAATACAAAGGTCGATTAGGCACTGTAAAGGTGTTCTTATCCCTTGATGCTGCATCTAATGGAATCTACCAGAAAGCGTCCTTCAGATCCTAACTAGAAATGAATTAAGCCTTGGGGAGCTGACTTAGGATTCCACCAATAAGCGGCAGGGGATAAGCATCCTTCACAGTAACCTCATTGACCTTGCACGCATCGAGACACAATCTCACTTTATTTGGTTTGACAATCAATTACGCCAAGGGCCAACATGAGGTCGACCTCAGCAAAAATAAGTTTTTCGACACCAGGGGAAACAGAGAAATGCCGTTATTTGACGGCTTGCCTAGCTTGCTGACGAGCAGTTAACACATGGTGATTTGAATCAACTTCGCATACGCCACTAACAGAAGAGCAGTTGTAATTTTCCAGAAAGAGATCTCCAGCCAAGCCGAAAGCTTTCACAAAATCAACTCCCAAATACAAGTCTTAAGACAAATTTGGAACAATCAAAAATCGGAGTTGCTTTGTGAGTCCTCTAAAGATGATGGGGGTCTTGACAACTCCAACCGAAGAATGATTCGTCCCGTTCACCTTCTTCAGATCAATTAAATATCTTTGCTTTTTCCGTTGCTTGCTAGCCATAAGCCTTTGCGCCAAATTGATGGCTATGCAGATTATAGTGGCGCCAGTATCGATGAACTCCATCAACGATTCGTTGGCTAATAAGACCGGTGCGTAAGGACGAACATTATTGTTTGGAGCAGCTGACAAAATCGCCGAACACACAAACCTTCTCATTGCCGTGACCCTTTTCCAAAATTGCCTCAATCTCGCAGTTGATATTTGTTTCCTGTCACGCTTTGGTTGACTGAAGATATCGCTCTGCAAAATACGTCTGCGTGCAGAGTTATATTCAAGCCAACGAACATGCAATAGTTTGAACTGTCGCTGAGGGGCTACAGGAATAGGCTTCTCGCAATGTAAGGTTTTAAAAGATAAATCTAGTATAGTTGCGTCATTGTCGGTTCGACACCCAGCATCACAACATATTGCGGTGCTAGTGGAGGTTCGAAAAAATAAAAATTGTATTATTATTGGTTGTTGCTGTTGGGCGGCCAGCTTCGGACGTTAGCAAATGTGGCGCTGGTTTTGAAAATTTCTGGTATTCCTACCATAGTCCTCATCCAGCAGCTCTTGCTTCTGAAAAAACGTTCGAAGTTGGCCGATGCTATTCAGTCTTACATACAGTAGACTCGCACGTCTAGTCGCAGCTTTCGGTGCACTATCTCCAGCAGATCATCAGAAGCCAGAGGCGTCTGAAATTTATCAGTTAGTTTCAAAAGTGCCTCATAAAAGTCATCAAACTTTTCACCAAAGGTATGCTTACAATTTCACACCAACTCCATAATATCGAGGTCGGTTCTACTGTCTCAAAACTGACTTTGTAACTCTGAACAAAGTGCCACCCACTCCACTCGCTCAACGCTTCGATGGTAGCGCCAAAACCATTCCAAGGCTTTGCCGGCGAACAGCATATGAACATAACAGTACAGACCCACGAAATCTCCTCCCAAACTTTTGACGGTCAGAGAATGCACTCGATAAATGAATTTATCAATGGACAGAGTATCGTCTTTGCCCGAAAATGTGCATTTCCACTTGTTAATTGCACTGGCAACGTGGTCCAACTGACCAAAGCGTGGAGGAGGTCCTGCATATAATGTCCAGGCGTAGCCACGGAACATTTGGCTCCCTCATCTGACCCTGAGATACAGTAGGAGGAGGACCTGCCTGATCAAAATAAGGTGGTGGTACATTGAAAAAAGGTTGGCTTAAATTTATATTCCGCGTGACATCTTTGTTCGGCTGGGGATAGGCATAGCTGACCTGCACATTAAATGGTGGATTTATCATGACTAATTTTATATTTAGCTTGGTGAGTTCATTTTGAACAGCCTCATTAATCAACTGCTGCAGTTGTTCATCAGAAAATTGATGTTGGACAGCACCACTTTGATTAAAAGGTGGCTAGAGTGACTCCCTTGCTTCGGGTTGCATTGCTGACGTTTTTGATTGTCGTGTCTAACTGGAGCCGAAACCTAAGTTTCTTTGGCTTCTGGTGGTTGGATGACTCCGACGAACAGCACTTTGACTTGAATTTGGGACTGAAGGAAAAGATAAAGGGGGATCAACAACCGCAACTGGCTTATAGAGCTTAAATTTTTTTGGACTTAGCTGACGACATAGCGGACAGCTGTGGACATCTTGTATCCACTGAACAATACACGTTAATGCTAATTCATCGGTCTTTCCAAACGATTATGCCAATACTGCACGAATTTTAAGCAAAAATGTTTTAAGAGGAGAGATCCTCGTTGCTGTGTCGGGTAGCCATTATACAAAAATTAAAGTTTTATCAATAAAAAAAATTATAAGTGTTTTATTTAGTCGCAGGAGAGAATTTTGCTTTTTTTTAAATATTTAAATATTTAGGTTGGCTGAATGAGGGGTTCCATCAATTTTAAAAAAAGTCTACTGTTAAATTAACCGGAAATTAAACTAAGTGAAATTATTAATAAAATTTAAAAAAATTTAAATTTATTCTCAATCACAGTTTTCATGTCATACATACAGAAATCCATGATTTGAGTGATTTGACAGCGGATCCGAAAGTAGATAGTTACTCCAGACGAATATTCCCGCTACCCAATTCTGACTGTCCAATTCAAAATAAAAAAACAACAAAAGCGCAATTTTTGAATCACTGATGAGTTACCGAACATCAAATATAAAATTTCGGAGAGAGTCGATAGTCAAAAAGTTTTTATCGGCCCCACGTTGGGCGCAAATTTCTAGAGGAGCGAAGTTTTTCGGGGCAGTTGACCGACGTCCAAAAACAATTAAAAAAGTTTTAATTTAAATTGTCTTTGGTTGGAATGGTGTTGCCATACTGTGCGGCGGCAGCCCTGTATATTTCATTTAGAAGGTGCCTGATTAGAGCACCCCTGATTTCCTATAATCAGACAGATAGGTGCTGCCTCCTCACTGGTTTGCCGTTCACATGTGCCCTCGCCGTACAAATATTCACGTGCAGTTCCTCAGCACGTCGGTGATTCAAAACCCCATCAAAAAATAACGTTTCGGACCTGTAAAGAAAGTTAAATACTCAAGAAAAAAGCAAAGATGTCAAATCGTTTGAGCACCCCTGGCCCAATCATCTAACAATACAACTCATGAGCTCAGGTGGACGAGCTCTGCCCACACTATTCAAATCCTACCGTTGGTGGGATTATATTTATGTAGTATTTTAAAAACCCTCCCAAAAGCAAAAACTATCCAGCCCTTGACCAAATAAAGAAAATACCTTTAGTTATTCATTTTAAGCTATACCAACATTTTAATTATTATTAGTTTTAATTTTATAAATATTTCGCATACTTTTGTTTCATATAATGTATGAAATGTAGGAATTCATAATTTTTGTAATTTGTTTAAATGCGTTGCATTTCAATGATTGTTTTGGACAGCCAATTTTTTCTATTACAATTTTAATGTAAGAAAATTTTGCGATATCTCTGCGTATTGCACTTTTGTGGTCAATTTGTTTTTAAATGTTAAAAAATTAAAAATTTCTTTGTCATTGTTTTTTCCCAACGTTTCGTAGGCAGTTTCTTATATCTTCAGGAGATGTCAATTTATTGAAAAATTTAGTTAGTATAACATAATAAATAATTTAAATTTATCTTTAAAACAATATATCAAAAGAGCACTGAAAACAATTAACATTTAAACTCAATACACAACAACTGACAAGAAAAAAATAATCAAATTTAATTTTTTGTAATAAAATGTCATGATCAAAATCTTAGTAATCAATTTCACAAATGTATATGTGTGTTGTTTGTTTCTTTGTATGCACGTAAGTAGGTATGATTGAATGTATCTTTACAATAATAATAATTTGTATGTATGTTATATCTTTAAACATTAACAAATTTAGTTAGATGTTGTGTTTTGGAAAGGTATTTTTAATAATAATGAATCCCTCATGTAGCTAAATTATATACCAAATTCGTAGGAAAGTAGGTTTTATTTGAAATTAATTTTGTTTTTAGTTTGTGTTGTTTTAGTTTTTAATAGTGTCACTGTGTATTTTTAATTATTAATTTAAAATAGGATAAAATGTTAAGTTATTTTTATTGTGGCTGTTATTTTATTTAAAGCTACAGTATGTTCCGTTTTCGTATAAAAAAAATATAAAAATTAATATTTAACGGCTGTAAGTAATAGTAAAGCTCTTTAAGCTTTTAAGTTCAACCTTTTATGTAGTATTTTAAAGTGGTTGGTTGTGAATATTAACAATTTAATATATTATGTATAAAGGAGCATCGACCGACAACATTAATTGGAAATAGATTTAGTAAAATATTTTAAAAAGGTTCTTTTAAAAGTGTACAACTTTAGCCTTTGCTAGTTGCTTTTAAACTAGCAACAGAAAAATAAAAGGAAACGGGGTTGGCTGGAAATCGCCACACCTTGTCCACAAGTAGTGAAGTGTTAATAATAATGAGCACTCGCCGACATCATAGACAGATACTCATCTTGGATCATATAGGTCTGGTCGCGTACTTTTCTGATAAAAAAAATCGCCAACAGTAATAAAATGGAGAGTTACTTGAACTTAAAAAAATAAACGAACGCTTTTCGGGCACTTTCTAGTCAAACTTCTAAAATATTTCGTTTTTCTTCGACCATGCTACCAGACCATGATGCAATTATTATAAGGTTATTCGTATTTTTGACGTTTTCTCAAATTGGTATGCTTATTTGAAAATGAGAGCAGAAAAAAATCATGAGAGAAATGTCATTAGAGCTAAAAATGCACACGGTTGCCCAAATATCATACTAATTGGTACTATATTGACTACTATTAATTTTGTTCTATTACTTTTATTGCTCCGATTTCTTAGTGCATTAATAACTTTTTAAATTATTTTTATTTACTAACTTCAATGAAAATTATGTTAATAAATACATAAGTAATATTAATACAAAAATGTATATAATTTTGTTCGTTTATTTTAATCAAACCTAACTATGAAACTTAAACAAGAGCGTTTAGTGGCGTGTTCTAAATAAGTTAATTAACCGAGTTAATTGCGTTATTGTATTAAAAAGAACTTGCCATCACAAAATTATTAGGAACTTTACAGAAATTTTAGATCCATTAATGGTAAGTGCATTTATAATTTTTTAAATTGTTAAGAAAGAAAAAAGAAACAAAAATTCGTCAAAACAAAAATTAAACCATGATCGCATAGTACGCATTATACGTACTGTATACATAATGTGACCAACCGATGTACTTCTTGTATCGAAGGGTGCTTAAAGTACTTCTTTTTACTTGTTGTACTTCTTTTTGACATCATTTTGACAATTTTTTCATAAATCTGTTCAAAATACACCTCTCTAACTACTGCAAAAAATTATTTAAGGTTTGTTTCTGTACTCGATTCAAGTAACTTTATTTATTTTAAGGTAGTAGCCCAGTGTGACGACCGAAATGTTGACTTTTTTCATAAATTTTTTAAATAAGAAAATTAAATGCGATCGTTTTGAAATTTTAATATGTTTTTATTGATGCCGTAAATTGTGCAAAAGAATTTTCTTTGACTTGATTGTACATTAATTTGCTTATAGTTATCTATATCAAAGAAGAGTATTCGAAAAAAGGTGTGTTTTTTGGGGGAAGCACCCAGCCTTACGTGTTCATCTGAAATAAAAAACTCAAAGAGAATATCGTTCTGCAGACATTATTGTAGTGCACTACCCTATAATATGTATATTAGAGTGGGGCGATTAGTATGGTAGGAAAAAAGTGTTAATGGGAGCTTCGCGTTTCTGATTCTTGGGATTTTACTGAGCAAAAAAGTCCACTAGACCATACGTCTTCGGTGAAAATCGAGCTTCCAGATATTGACTTGCAGTTTTTTCTCAGACTTTTGACACGTTTTTTTTTTGGATATTTTGGCCTATCACAGCTAAGCCATTGAAATTTTTGTCTTAGTATTGGATCGAAAATCTCAATGGTTTGGCTGTTATAGGTCAAAATATAAAAAAAAACGTGACAAAAGTCTGAGAAAAAACTGCAAGTCAAAATCTGGAAGCTCGATTTTCACCTAAGACGTATGGTCTAGTAGACTTTTTTGCTAAGTACAATCCCAAGAATCAGAAACGGGAAGCGCCCATTAAGGTGTTCAAATCACCCCACCCTAATGTATATTTAAAAAAACAAATAAAAAAGGGCGAATTTGTGAAAAAAAGTTGTAAATCTAACTTTTTTTAATATGTTTAAAAAAATTAACTTATTGAAAAATTGATTGTTTTAAAGTTCCGGAACTAGATATGTATGCCTTAAATAACAGGTGCAATTTTTATCCAAATCGGTCGAATTGTTTTCAGTTAGTGCTTCCCCGAATTTTTGAAAACGTAGTTTCGAAAAAAACGTGTTTAAAGTTTTAACAGCACTTTAGTATACGTTACGACGCTTTGTCTTCTTATGGCTGTAACTTTAAAAATATTTTCAATTTAGGTCTAAGACTTTTAGAGTTTATTTTTAAGATTTAATTTTTATATTCTATTGCGAAAAATTAAAAAAAATTGATTTTTTGAATTCGTCAAACTGGTGGACTACTACTTTAATAAGCTGAATCGAATCTCTTATAAATTAATTGGTTTGTAATTATTGCAAATTACGCTGCAGTAAACTCAACGAACATACGCTGTTTACATCAACAACACGGCGTTCAAGGAATACCACTAGTATTTCTTTATAATTTGTTTTTTGCCTTAACTAACTTTCTTCTTAGTTACACTTTCAATTAATAAAATTCACTAATTAGGTTTTGAGCAATGGCAAAAATAACTTTTTATTTTAAATTTGCAAAGAAGCTTTCTAAATTCCTAGAATATACTTACAACATAGTATACACTTACGACGCAACACCTACATAGTTTCTTTTTCTTAACTTGGCAAAAAATCATTGAAAAACTACTACACTAGAAAACTACACAACGAAACACTGAAACATACCTTTTTTTCCAACAGCACAAAACACTGTTAGCAGATTGTCAAAATATGTTTGTTTATAAAAAATAAGCATACGTCAAAAAATACGAATAACCTTATAAAAATTGAATCATGTACCAGACCCAATCTGTAAGACAAATACCTAATGAAGTATCCCAGTTAGAACAGTAACTGTTACATACGGCGTATATAACACGAGCGGTCACACGATTTGCGTTAAGTCCATATAAAATTTATCATACAAAACTTGTGACCATTGCTCAAGCGGTGGTCAAAATGTCACAAAGTTTGCATCTCTGATTCTCATCCGTGTGATCTGGCATCCCTTTCTGCCACACACGTTTTTACCATTAGAAAAATATATAGGTAAACTGCTCACACTAATTAGGAATTCAGTTGTGCGCTATCCCCCCTTCTCCCTATGCCGTTGTGTCTAGCCCACCCTCTAGCTGATAGGTTAGAGCTCTTATTTACCTTTCGGATATATTTTGAATTATGATTACAAAATTTTAACCAACAAACAACTATAAAAGAATAAATCGGCATGAACAGCACAGAACATCAAAAGCACATTTTCGCAGTTGCTTGTTTTGAAAAAATTTGTCCGAAGTACTCACCAGTAGCTATTCAATTTGTTAATCTAAAAAGAAAAATTGTGTGTTTGCGTGTTTATTTTTCTTGTTGAGTTTAATTTATGACCTCAAAAGAGCTAGACATACAAACACATATAACTTTCATTGTTTCCAAAGAAATGACAGCGTAAAAGTGTATTGGTGAACACCAAATTCTGTTTCGTTGTGTATGTAAATTTGATACAGCTGTCCAGCAGGGATGTTGCACAAGACCTAAGATGGTGGTTCACTCGTGCTCGTCAAACTGGTGGGTAAACCGAACTTTTCACCGTTTTGAGTATGACCGACTATTATTTATGACAAAACGAAATACACAAGATGTTTCTTAAAGGGCATTCACGATGTTGTGTATTAGCACTAGGGCATTCACGATGTTTGTGTATTAGGTGTATTTTTGAGCAATTTGATTATTTTACATACAATTGTCTTAGAAAATTACGCAATAAAATGGAACTTTAGAACATTTTACCTTTAGCTAAAATTTTTACATTCAAATTCATGGAACTCATTTTTGTCGATTTTACATTTGAATTTATGAAATTAATTTTTGTCGTTTTTATTTGAATCTGAAATGCGTGGGGGAATGGTTATTTGGAAGCGTATAGAAAGTAGGAGTTATAGTAGGAGTCTGGACAGGTGGAAACGCCAAAAAATTACGCAATAAAATGGAACTTTAGAACATTTTACCTTTAGCTAAAATTTTTACATTCAAATTCATGGAACTCATTTTTGTCGATTTTACATTTGAATTTATGAAATTAATTTTTGTCGTTTTTATTTGAATCTGAAATGCGTGGGGGAATGGTTATTTGGAAGCGTATAGAAAGTAGGAGTTATAGTAGGAGTCTGGACAGGTGGAAACGCCAAAAAAGGAACGAGAAAAGAAAGAACAAAATAGAGAAGCGTCCGTCGTGAGTTAAAGAAAAGTTAGTAGTAGAATTGTATATGAAGAAAACGGTAGTCAAACCAAGAACATTTAATGAATTAATGTAATCGAACAATTAATAAGTGTAAATTTATATTTAAGATTTAAATAAACAACATAAAAAGTTAAACGCGCGTATGTTTGAGTTGAGTTGCACGTGTGTGAATAAAAATTTGAGAAAAACGATTAAGATTGTAAACCAAAAATACAAACGTGCGGCTAAAAGAATTTAGCATTGTGCAAAAAGAGTGCGTTTAAAAGAAAAGACTGTTTAAATTGTTACACAAACGCTAAAAAGCGGTGCAAAAAAGTGAAATTTGCATGTGGCTGTTGACGGGGTGCTTCAGCGTAAAAAGTATTGTTGAAAGTACTGTACAAGTGTGGCTGTAGCCGGAGTGCTTCAGTGGACAAAGTGTGGTCGTAAGTGTTGTACATGTTTGGCTCTTGCTGGGGGCTTCAGTGGAAAACTTTTTAAAAGTACAGTTTGGCTGTTGCCAGGCGCTACAGTGGAGAAAGCATAGTTGCGCAAAGTGAAGTAATGGTTAAATTCAAATTTAACGAGTAGGCAAAGTAAAAACATAAAACAAACGAATATGGAAAAGAGCGAAAACAAAATTGTGTCAAAGTAAAGTGAAAGCGCTCTTGAAAACTGAACTGACAGTTGAAAGCCAATTTAACTAGTTAGCTCTATAGGAGCGAAAGAAAAAAAAACACTCGTGACAAGCTACACTAAAACAAGCAAAAGTGAAATACAGGGAAGACGAAATTGTGCAAAACAAACAGCAAAAAAATCAAGCACTAGCTAAAAAAAAAATGCACTCACAAAATCAAACGAAGTGTGCGCGCAAGGGTTGAAACAAAGCAGCAAATAAGCTTTGGGCTCATAAGCTGTGTATAGAGAAACTGCGCTGCAAAAAGTACGTGCCAGCATAAATAAACAAACATTGCAGCAAAGCAGTTGAGCGGCGAGTTTTTGGTGCACTGCCAAACGAAATCAACAGAGAAGAGCCAAGTAGACAGCAGCGCGGTAACAGAACGTGAGCTGAACATTTGTATTTTATTGTAGTCGTTTTTCAGTTTGAATTTAATTTTCTTGAATATTTAAATTAACCTTCAATAGTAAATTTTAAAAAAGTAAATTTGTTTGTACTTTTAATTGAGTTTTAGTTGAAAATATTGAAAAATTGTAAGATGAACGCTGACGCTATTAGAACTAGTGTCCGACCGAAACCGGAATTTTTGTCGAAACCGAATATTCGGCCATTTTATAATATTCGGTCGAAACCGAAACCGAAACTGGTTATTAATATGAAAATTTTAGTTTTTAAAAATAATCTTTTTTTATTAAATGGAAACAAAAGTACTTTAAAGTTTAAATTTAATATAAAAAAGTATTATTTGAATATTAAAGTTTATAAGAATTAATTGAAGTTTACTATAATAATAAATGAGATAATTTTTTTTATTTTATTTTATATTACAAAAGCATTGCATATATTATATCTTCAGTACACACTCTAAATAGTATGCACCTAACATGTACATTTTTATAGAACTACAAAACAAAGTATTTTTTTTATAAGGGTTTAGTATTATAAAAACGGAAATATTTCGTTTTTTTTTTCCTTTATTCCTCTCACACAGAATACGTTCGGAAGTCTAATTATCATATTTTGCTTTCAGTACCTATGAAACTTAAATATTAATTGCAATAGAGATGATAGAATCGAAAATGATAGTATCGAATGCATAAAATTAACCAAAATGTTTTTCGTTAACACGAGAAATCAAATTATAGACGAATTAATAATTTTTTTTTGTACAAAGCGTTGTAAATATTTTTATATATGAATTAAATGACTGATGCAAGAAGTTTTTACCAAAAGTTCGGCCTCAATATGGCCGAATAACCGAAACTAACCGAAACTGACAAAAATGGCCGAAACTGGCCGTAACAGAAACCGTAACCGAATATTCGGTCGGACACTAATTAGAACTATGACAGTTGAACTGTTGAAAGAGAAGCTAAGAGAGTTTAATTTGAGTGTAACTGGGAGAAAAAGAGAGTTGCAGTTGCGACTCTTACAGCATTTGGTTTTTAGCGACGAGCAGGAAGACGAAGACAGCAACAACGAATCGACAATTCATTGTACGCTGACGCAACGACAGTGAACACAGTGGTACAAAAGGGGATGTTTACGTTGCGCGATATTGAAGATAGATTTTCATCGTTTTCTGGTGATAGTGCTTTGAGTGTTGATATCTGGGTCGCGGAATTTGATGATGTAGCCGACACGGTGGGATGGAGCAATTTACAAAAGTATGTGTATGCGAAACAATTGCTCAAAGGTGCCGCTAAGCTCTTTGTTCGTGGGTTAGTTGGTGTTCGCGATTGGGATTCTTTGAAACATGCTCTCAGTGAGGAGTTTGGCGAAAAACTATGCGCGTTAGAGATACATCGCATTGGTAGATACTGGATCTACTTCATGTCTAATGCGATATGATACGCTTTTGATGCTAAATTATATCAGCTCAGCGAGGAGAAATGTTAATTATTTGGTATAGGTAGGGGTGAGCTCGCAACAATGGGCAGCTTCGAGGCCGAGATAGCTATTGATGAGGTGGTTTTGCAAGTAAAGTTTCACGTGGTAAAAGAACGCGATATGCCATATGTGGCGATATTAGGGAACGATGTACTCAAAGGTGTAGAGTTAGTCCTCAGGGAAGTTTAGAAAACCAAACAAAGCTGTCGCTGGGAGCGCAGTGAAGGTGGCTATAGCGGACAAGGCAGAAGACAGCATGAAGAGTAAGGATAGCGGGGCAGCATGTGCGCTAGAGGCCGTTAAGACGCAGAAAGGGCGTATCGCGGAAAATACAATAAAAGGTGAAAATTGTATTAAACAGGAGTTTGAACGGTTTTGTTTGATTGAAAATTTAGAACAGGACAGAGAGTCCATGAACATCGATTTGGCACATTTGAAGAAAAGTGAGGTAGAGATAGTAGAAAACATGATAAACGAGTACATACCAAAAAAACCAATAAGTACGCCAGTAGAGATGAAATTAATTTTGTCAGATAAAATGCCTGTCTATCAGCGCCCTCGACGCGTGTCCTACGCGGACCAGCGTTATATAGATGATCAAGTGGCGGGTACGCTTAGTGAAGGCATAATCCAAAATAATACGTCTGAATACGCATCACCAGCGTATTGACAACAAAAAAATGGGACAAAACGATTTTGCGAATTCCGAAAAATAAACGAGACAATTGTAAGGGATAATTTTCCAATAACTTTAATCGACGAAGTGCTTGACAAATTGCAGGGTGCAAAGGTATTTACCACACTCGATTTAAAGAACGGATTTTATCATGTTCCAATTGAACCTGGTTCGCGAAAATATACGGCTTTCGTGACAAACCGTGGGCAATATGAGTTTTGCTTCGTACCATTCGGAATTACATATTCGCTGGCAGTGTTTTGCCGATATATTCACGCGATTTTTCAAGAAATGCTTAGGGATGGTATCGTAATCGTGTATATAGAAGACATTGTGATTCCAGCCAAGGATGAAAATGAAAGTTTCCATAAATTGCACATAGTGTTAAAGCGCGCAAGTGAATATGGGTTACATATGAGGTGGGAGAAGTATCAGTTTGCAAAAAGGAAAATGAACTTTCTAGGGTACATCATCGAAAATGGATGAATGTTGCCGTCAGAACAGAAAACGATAGCCGTTAGAAATTTCCCTATACCGTCAAGTAGCAAGAAAATTCAACGATTTTTGGGTTTAACGTCAGTTTTTAGACGTTTTGTTTCGAATTATTCGGCGGTAGCCAAACCGTTCTCTGATTTGCTCAGAAAAAACGAAAAATTAAAGCTTGGAAAAGAATAGTTAGCTATACAAGAGCTAAAGCAGGCGTTAGTGAATGCACCAACATTGAAGTTATATGACCCCACAGCGGAAACGGAGAACCGATTACTGCATCCAGTATAGTTCATGAGTAGAAAGACTACATCGGCGGAGGAAAAATCAGGGCTGTGGAGTCGGAGTCGTGGAGTCGGAGTCGCGTTGTTTTTGCCAGAGTCGGAGTCGGCTTCGGAGTCGCTAAAAAATCTCGCGACTCCGACTCCGAAAAATAATTTTTCAAATATTTTCCAAAATAAAAAATCTTTCAAATTTTTTTTTTCTATGTTTTCAATTTTCAAATATTTGCCTTTTTTTACAGAAGTTGACTAAATCTTTCGTAATGAATTATTTTTTAGTTTATTTAATTAAAATTATTTATTTTGTTGATTTTTGTTGTGTTTTTGATTGAATAAAAACGTTCTAATGTGCGACTTTTGTGCGACTTTTCTTTTTTGAAAAACGGATTTTTTCCTTCTTTTTCAAAATTTTCAACAGTCACCCTGATTGTCACTTATAAACTTGTGCTTTCATTTTCTCATGATTAAGAAGAAAATGGAGCAAACAAAAGCATTAACGTTCTCTAACAAGTAAAAGCAATTTTGATAAGTCACTGCAAAAAAGAAAAAACTTCGCTGCAAGCAAGGTTCATTTATAAGGTTGTGGCACTTGAGAGAAATACACTCTTTTTCCCGCCTTTGCTCGAACTGTCACTGTGATTTTCCTTGTTCTAAGCATTAATTTTCTTTATTTCTTTTCATCCATTCTGACAGTTCGACCTAGCTCACTCTCAAGTGTCACAACGTTATAAATGAGCCTTGGCTGCAAGCGTCGTCATGCTTATTTTAAATAGTATGTACACTCTTTCGTTAGAAATGTGTATTGATAAAATCATTGCATTCATTCTTTCATGAAAGGAAACCAGTGCTGGCAGTTTAGGAGATTTTACCCTAGATTAAGGTTATTTTTTTTATTTAGGGTACATTTTAGGGGTAAATATTTGCTATCACTATAAAAGAACTCCAGATATACAATTATAAATTTTCACTTAAATTTCCTAAAATAAGCAAATTAGCTCCTCGTTACTGGCTCTTCCATTTTCAAATGCATCGGTTGAAAGTGAATTTTCAATGTTTAACTTTGTAAAAAATGAGTTGAGTAATACAATACATAGAATGGAAATTTCATTAACATGTGTATAATAAATTAATAATTTAAATTAAATTCTGCTCTTGAGAATCTCTTTTTTAAATTGACTAAATTTAGGAGGTTTTCATTTTTGTCTTTGGTCGTAGTCGGAGTCGGAGTCGTATTTTAAAAATTTCGGCGGTTGGAGCCGGAGTCGTAACTATTTTTTGATGACTCCACAGCCCTGGGAAAAATACAGTGCGTATGAGCTTGAAGTATTAGCTGTTATAAAAGCGTTGAAGAAGTGGCGTATCTACTTGAAGGATGCAAAGTTTAAAATCGTGAGTGATTGCTGTTAAGTATAAATAATACCCAAGGTTTTTTAAGATATATATTTTATTTAAACTTTATAATTTTATTCAAAAAGAAAGTTCACGCGATGTGAACTCGAAGCCAATTATTCTACAAATGCTTATTTTTTTCTTAATCTATTAGCTTATATCAATTTACGTATTGAACGTTGATACGAAAAAATGAAATGCAGCGTAAAAATACATTTTGAAATGCATTACTTAGGTCACAACTGATTTGGGTCAGTTCTCAAAAGAGAATTGGATAACAAACTGATCGCTTGCTTCATGTACGAGTGTCAAATGCAATGATAAATGGGTCGTTAGAATGCGACCTGCACTAAACGCTTAAGGCGATAACTGCAATGTGACATAAATGGCAATAACGCTAAACATAGCAAGAATAGAGTGTTGTAATCTATTTATTGCTTGGCTCATCGATAGTGTCAAGTATGAGAAAGAATTTAAATGAAAGTGGGTTATTAAAAATAACCCTGCACTTATTGCTTAAGGCGGTAAGTGCAATTTGACATTAATGATTTTAACAAAATAATCAGTGCTGGTTGAGGGCACTTATTTACAAAAGTTACGCTACACCTCCCCTCTTTTTTGAAAAATCTTTTATGTGTTCAAACAAAAGCTATTCAAACAAAAAATTTTTCACAGCTATATTAAATGAATTTTTATATTAAAGTAAGTTTTGTAAAAAAATTATTGTATAATATTTGAGTGTATATATGTCTTTTAATTTCTAGTAAGTTTTAATGGTATAATGTTTTTTATGTAGTTAACAATAAAAATTATGTGAATTAAATTAAATTTAATATAACAAATGTAAATTTTATAATTTATATTAATAGTACCTTAAGTTGTATGCAAAAAAAATTTTATTTACTGTAGTTTGAACCTGTTCTTATGAACTAAAATAGATTTTGAGCTATTTGCAATTACCTCTGCTGTCCATTTCAATTACCTGATAGGGCCCTTTGAAGACTTTTTCTAGTTTGTGACTAGCTTCATCTCGTAAGTATACCGTATCATTCAATTGAACTGGTTGGGGGTTTGCATTTTTGTCATAATTTTGTTTAGAGTTTAATTTAGTTTTTTCTGCTAAGTTTGAAGCTCTTTTGAGGGCTTCCTGTAGTCTAAACCTGAGCTCTTTGTGTGTTATGAACTCAAAGGGTTGCGGGGTTTTCCCATAGATTAATTCGAATGGTGCGTAACCATGTACTGTGGATGGTGTCGTATTGTAACAATACGTGAAATATTTTAACCACTCATCCCAGTCTGACTTGTCTGGGGATAGATATGCTCGAATGTACTCGTTAAAAGTACGGTGACTCCTTTCAATCATTCTAAGTGTTTGGTGGTGATAAGGGGTCAAAGTTTGATGTTTTATATTAAGTAGTTTGCAAATTTCTGCGAACAATTGATTGTTGTACTCAGTACCTAAATCTGTTAATATTTCGCTAATCGGTCCGTATACCAAAATACAATAGTCGACTATTGCTTTGGCTATACTTTTGGCCGATTTGTCTGAAGTAGGGACCTCGATTAGATACTTAGTGAGTTCGCACATTATAGTGACGGCGAACTCATTTCCTAGAACCGATCTTGGTAGAGAGCCAATTGTATCAATTTGCACTCTATCAAAAGGTTTTTCGGGTGTG
The DNA here is from genome assembly GCA_963920525.1 of Dichetophora obliterata. NCBI lineage: Eukaryota > Metazoa > Arthropoda > Insecta > Diptera > Sciomyzidae > Dichetophora > Dichetophora obliterata. Next base: position 167,940,566 of record OY986437.1, on the reverse strand, counting down.
CTTGTAGTAACCATTGGCTCTTGATGTTTTAAGCCTGGCTTATTTAGTTTGCAGAATTCACAGCTTTTAACGAATTTTCGCACCTTGTAACTCATGTTTTTCCATGAGTATGATTTTCGTAATTTTGAAAGTAATCTATTTATTCCACAATGTCCACCTAGGATTGAATCATTGTGAAATTTTTCTAAAATTTCTTGTTTCTTTGCCTGGTCTTTGACTAATTTTGCAAGTCTAGAAAAGAATTTCTCTAGTGAAATTTTTCCTAGAACAATTAGATCTTTCATATCTACTTTTAGAAGCTTTGTTTTACCATTTATAATGTTCAAGCTTTGCGCGCATTTTTGTAATTTTAGACAAGGTGTTTTTTTAGATTTTTGTGATTGATTGTTTCATATACATTTTGTTATAATGCTTTAGGTATAGGCTGGGAGGTTGGATTTTGGTTTTTAAGTGTGTTTTGATTTGATTTTGACCTTGTTAGTACTTGGAATACCTGTGCGTCGTCTACATTAATGCGTTTGATTAGCCCAAAGTGAATACGTGATAATGCATCAGCGCCACAGTTATCCTTTCCGTTGATGTATTCAATATCAAAGTCATATTCTTCTAAATCTAATCTAATTCGTGCTAGTTTTGAAGACAGGTTTTTTAAAGAAAAGAGGTAAGTTAAAGCTTTATGGTCCTTTTTGATTAAAAATTTATTTCCATAGATATATGGCTTAAAAAAAAATTAACTGCCCAATGGATGGCAGTTAGTTCCTGTTCTATGACAGATTTGTTACTTTCACCCTTTGTGAAAGTTTTGGACGCAAATGCTACAGGTTGATGTATGCTGTCGTACTCTTGGCTTAGTACGGCGCCACAAGCTATCTTACTAGCATCAGTCGTGATACAGAGGGGTTTATTGAATCCGGGGTATTGCAAAATTTTGGGTTTTAAAAGTGAGTTTTTAAGATAATTGAATGCTGTTTCGCATTCATTTGACCAAACGAATGTTGTTTTCTTTCTAATTAGGCGAGTTAAATGAGTTGAATGGAATAAAAAGTTTGGTATGAATCTTCTATAATAATTTACGAAGGCTACAAATCTGCGCACTTCGTCTGTATTAGTTGGATTGGGATAGTTTTGGATTTTATCATATTTGGATTCATCCGGAAGTATACCTTTATCAGTACATTTGTGTCCTAAAAAGGCAACTTCTGGATTGAAAAATGTGCACTTGTCTAGGTGTAATTTAAGGTTGGTTTTTCGGCATATTTAAAAAATGGATTTGAGATTTTTTTAACATATGGCTTTCAGAGCATCCAATCACTATCAAATCATCCATGTATACAAAAGCTTTGCTGGGGCCAAGTCCACAAAAAGCTATTGACATCATGCGTTGAAATGAATTGGGTACGATCTTTAAGCCAAATGGTAAACGTTTGAACCTAAAAGAGCCGTTTGAGCTTGAGAAAGAAGTTAGATTTCTAGAATTTTTATCTAGTTTTATCTGGTGAAAACCAGAAACGAGATCTAGGCACGAAAAGTACTTAGCTCTGCCTAATTGATCTAAAATGTCGTCAATGCGGGGTAAAGGGTATTTGTCTGAAGCTAATTTTTTATTTAATTGGTGATAGTCAATAACTAAACGCCATCTTTTTTCTGTTGAATTGGGTAGAGACTTTTTGGGTACTAATAGGATGGGGCTATTGTATTCGGAACAGGAGGGTTCTATTATGTCATCTTTACACATTTTATCTATTTGCTTATCTATTTCATCTTTATGAGTATGTGGAATTCTATAATTTTTAATGTATACGGGTGTTTCATCTTTAAGTCTTAGTTTTTGAGTATAAAAATTGTTAACGCTGACTGTGTCAGTTTCAATTGCGAAAACGTCTGTGTAGTTTTTACAGAGATCTAGAAATGCATTTCGCTGAGGTAAATGGCAATTTTTAGACAATTTTGATAAAACGGTGTCTATTCTTGGTTTGGAATTTTGGATGGGGTCTATTTTTAAAATGTGGTATGAATCTAAACTTTCTGTTTTGATGGAATAATTGTCTATTAAAATATTTTTATTTGTAGTATTTAAGATTCGCACATATGGGTGATCTTTTGATGCCAAAGTGTTTGCAACAAAAATACCAGGCGAAATTTCCTGATTTCGTATTAAAATTTCTGACTCATTGCAGTTTATACTTATTTTCTTAACTACTTCAGCTCTTGCTGGTAAAGATATCGTATTGGCTTTGGGTTCATCATAAATTTGCATTATTTCTTTAAGATTTGTGAAATGGGGGCTGCTTCTGTGGGGGTTGTAGTCTAACATACAATTATGGTATTTAATAAAGTCTAAGCCAATGATTCCGTCGCATGGTATCGGAAAGTTATTGTCGACTACTTGGAAATTTTGAGTTAATTTAAAATTTTTCAGAAAGATTTTGGCTTGAACAAAGCCTAATGTTGAAATTGTGTCTTCCCCTATACCTGTAAGTTTATATGTTAGTGTTTCGTCAGTTTTAATTTTTTCTACAAAATGTTGTTTAATAATATTTATGTCTGACCCTGTATCTAATAAGAATGTGTTTGCTAAATCGTTCATAGAAGTTTCAACAAATATATAATTACTAAACTTAAGATTAACATTAAGTATTTTAATTGTATTTACTCTAAGTTTTGGATTGGGAAATGCTTGCTGGGTGGCATTCCTGTTTTCCGGTGCTGCTTCTATAACGCGCACATTTCTTTGAGATTGATAGTTATTGCTATATTGCCAGCTATTTCCTCTATTGTTTTGATTATTATACCGCTGATTATTACTTCGTCTATATTGCGTACTTCCTCTGTCAGATATTTGGCCATTGTATTGTCGCCTTTTGTTCTGTCCTCCATAATCTCCTCTGTTATGCTGTTGATTACCTTTTCTGACAAAGTTTATTTTAAATGCATCTTCAGCATCGTTTCTAAGTTCTACAAACTTCACAACAGCTTCGCTTATATCAGTAAAGTTTGCGGCTTGCATTAAATATTTCGCTTTTTCTGATCTGGCATTTTTCGTTATTGTTTTTATCGCTGTTTTTGTTGAGTAATTCTTTGCTATATTATGAGGGACTCCATCAGAAATGTAGGCGTTCTCCAACTGCTTGGTCAGTTCTTTTACTTCTTTGATATAATCGTTGGTGGCTTTATTGCTCTGTCTAGCGTTTTGCTTCAATTGATTGAGTTGATTCAGATTTAACGCGTTGTCTTAATTTTTCAACAATTGCTGTTATTGATGCTTCTGTTGAGACCAAATTCCTGGCCGTACCAGTCAGTTTGCTTTTAATAAGTTCAACCGCTACGCTTTCGTGCGTTTCTTTGATTAAATTTACTAAATTAATTCCGTCTAAAAATGGTTGAAGGTTTTCGAATTTTCTGTCGAAATTTTGAAGGAGTTTCGATGCGGCGGACAAGAAATCAGTCACCGTAATCGCCATTGTGCTCGGTTTTGGATTTAATTTTTCAAAGGTGTTTTCGGAGGTTGTATCAGTGTCGTCGGTATCACTTAGATTGTCATCTGATAAGACTGTTGTGCCAAAAATTTCCGTCTCTATTCTAGTTGTCAAGTTTTTAGGTATTTCCTCTTGAATTCCTAATCTTTCAAATAATGTTTCTAATCTCCCTTTTAACGAGTTTAAGAATTTAGAGATTTCTGTCTCTTGAAAAGATGTGAGATTATTTTTAAAGTCATTTACTAGATTTGCTATTCGGTTGCGCTTTTCAACCAGTACCCTTAAATGCTTAAGTTGGGTTTGTGCTGCAGGAAGATTCGCTCTATTAAGGCATTTATGTGACCTATCAAATTCGGCTTTTAGTCCTCTTAATATTGTCTGAAGTTCTGGTCATGAATATAAATCTTCTTAAGGCATTTATTAAAATTAAACATCTCCTAACAAATAAAATTTTGTTGAAAAAAAAAAATAAAATCGTAGTTTGCTCCACTGTGCAAAATTTTTTCTTTTACATGAAAACGAATTTATCCCACTATTCAACCTTAAAATTTGTAATTGAGCCATACATATATTAGTTCTCGCTAGGAGCTATGCTTTGTTATTGCTTGTCATAAAACAAAGAAAGTAAAAAAAAAACAAAATACAAAAGAATTGAATAAAAGTGGCTTTGGACTGCAATGTCTGCTTGTCGTTGTTTTACAAGTCAACTGAGGTTTGTTCTTTTATTCAAAGTATAGAAATTATGCCTGTTATTAGAAATAGCAAATGACTCAAAATCATTGTGATATTTTTATTTATATAATTTAAAGTAGGCTATTTAAAAAAGATATTTTTTTATATATATATTTTAAACATAGAATGTATGTATGTTAAATTTTTTTTTAAATTTGTGATATTTAATTTCAAAAATTGCAAAACCTATTACATTTATTTGTGTAAAGTTATTATATAATATAATAATATAAATAATATTTTATTTATAATTTTCCCTTGAAAATTTATATTTAAGATTTGATAGACTTAGCTTTGTTGATGAGTTTTATGTAGTATCATGTTGTTGATTGTTGTTCGCTGTGAAGATTGCCCATTTGGTTGATTGAACTGCTGTCCGAAATAGTTGATTCAACTGCTGTCTGAAGTAGTTGGCATTTGTTGCTGCTTCTTTTTATATGTTTTAAAGCTGGTGATCTCTGTTGAAAAAAAATTCCTCGTTGGGTATTTTCATTTGGCTGAATTGTATTTTTCGTCTTTTCTTATTGGTGTGCTTTATTTTTATTTATGCTATTTTCGTTTGTTTTCGCATAATTCACACTTCACGGTATTATTATTAGTTCATTTAGCTTTAAATGCGCTGCTGCTCATGTGCAGCTGCGTTTATTCTTCTGGTGATTGATTTTTTAATACATTTTATTACATATGTTATCACAATTATTATTATTGTCGCTATCATAAATATTTCGACATAGTCATTATTTTGATTGTCTTTAACTGCACTCTTCCGTTAGTTTTTCCGTTTCGTTCTCTTCAAGTTTCTTTCCGACTTCATATCACTCGTTATAAAAAAAATTGTTCTCTATTGTTCAGCTCAAACACTTTTCATAACACTTTTTTTTTTTTTAAGTTCCAGAGTGGCAGGATCGCCATGTTAAGTATAAATAATACCCAAGGTTTTTTAAAATATGTATTTTATTTAAACTTTATAATTTTATTCAAAAAGAAAGTTCACCTGATGTGAACTCGAAGCCAATTATTCTACAAATGCTTATCTTTTTCTTAATCTATTAGCTTATATCTATTTACGTATTGAACGTTGATACAAAAAAATGAAATTCAGCGTAACCATGCATTTTGAAATGCATTACTTAGGTGACAACTGATCTGGGTCAGTTCTCAAAAGAGAATTGGATAACAAACCGATCGCTTGCTTCATGTACGAGTGTCAAATGCAATGATAAATGGGTCGTTAGAATGCGACTTGCACTAAACGCTTAAGGCGATAACTGCAATGTGACATAAATGGCAATAACGCTAAACATAGCAAGAATAGAGTGTTGTAATCCATTTATTGCTTGGCTCATCGATAGTGTCAAGTATGAGATAGAATTTAAATGAAAGTGGGTTATTAAATATAACCCTGCACTTATTGCTTAAGGCGATATGTGCAATTTGACATTAATGATTTTAACAAACTGATCAGTGCTGGTTGAGGGCACTGAATTTACAAAAGTTACGCTACATTGCAACGCGTTTGCAATGACAGTAAAAAACAAGACGTACCCGACAGAATTATGAGATGGGCAATGTACCTACAGGAGTACGATTTCGTAGTAGAGCATACGTCAGGTTCACGCATAAGGCACTTGGGCGCCTTAAGTCGAGTTTATTGCCTTTTAGTTGACGATTCGCAAAAATATAGACTAAGAGAAAATTTTAGAGACCGTTAGTTATAACAATTTTTATGTAAAAAATGGGTTGGTATACAACGATCCCGTCAAGGAGCTGTTAGTAGTACCGTCGGTAATGGAGAACGAAATAATAAAGTTAGCGTACAATCAGAGACATTTTGCGTCAAGAAAGACTCAGGAGTTGGTGGAAAAAAGTAATTATATACCGAAGTTGAGCAAAAAAGTAGGTAGAATAATAAAGAGTTGCGTAGAGTGTATCATAGTAGACTCAAAAAGAGGCAAAAAAGAAGGGTTGTTGACGCCAATCGACAAGGCTTGCGAGCCATTAGGTACTTTCCATATCGACCACATTGGGCCGTTAACGGAAAAGCGGAAAAAAATCTAACCACATTTTGGCAGTAGTCGATGGGTTCTCGAAATTTGTGTGGTTATACCCCACCAAATCCACCGGAGTTGAGGAAGTTATCGATAGGTTGACGAAACAGGCTGCAGTTTTCGAAAACCCGAAACGAATAGTGACAGACAAAGGGGTTGCGTTTAGGTTGAATGCTTTCAAAGAGTATTGCGACCGCGAAAACATCCAACACTTGTTGATCGCGACAGGAGTGCCGCGCGAAAATGGACAAGTGGAACGCGTCCAAAAAAACAGTAGTTCCAATGCTTTCAAAGAAGTGTCAAGAAAACTCGGCCCAGTGGTACAACCATGTAGCAAAAGTGCAACAGATTTTAAACAACAGGGCACCGCGAAGCACGATAACATCGCCTTTTAAAATACTCACAGGATTAGAAATGCGAGTACGAAACATTTTAAAGGATTTAGAAGTGGAAGAGTTAAATACCGAGCGGGATATAGTTAGAGATAATGCACAAGAAAATATAAGGCAAATACAAAGCGAAAACCGCAAGACATATGACATGAATAGAAAGAAAGAGACTGAATACAAGGTTAATGATTTTGTAGCCATTAGTAAGACTCAGTTTGGGACAGCGATGAAATTAAGGCCAAAATATCTGGGACCATACCGAATAATAGCTAAGTTAAATCATGGAAGATATAAGGTAGAAAAAATTGGGAACAATGAAGGACCGAACAAAACCACGACAGTAACCGAATACATGAAACCATGGGACCAGTTATTCGAGGTCGAATAACAAGTCAGGACTACTGATTGTGGGAATGGGGATTTGGAAGTGTATAGAAATTAAGAGTTACAGTAGGATTCTGGACAGGTGGCAACGCCAAAAAGAATGAACGAGAAAAGAAAGAACAATATAGAGAAGCGTCCGTCGTGAGTTAAAGAAAAGTTAGTAGTAAAATTGTATTTGAAGAAAACGGTAGTCAAACCAAGAACATTTAATGAATTAATGTAATCGAACAATAAGTGTAACCATATATTTAAGATTTAAATAAACAACATAAAAAGTTAAACGCGCGTATGTTTCATTTTCCCACATGCATTTAAAATTTTGACGCAAAATAGTTGGTACATAAAAAGAGTTATATCTTAGAAAGTAAGTACTGGAATTTTATGGTTAATAGCTTATTGAATAGGTTATAGAATAGCCTTTCTTTTCATTCCCATTTTGTTTAGTTTTGTTTATATATAGCAAAGATATAGCAAGTTTTCTTAGCCCATTTTTCAACTTTGGACCCCTATAACTTCTAAACCAGATGAGAGCGACCATTAATTTTTTTCAGATTTGGAATAAGAAGGCCTTAATACAAATGTTTTAAGTGAAAAATAAGTAAAAAATTCATTTTAGCTAAAGGTAACTTTTTCCAGCGTACAACGGTGTAGCACAGAGAAGGAGAAAATATACGCAATATGATTGAAGGTGCGTTTACGATACGTGGTACAGATTGTAAATTTCAAACCAAAATTGTAGGACAAATACAATACATCGTGAACGACATTACCATCAAAAGCAACTTGCAGCGGTGAAATTTTGTACCGTTATACGATGGAGCAGTTTGAGGACGATTTAATCCCAAGTTTAAATTCTGAAAAAGATTTTGCAGCTCATTTGAAATGATGGAGGCAACCTCTTGACGGAAGGTGTTCAAAGACTCATTGACGATTTCCTGCATCCTGCGACAAGTCGGATTTTTCTCCTACTACTATTTTTCTCCTAGTACAAATACAGTGCCGATGAGACCGATGATTGTAGTTGGTGGTTACTTTATCTTAAACACTCTTAAGTTCCTCGATACACACCGCTCAAAATATATTGTTAATTGCTTCGGCCCCGTTGGGATGTGGAGAACCCATCGGGCTTCGTGGAACCATCATCATGTAAGAAATTTCAAAAACAAAAACTTGTACAAGTTTTTTAAAATCAAATCGACTGCTTAAAATTTTAGCTGGCGTTAACCAGGCTTCCTAGCCAAAACAAGAAAAGAAACTATAAGTTCAGATTTCCAACTGAAAATCCCCAAGATGAGTAAGTCTGCCCCGTTGGGATGTGAAGAACCCATCGGGCTTCGTGGAACCATCATCATGTAAGAAATTTCAAAAACAAAAACTTGTAAAAGAGTAATCAAATCGACTGCTTAAAATTTTAGCTGGCGTTAACCAGGCTTGCCTAGCCAAAACAAGAAAAGAAACTATAAGTTCAGATTTCCAACTGAAAATCCCCAAGATGAGTAAGTCTGAACAAATTTTTTTAGTTTTTATGGATTTATTAAGGGATATATTTTTTTTTATAAATAAAGGTTGTTTCTTATAGAATGGTACAAGTTTGAATCATAAAAGAATATACAATAGTAATATATTTTTAATATCAATGAAACGGGCTTTATTAGATAGAAAATTTTATGACATTAATGTTTAAATATCATTTCGGCCATGTAAAAGGCGCAAATCATATCTGGAACACCAATTTTCACAAACTTTTCGCAGCATTTGCGGCTGTATCTCGCCGATAACTCTTCGAATGTTGATTTCCAGGTATTCAATTGTTTGTGATTTATCGACGTAGACAGGTGACTTTACATAATCCAAAAGAAAATAATGCAATGGGGTTAAATCACACGATCTTGGGGGCCAATTAATTGGGCCATTTCGTGAAATTATTTTTTTGTCAAAAGTTTTCTTGGGTAAGTCAATTGTACCTCCCGTTGTGTGGCATGTGGCTCCGTCCTGTTGGAACCACATATCAGCAAGATTAATGCCAGCTAATTGAGGTAAGAAAAAACTTCAAATAATGTTCGTATACCGTTCACCATTGACAGTAACATTCTGACCATCATCGTTTTTGAAGACATATGGGACAATGACTCCGCCAGCCCATAAAGCGCACCAAACAGTAATTTTCTGTGGATGTAATGATGTTTCGACAAGAGCTTGTGGATTCTCCTCACTCCAAATACGACAGTTCTGTTTATTTACATACCCATTCAACCAAAAATGGGCTTCATCGGAAAATCAAATTTTCCATGGAAATTCAAAATCAATATCAATTTGTGATTCGTGTACGCATGCGATGGTTGTTTCGCTTTAATTCCTGCACAAGTTGAATCTTGAAAGGTTTTAAGCTAAGATCTTTTCGTAAAATCTTCCTTAAAGTGGAAGGACACAACCCCAGTTGCTGAGAACGGCGACGAATTGATTGATTAGGATTATCTTCAATGCTTTCCTGGTCAGCGGCTCTTTTCGGCGTCTCACGGGATACACATTATCAGTAACAGTAAATGTGGTCCGAAAACGATCTATTGTTCTTCGAATTAGCAGCTCTGAAGGACGATGTACGCCATAAAATGGACGATGTGCACGATAAGTTTGACGAACAGAACCATTATTTTGATTAAAAATTTCCACAATTTGCACGCGTTGCTCTGGTGTAAGTCGATTCATAATAAAATGTCAAAGCAAACTAAACAAAAAGCAACTATCAGCTGTTAAATGGGTGATCAAATAAAGCAGTGATGCCAACTCAAAGTTGTATCACTCTATAAAAAATACCCTTTAGTTTACAGCCATACACTGGCTTACAGCCAGAATGTACAATGATCCATTTCTAATGTAAAATTGACCGGAGATTCCGATAATGTCATTATTTTTTCTGTCACTCCGTTTTTGAGATATTACCCACTGTAGTTTTTTTTACAAAAATTTAATAGCATATATCTTTAGAACCAAGAACAAAAATCAAACAAATAAGATATTAAATTAAAGCTAATAAAATTTCCTACACAGAATGTCCACATTATTTTTTAATTCAACTTTTAGTTTCGCCGAAATAAATAAAATTTTTTAAGATTTTTCGTGTTTTTCAGAAAAATTTACAAAAAAAAAACCACGCTAATTGAAAATTTTGTTAATAAATCAAACTATTTTATTAGTTTTGATATTTTTTTATTAAAGCCTGTACTTTTCCAAGAAAATAAGTTATTGTTGAAGGAAATCTATTGAGAAAAGGAAAAGTTGTGTTTAATTGAACGAAAGTACCCAAATTGAGTGATTATCTATTTATGCATTTTCCCTTTTGTAATGTCATATATGTAAATAGATAACAAGTAAGGGGTGTTGTAGGTAGAAGAATTTTTTAAAATTTTATTGTTCGTTAGGCATTAGTGTCAAATTAGGTGTTTTTAGAAAGAACATAAAAGATACAAACAAACATGCTGCAATAAAATCAGGTAGGGTCACGACTGAGAGCGCAACAGCCGGAACGGAATACATTCGTTTGCATGGTGTAATAAAATCAGGTAGGCTCATGACTAAGAGGGCAACCGCCAATACTTCCAAAACGATAAGGATACATTTGTTTACATGTTTACAATAAAACCAGGCAGGATCAGTACTGAGAGCGCGACCGTTGGAACCTTTAAAGCAATACGCCTCATTTTTAGACTAATGGCTATGAGAAGAAGAACACAGTCAGTCGTGATCCTACGTGTTTTTATTGTACACTGGCGAGTTGTATAGCAGTAATAAAAGCAAGAAAATTCTAGCAAAAACGTGGCAAACAAAAGAAGCGCAAAATTCGTAACGAAAGAAAGAAAATAAAAAAATTAAAATAAACTACTAAATAAAATGAGTAAAAGACTGCAAGAATTCCAGTGTAAGAACGATCCAAATATTTTCTGCTACGTGTGCGGTCGATTTACTTTCGAAAAAAATCGAATTAATTTTACGAATTTACTGCAAACGTCATATTTTTATTATTATGGTATTGCGGCTGAGAATATTGGTGAACCACGGTCGCCAAGTATTTTGTGTCAATCATGCAAAATAATATTGTCTGAACGGAGCTCGGGCAAAAAGCGATGCATGAAATTTGATGTTCCGATGATATGGAGACGACCATTTTTTCACCTAAGCGATTGCTATTTTTATCTGGCCAAAATGACTGGCGTTGGAAGACACAAACGAGTGATATACGCCTCTATCAAGACTATTTCATTGCCAGTTCCTCATTATGATGATGTTCCATATCCTACTTGTCCCGACTCAACACGTTAAAATAATCGAAAATCCTTCGATTCAGTGGAGTCGGGAGGAACAACTGAAGGAAGTGTATAAAATTTTGTAAATTCGTTAGACATAGAAGACGAAGGATTCACATATTTGAAAACCATTTTCAAATCTTTCTGATGCCAAAATAAAAGAAGGTAAAAGAATTATTGTAACTAGTTGAGGCAGCAGCGTGGGATTCTTTTAGAATGATTGTTTCTAGCTTCTTCGGGAACAATAAAAGTGAATCTTATGAGAAAATAGTCCACAATTTGCTCGGGAACTATAAGAAATGGGAGTAAATATATTTCAAAAATTCACTTTCTGCACTCCCATTTGAATTTCTTTAAAAAGAACCTCGGCGACGAGAATGACAAACATGGGAAAAGGTTTCACCAGCAGATGAAGTCAATTGAGAATCTGTACCAAGGATTTTGGTACGAAAGTATGATGGGCAATTTGAATAAATAACAAAACAAGAACGTTAATAATTTTGAATACAATGTAGTCAATGTAAAAAACAATGTAAGTCATTAGGTTAGGTTAGGTTAAACTGGATGCCCTCGTGAAGGCTCACATAGACCAATTCAGGTCCTAAGTGGTACAGGTAGCGAACAAAAGGAACCTTTGTGTTTGTTTTAAAAGTCTTTAAAGATTTGCGTTGAGTTCGCGAACCTAAGGAGGGATTCTAGAGACACCCTGGCTACATCTTTAAGCGACGGGAATGTCGATGAGCCTAGGTATTTTAGTCTCGATCTAAGTAGGGCGGGGCATGTGCATAGTAGGTGCTCCAGGGTCTCCACTGTGCCCGGTTCCTTGCACTTCCTGCAGTTGTCATCCGTGGTGATGCCAAGCTTCCTCGCGTGGGCTGCCGTCATGCAGTGACCAGTGAGCATGCCCACTAGTGTCCTGCAATCTTTGCGCGGGCGTGCCAGGATGAACAGAGTTCGTTTTTCGCATTGTGCATTGCACATGATTTTCGAGATTTTGCACGTTGTCGTATCTCTCCATCTACGATTCACTGCTAGTGTGGCTCTTCTTTCGAGGTTCCTGTGCAACTCTTGTAGCGGAGTAAGTACATGTTCTGCGAGTTCTGATTCCAGCCCGGCGCCTTCCTTTGCTAAACCATCTGCCATCTCGTTTCCCTCAATGCCCTGGTGGCTAGGGACCCAGTAGATGCGCACTCTTTTCGAAGCGCATTGTGCATCTAGTGCATCTCTGCCAGCCAAGACAATTTTGGACTTGATGCTAGCGGAGCGCATGGATTTGATCGCCGCTTGACTGTCAACGAAAATGTTGATGTTAGAGTGTTGTGTGTCCATGCTGAGGGCTATCTCAGCAACCTTCCTTATGGCAAATATTTCCGCCTGGAAGATACTGCAGTGGTTCGGCAGTTTATATGGCTGCCTTATATTAGGCTCTGCGCAATACACCGCCGGACCTACCCCTGTATGCATTTTGGTGCCGTCGGTAAATATGTTGACCGCCTGCTGTGCTTGTTCTATACGTTTGCACCAGTCATTTGGTCCCAGAAGAGTTCATACTTTGGAATTGACTATCGTGCGAGGTACCATGTAGTCCGTGCTACTAAGTAGATCCTTTCAGATTGTACAATGTCCAAAATTTTGAATGTGCATGATGCCTCCTGCCGTAAGGCGTTGTGCCGTTTTTCCGGCTATTAGTTTTGCGTGTATGTCCAGGGGGTCCATACTTAGAATCGTTTCAAGCGTTTTAGTTGGAGTTGACTTCAGTGCCCCCGTGATGCATAGCGCTGCCTGCCGCTGAGTTTTCTCCAAGTGCCTGAGTAATGTTGATTTGTTCACAGCCGGCCACCACACAATAATCCCGTAGAGTAGAATAGGACGTACTACCGTTACAAAGATCCAGTGCATCAGAAAGGGTGAGAGACCCCAAGTACTGCCTAGCATCTTTTTGGATGTGTACAGTGCAATGGTGGATTTCTTCACCCTTTCTTCCACGTTGGTTTTCCATGACAGCTTGCTGTCCAGGACGACTCTTAGATATTTTGTGTGAGTTTTCAGTATGAGACGTATATCGTTCAATTTCGGTGGTATCCACTGTGGTATCTTGTACCTTTTCGTGATCAGAACCAGATCCGTTTTCTCTGCGTTAATACTAAGACCGACTGAATTTGACCATCTAAGTTCATCTTTGAGTGTGCTCTCCATTATGGAGCTTACTGTTGATAGACATTTCCCTATTTAATAATGCTTATGTCGTCTGCATAGGCAGTTATCCTCGGGGCTCTACCTGCGAACTTTTCGAGTAGTTCATTAACTACAAGATTCCATAGTAGTGGCGAGAGGACCCCTCCCTGGGATGTCCCACTGCGAGCTTCCCTTACCATGGATTTAGTGCCCCACTCAGCCCGCACCTTTCTGCAGCTTAGCAACTTGTCTAACCAAAGGTTTATTGCCGGTGGTGCCTCTATTGCACGTAATCCACTAAGGATTGCGGTGGTTGATACATTGTTGAATGCACCTGAGATATCTAGAAACGCCCCGAGTGCGTATTCCTTGTGGTGGAGGGCTTTTTCTATGGTTACTACTAGGGAATGTAGTGCCGTTTCAACCGATTTCCCTTTCGTGTATGCGTGCTGGTTGGTTGATAACTGGATTGAATTGTTTCTTAGGTGCAAGTCAATCAGTTTCTCGAGCGTTTTGAGTACAAAGGAGGTCAGACTTATTGGCCTGTAGTCTCTCGGACATGGATGGCTGCTCTTACCTGCCTTCGGTAAGAATATAACCCTCGCTGTCCTCCAAGCCACAGGTACATAGTTTAGCCTGATGCATCCGTTAAATATATTCTTCAGCCATGGGACGACACGCGATTCAGCCGTTTGCAACATGGAAGGAATTATACCGTCTGGTCCCGGAGATTTGTATCCCGAGAACGAGTTTATAGCCCATACGATTCCGTCCGACGTTATTAAGTCGTGTGGAACCTGTAGTGGCGTTGTCCTGTGCCCTCGTATTGTAGCAGTGCTAGGAGCTTCGGTACAACCAGGAAAATGTGCCTTTAAAAGCACCTCGAGGGATTCCTGACTGCTCTCCGTCCACTGGCCATTGTCTGTGCGTAGCTGGCTCTGAATGGAGGGCTGCTTTGAGAGTAGCTTCCTGAGTCTTGCTGTGTCCGCAGTTTTTTCTATGTTTGAGCAGAAGTTCTTCCACGAGTGTCTTTTTGCTCTGCGTACGTTTGTTTTAAAAAGTTTGAGCCTACATTTGTATTCCCCCAAATTTCCTCTTGGTCAGCTATTTTAGCTAGTTTAAAGAAATCTTTTAGGTCGCGTCTTTGCGCGTAAGATTCGGACTCCACCATAGTGGTCTGATCTTACGCTTTGTTCGCGTGGGCTTACAAGAGGCATGATAGGCCTTGAGAAGATGGGCCGAGAGAATCTTCAGTGACCTTTCAATGCCCTCTTCCGTATTCATTTGTTTAGTACCTGGTAAATTGGTCTCAATGATGCTTCTGAAGCGGTTCCAGTTAGTGTTTCTGGGGCTTCTGAAGATCTTTTGAGCTGGAGTGTAGTTAAAGCTTATACTAAAGCTAATATAATTGTGGTCCGAGAAGGAGGGCTGTAGTAGCACCCTCCAATTTGTGACCAGAGTATTGTTGTCGGAGGATATTGTTAGGTCTAACACGTTCGACGAGGTGGGGCCTACAAACGTGGGTTCCTCGCCGACGTTAGCTACGCTAAGTTTATATTGTAAAATAAAGTCAAGTAGGGACTCACCTCGATCGTTGATGTCTGGGCTGCCCCATACTGGGTGGTGTGCATTGGCATCTGCTCCGATGACAACTGCTTGGTTCTTCCCGCCGGCGACTGCTACCATTCTTTGCAGCTCGTCTGGTGGTGCGTCGACGTCATGCGCCATGAAGCATGAGGCGACCAGGATCGGCTCGTCTGCGTCGCCCTCTAGCGCCACAACGGTGAGATCGTCAGTGCTGTAATGAGACATTAGATAAGTATAGATGCCTTTCCTTATAAGGATGGCTGTTCTTGTTCTACTTACTGTTGTTGCGAAAAAAGTATTGAAGTTTTGTGACTTTAGGCCAGATACAGCGTTGCCTGAGGCAATCCACGGCTCCTGTACTAAAGCCACATCGTAGCCTCCTTCCTCCAATACGAGAAGGAGTTCTGAGCTGGCGGTTTTGCATTCATGCAGTTTTATTTGAAGGACCTTCAACTCCATTAGGCTGAAGGTTCCTTTACGGGGTCAACTTTTGTGAGTGTGCCTCCGTCACCCGCATCTTCCAGGCAGCGTCGGTCACGGCTTCTAGGCCGAGGTCTTTTTCCACCTCTCTGGACTCTAGTGTGTTGCTGTTGTTGTCCCTGGGGTGGTGCTTTTTGAGGCGCAGATAAACACTAATGACGCCCCACGCCATCTTCCCGTAACGCGCGTAGAGGATATCCTCTGCCTCCTTGTTGATTTGGAGGATGTAGTGCTTCTCCCCGCTACTATCAGGTAGTGGATCAGCAACCTTCAACACCCTCCAATCAGCTGTTGGCACGTCCGGATTTTGCTTCTGTAGAAGCTTCAGTGCGGACTCCTGCGGCACTACTCTTGGGAATAGTACCTTCGCTTTTGGCAGGGACGGGATACTAGTCCTGTCCACTACTTCCAGTTGGGCACCCTCCCATAGGCCTTGGAGTGTCGGGGTTACTGCTTTCACCCAGTGCAGAGTTGGATCGTCGTTGCACTTTAGGATCTTAACCCCATTGAGTCAGCCTGCTCCATCGAATGTGGGCATGGGAGCGTCAGGTTGGGCTTCCAACCTCACGAACATCACCTCGAGAAACTTCATCTCTACGGATTTCCATCTCTCAAGGGTCATTTTGCCTTGGGGATCACTCCGGTCGATAAGTGCTACGATCAGGTGTCGTTAAGTCACGTCACTGGCCTTGGTTCTTACCTCCTGTTTAGGCTGCGGGATTGTGTTTGTGGTAGGTTTCTGCTTCTGTCGTTTGCTTGCTTGAGCTCCGACTTTCGCACTTTCCACCGATCTTTGGCATTTTTGAGCAGCCTGCTCTTCTACTTTGTTCGCGAACTGCGAAGTCGTAGGTGCAAAGCTTGGTCTGCTCGCGAAGTGTATGCGACCCTCTTCCACCTTTAGCTTAGCCCAGGCGACCGACTCCTTCTCTTTGGAAGAGAGATCAATCTTGCCTGACAGCCGGCTGTAGATTTTAAGGACCGCTTTGTAGTTGGCCTTAGCCTTCAACCCCTTCTTTGACTTGGTCTTGGGCCCTTCCTTGCGAGAGGAGCTGGAACCCTTTAACTTATCCGGAGAGAGGAGAAGCCTGTCCTCAACTGAGTTTGCGCTATTGTGGTCCGAGTCTGCATCGACTATGGCACCCCTGCGCAGTAGTGTGGATTTTTTAGCAGTAGTTGTCTTTATACCCAGGCCTGCTCCCGCCCCGGTGACATTTTTGGCAGTAGCTTTGCGACCGCTATGGCCTGCTCCAACCATAGGGGAGGTGTGACTGCCGTCGGCACGCAGTGAGGATTGCTCCTCACTGTGTCCACCGGCGGCCGCTGGTGCTTTTTGTTTGTTTTTATTACTTTGTTCTTCCATATAATTCCCACGAGTGTGGGACAAAGGAAGGTCCACCCCCACAGAGGTCCCTGTGTGCGGGTAAGGCTGGATAGTACCGGAGGGCGCCTGGTATCCGGTACGCTCCGTTTGGGACTGGACTATTTTTAATGGGCCTCCAGCCTAGCAAATCCTCGGCACGGGTCGCATAACACCTTGATTCGGCCACCGGAGGGACTAGGTGTGGGATAGGAGAGGTGAGATATGGGATGAATAGGGAGGGTATGGGGAGTGAAAAGGGGATATAGGGTAGGAGTGAATAGCTACTAGTGCATCGCCAGGATGCAGCGGCCTGTATGACCTAGGACCCCTGTCAGAAGCTTGCGCTTCCGTCATTCCAGCCCACTGCATCCTAGCGACCTAAGCCCCCACACCAACGTCAAGGTTGCTATTCCAGTGGGAGAATGTAAGTCATTAAAAGCTGGAATACAATAAAAAGAAAACAAAAAGTAAATATACAATGTAAATAATGTAACAAACAATGAAAAAGATGAAAAAAAAAATAAAAAATAAAAAACCTTATATTACAACAATCTTTACCTGTTATTTATTTATGTGGCAATAAAAAAAAACAAAATGAATAAATAGACAATCACTCAATTTGGGTGCTTTTGTTCAATTAAACACAACTTTTCCTTTTCTTAATAGCTTTTCTTCAATAATATCTTCTTTTTTTTTTTTTAAAAAAAGTACAGGCTTGAATCAAAAAATATCAAAACTAACAAAATATTTTGATTTCTTAACAAAATTTGCAGTCGTTTTTTTAAGTTTTTGTGTAAAACACGAAAAATCCCTAAAAATTAATTGATTTCGCCGAAACTAAAAGTTGAATCAAAAAATGATTTAGGCATTGGTTGTAGGAAATTTTATTAGCTTTAATTTTATATATTATATCAATATTATTATATCATTATATATATATATATATGAAGATATGTGCTATTAAGAGGAACAAACTTTTTTTCGAAAACGGAGTGACAGAAAAAAAATAAAGACATTTTCGGAATCTCCGATTGATTTTACATTAGAAATGGATAGTGGCATTCTTTATACAAACAACTTTTCGTTATTTGTAAACCAATGTTATATGTGTTAAAAAACTTATATGCATAAGTGCAATAAATTATTACGGTAAGTTCAACAACTTCCCGGTGTAATTTTAGCAAATTATAGGTGAAGGTTCCACAACTTAGGTCGCCCAGGACAATTTCAATTTCCAAAAATTTTATTTCCACCAGAGTCAGTGATTTTGGATATAGCTGCAAAACGTTGCAAATTCAGTTCAAGCAATATTTTGGGGAGAAATTTTAAAGCTGGTTGTCTTTCTTCCCGATAAAAATGTTGGGGTAGAATGCATAATTTTTGAGAGTGAAAGGAGAAAAAATAAAACAAAAATAAAAAATGAGAA
This sequence comes from Dichetophora obliterata, assembly GCA_963920525.1. Taxonomy (NCBI): domain Eukaryota; kingdom Metazoa; phylum Arthropoda; class Insecta; order Diptera; family Sciomyzidae; genus Dichetophora; species Dichetophora obliterata. The sequence goes on along the minus strand of OY986437.1, from coordinate 167,922,208 downwards.
TAATGATGCGGTTAGCGATAAGATAACGACAATTTAGCGATAGTATATCTATAATGTTAGATAATGGTAAGAAAACGATAAGGAAATGATAAGATGTCGAGAAGATAACGATAAGATAAAAAAATTTTAAAAAAGATAAAGGTAAGAATAAATCAATGGGCCTTAGTAATAAACATTTTAAAGTCGACTCTTAATTTTGTGTGAGCTTTTCTGACATTATTTCTTTTGAACTTGCTGTCAAAAACCTTACACTAAATTTAGAGTCAACTTTAAAATGTTTATTACTAAGGCCCAATTAGTTTAATTAAAAGGAAAAAAGGAAAAGGTAAAAGCAAAAAAAAAAAACTTGAGCTTATTTTGGAATCACTGCAGTGAGTCAGCTTACAAAAAGTTTCATGGACGAAAATCTCAACTGCAGATGAAACACGATAGAGAAAAAAAAAACTATATTAGGAGGCAGGAATTTTGTCGGTAGGATCAACCGTAAGAAGTTGACATCAAAATCCGGAGTAAAATGCATGACCTCATAAGAAACTAATAACGGCAAAACCAGATTAATTAAAAAAAAAAATTAAGAGGAAGGTGTAATTGTAACCACTACTGAATATTATTCTCCCGGTCAGAACCCAAGATAACTTAGATCTCTGCTATCCTTGAAGAATTCATATTCAGCAAGCAAAAAAAAAGTAAATGTATTTAGTGAAACTTGCTAAAACTTTATGTTCGTTTGAGTTGAGTGAAAGACATAGGAAAGGGGGGATTGGACAGGTTATGAAGCCAATGGCTTGTTTATCAACAAAAAAAAATGTTCAGTACTAAGAGCTTTTTGGCAAATAAAAAATTAATTAGTCAATTCACAGTTTATTGTAAATTGGACTGATTTATGTGTTATAGCGTAATTCTTGGTTTTTTACAAGTCTGATTAATTTCTTGTTTTTGTTTTAAATGCAAACACAAGTTACGCAGGTCTGATTAATTTGTACATGCCTTTAGTCATGTTATTGCAGTGTGTAAACTGTAATCTATAAACTGCGTCTATAATTACACAAATAAGACACAACCACCCCGACAATAACTTTTCTTTTTCGTTTATACTCAGATTCAAGCTTTATTTTTGTTGATTTCAACACAAAAACAAATGTCTAACTTGTTATCTTGCTTGCTTCTTTCATGAAAATACCTGATTCAACACCAAAAACTACAACGTCCTAGAATGTTGCGCTCGCAGTTATCAAATTACCCATATTACAATGCTATATCGAACTGTGAATTGCCTAAGTACTTGTAACAGAGGAGAAAATGTTGGGTCTGAATGACAAAAATAAAATTTCAACTCATGGTCAGGATTGCACCTTGGACCGGAAATGCCTTTCGGTTATTTAAACTTAATTTCAAATTTAATTTAAAACCAAATTTAAATTTTTTCGTTGTTGAACGGTGCCGCCATCTTGAGTAGTGGTCGCCCTGTCTCTTTGTTTTGTGGGCGAACCGTTGCAGCGCCCATGGAGACTCACGGCCAGACTAATGACAGGGCCATCACTTCCCAAGACGACCGCACCACTCGCGTCCAGTTGACCAGCGGACAGTAGGTTGACCACGACTGTATGTGCTGACTAGTAATGTGCTAGCAGTTCGGGAGATGTGGGGGGTTCGTTGTAGTCAACAACCTGTACCTTCGCTGTACAATGAAATCACGTGCACACAACCATGTACTACGTCGCGATTCAAAACAAATACCCAAACAGTAGAAGGGCTAAGAGGCTTCTAATCCAAAAACGCGTGTATTTCATTATGGGCCTCCAAATTCACAAAATTGTGCCCGACTGCGCAGTCGGTGTCGTACGATCGGTCAAGTTGGCCGATAATAGGGTGGCTGAAGCGTGTTGTTGTTGTTGCAAATTGGAGATAAGCATGCAAGATGTACGGACGGAGGGATAGCTAGGGGGTATGATTGGTCAAGCTAGCTGAAGTAGGATAGCTGAAGCGTGTTGTTGTCGTTATAAATTGGAGATAAGCATGCAAGATGGGCAGATGGACGGACGGACTGATAGCTGTTGTTGCTATAAATCAAAACCGCAAGTTTAAGATAAGGAAACAGTGAAGAAGTAAAATATTTTTTATTTTTTCCTATGCTTGTTTTATATATGTTTATGAATTTAAGTCGTTACAAATTTCAAGTTAAAGATGATAAGTCTTCAGCTTCATAGTGAGCGTAATAAGCGTGCCAAAAACCACAAGTTTAAGATAAGGAAACAGTGTAGATGTCTAATATTTTTTCTATGCTTGTTTAATATAATAAAAAAGTCGCTAAGAATTTCAAGTTAAAGATTATAATGCCCAAGCTTCATAGCAAACATTATAAACAAAACAAAAACTACATGTTCATGTTAAGGGGGCAGTGTAGTTGTTAAGCATTTTAATAAATTTAATATGAGTTGGTTGACTAATGTAAAGATAAAGTATGAAAGCAGCAACGGCGGCTGCGGCGGCGGCTTAGGTTAATGATAAGTTAAGCTAGAGATTGAAAGCGTCATCGTAACCATGACCATACTCAACTATGCTGATATAAATAAAACAAAACGAGTAGATTTATATATGAATCATTATTGTTCTTTTATTGATTTGTTATATATAAAGTTTGATAATTACATGTATAAAAAGTAATAATTACATGCATAAAAAGTAATTGATTTAACCATTCAGATTCGAGTATAATTTTGCTCTATCTTATTCTTCTGCTTCTGCATCTTTGTACTCCTTTACCAATCTTATTTTTAGCGTCTTTTTGCTCCTTTGCCCATTTTGCTAACTTTTGGTCATCCTTCTTCTTTTTACACTTATCCTCTAAGTGCGAGTTGCTACCGCAGCAGCAATAAATTAATTTATGATACCCTTTCAATCTATTCATTTTATTTTATTTTGTTGATGGCTTTATTCAAAATACCTCATACATTAAAGATCAGATGATGACTGGTTACCTTTTTATAATTCACATACATTTAAATAATTCTTCTGATTTCGCTGGTTAGAGGTGAGTATTCAATTAAACGATCGTGGATTACTAGGCAATAGGCTGATGTTTTATCTGGAATCGGTTTGTTTGCTTCGGTATAAAATTCAATTCGTATATCAATAGGTCCAGTTTTAACTGCTTCGTTTTGATGTGTTACATCAACAATAATTAGCGGAGCAATAGCCTTGAATCCAACGACATCTAGCAATGGTTGAGGTTCTCGCATATAATAACTTTTTTGAAATTTCACATACATATCATATAGAACAGCATACTGCCCCATTTCAAAGCGACTATTCAAATCATCATAGGGATATGAATCAGAGTTTAGATATACTTTTAAATTAGCGATATTGCAATGATCGAATGTATTTCCTTCCTCCCTACCTTTTTCCTTCTGTAGACCGATGATAAGAAATCTAGGTTTTTCATTTTGTGGAGCTAGTTTTACATTCCATTAAACCTTTGTACTTTTTGGAAGCATTGGATTTATATGACAGTCCCAACTTCGAAATATCATTAAAATGGGGTTTTGTTGTTTATTATCTTGTACATTTCCAATTTTGCAAAGTCAGATAATTGTATGTGAGGCATTTTCCATATTATATCCAATATTGTAAATTTTAATTGATCTGCGGCATTAGTAGGATGAAATGATCTCTCATTAGATGAAGAACGTTGAAGGACAAGCTCATGCTTCGAATTTAATATTATTTTAGTATAATCTTCGGCAAAACCCATCAACATTTTCAGAGGTATACAGCAACTAAAATGGGTTTTTTTCTAATGCAAAAGTCTCTTCCAAGCACCAACCGGCGTTTTTTAATGCATTGCTTTCAGCTGTATTCAAGGATGTAAAATTTTTCATGGTGGATGAAATTCCAAGATTGCGAGTACGATCAACTTCAAAACCATTAATTTCATATCGAATTTCATCAAACAAATATGAAACAAAGTTATTTTTAAATTTCACACCTATTGTTGCTACATCTTTTCCTCCTTCATGTTTTACTATAAAGCCATGAACGTAAATCATACTCTCACTTGGTAAGACAAAGAGGTCCTGATTTTGAATTGGTATACGAATCTCATCATTATTATTAAAAGATTTCAAATATGGTGAGTAACTATGGTATTCCTTTTTTATAATGCTCTCATCATATATTGGTTTTTGAAGGACATTTAATATCTTTATTATTATTATTATTTATTATTTTATTAATGTTACTAAAGAATACTCTTATTATAATTACAATTTGTTTAAAATTCATTTTTACATACATTAATTAATAACAATAATGCCACATTCTGTAGTTCCAAAGGAACTAGAGGCGAATGCGGGTTTACATATGATGGAAAAGAAAACAAATTATGTTTATGTTTACAATTATGTATACAAATAAGTTGACAAGGGGTCGTTAGAGCAAAGCTTGAACATTAGTTTTAAATTTGATTTTGAGAAACATGGAAAAAAGAAGAAATGAGAAAAAATGAGAAAAATGTTTATTTAATATTAATAATAATAATTGCAAACTTAGTTTAATTAATGGAGTTATTTAGTTAATTAATTTACTACATCAATAAGCGTATTAACATTTACATAGGATAAATTTAAGAGCCACGATTTCACTTCTCTTAAAAAAACATACTTATTACGAATACATCTAACATAACTAGGAAGACAATTGAACAATCTAGGACCAACCGAGGTATAAAAGTAAAGGAAATGTTGTAAGTTATGCGGTGGAACTAACGCTAAGCATTGATTATTAATCCTTAAGTTATAATTCATATAATTCCTATTGACAAGATAACCAGATCTTACAAAAAACAATTTTAAGACTTTAAAATAATAAAGGTGTTTAAGAGGTAGGATGTTTAAATTTTTATAGAGAGGAAGACTACTTTCATTAATACTTTTTTTGCATATAATTCTTATTGCGTGCTTCTGGACCGTTAGTAAAGGTTTAATTTTATTCATATGTGTACCGCCCCAGCAGGTCAGACCATATTCCAGCTTAGAATGAAATATTCCAAAATATATACATTTAAGTAAATTGTTTGAACAATAAGACTTTAAAAGAAAAAGTTGTCTTATAGCTGCCATTAAGTATTTTTTTAAAGCAATAGAGTCATCTAACCAATTTAATTTCCAATCCACTATTACACCAAGATATTTAAACGTTTTAACACAATCAATCGGAAAACAACTTGTGGAACAGGTCTCAAGGGAGTCATATGTATATGTATAGTTCGACGAATTACAGATTTCATGGCAGATGGAATATTTTTTGCAATTTGCAGAGTGAAAATTAAATACAGGAAGTTTGCTTTCTATACCAGCCACATTAAAAAACATAATTTTTGTTTTGTCACTTAGAACAAGTTTGTGTGATGTAAACCAGTGTCTCAAGATTTCCAAATCATGATTTAATTCAAGAACAGCTTCAAAAGTTGAATTGCAGGAAAAAGTGCAAGCCATATCATCAGCAAATGCTATTGTTTTACTAGAAAACTTTTGAGAAAACAGTGAATTTATGAAGATCAAGAAAAGGACTGGGCCTAATACTGACCCTTGAGGTACTCCAATGGTTATATTTGCAAAATTACTATAAAAAGTATCAATTTTGACTCTTTGTACTCTGTGCGACAAATATGACGAGAACCAATTTAAGACCATGCCACGAAAACCACATTTAAACAATTTATTTAAAAGAATTTGATGATCAACTGTATCAAATGCCTTAGTTATATCCACGAATACGGCCGCGGAGACTTGTTTGCAATTGAAACTATTGTAAATGTTAGTACAAAAACTCATAAGGGCATCTTCAGTGGACAGACTTTGTCTAAAGCCATCACTAAAAAATTTTGTTTTATTTAAAAAGTCAATCATTCGTGATTTGACAGCTTTTTCAAAAATTTTCGAAAAAGTAGAAAGAATCGAAATCGGTCTATAATTATTGAGCATCGATCTATTTCCTTTTTTGAAAAGTGGAATAACCTCAGCTTTTTTTAGTTCATCAGGAAAAATTCCAGAATTAATGCTTTTGTTAAACAAATGACAAAGAACATCTGCAACATTGAATACTATTTTCTTTACAAAATTGCTAGAAAAACCATTTTCAGTGTCGGAATTTGAATTCTTAAGAGACATGATAATTTTATAAACTTCCAAAGAAGATATTTCTTCAAAAAAGAAACTCTTAAGGCTTGTATTTTCATTTTCTACGCAATTACAAGAATAATTTACAAGGCCATTATCCAGAACGACATCACTACCAATAGTAGAAAAAAACTTATTAAATAAATTTGCTTTGTCACATGGACTAGAATAAACCGTACCATCATCTTCAATCTCATGAATAATATTATTTGTGTTAGATTTATTTAAAATGTTGTTTACTAATTGCCATTCCTTTTTAGCGTCACCACTGATCTTATTGAATTCATTTTTGAAATATTCACTTTTTACATTGGAGGTTTCGGTTATAATTTCTCTACAGAGTCTATTATATCGGGCTTTTAGATTAGCATTCGAAGGAAATTTTTTAATTTTCTTATAAAGTTTATTTTTAATCTTTATTCTATTAAGCAACTCAGATGTCATCCACTTTTTGAGTCTTTTAGTTTTATTAGACAACGCTACTGTAACGCTTTTTGAACATCGAGCAGTGTAATGAGATAATGTGTCAATAAAAGTATTAAAAGCAATAGACGGATTTGGTTCAGTATACACATTTACCCAAGACTCATGAAGAAGATAATTATTTAGCTGAATGAAATCGGTTATTAGTTTAAATGAATCAATAGGCGAGTTTGTATTTTTACACAAGACAACATTTTCAAACATTAAACATGTCAGGCAATGGTCGGATAAAGAGAGATTACAGACTGAACTACAGATTGAAATATTTTTTGATTGAGATAACCGCACAAAAATATGGTCAATACAAGTACAAGATTGATTGGTAATACGAGTTGGTTCATTTATACACGATTCAAGACCGTACGAAGCAAGCATAAATAAATAGTTGTCAACAAATACAGAGTCTTGCAAAATATTAAGGTTTATATCACCAAGTAAAATGACATTATTGGATTTTTCCGAATACAATAAATCATTTAAGTCATCTAAAAAAATGTCCAAAGAAGTGTTAACAACGAATCTATAAATACAAATAAATACAAAAATCTGGTTATCAATTAAACATTTAACTTTAACAACATCCGAACTCATAAGATTATAACTTAAAAACTCACAATTTATGGTATTCGTAACAAAGACGGCCAAACCACCAGCTGCATACTGGTCATTGCAATTTGCATAAAACTTGTACCCGGAATAGCAAAAAGTGACTTTTCAGTATTGTAAATCCATGTTTCGGTTAAGAAAATGAAATCAGGCTTATTAATGAAGGATTCAAGATGTAGTAAAAAATTATCAAAATTCTTGCGCATACTTCTAATGTTTTGAGAAATAATATAAAAGCTGTTATTATTGTTTGGGTTAGTTGAAATACTTTGAAAATCTACACTTCTACAATTGTCAATATCTCTTTCATGCTTGTAGATTAAGTCTCAAGGATTTTAAATATTCTATATTAGCTGCAGTCAACTGCTTCTTTTTTGTATGTCCCGGGTTGAGTGTTGTTGAAGGAGTAACTGGAAATTCTTTTTGAATTACATTTTTATTGTTCTTAGTGTAAATAATCATTTTTATTCAGGCTTAAAGTGAAGTCTTACGGAAATTTTTTCTTATCGAAAATTAATAAGGTCTCCGTCTTGATTCAAGATTCTTATCGTTATGTTGTTTATTTGTTGACAGTTGATGGGTAAGTAAATGACATTTCGTGGTTTCTCATTTATTTTATATCCTGGTGAGACATCCAGAGGAAATTCATGAATTGTATGAATTGATGTGTTATTAATATATGAACCCGTTGTCAAGTTACATTCAATTCGTATTGTGTTTATATTTGTAATATTTAATGGTAAATCAGACTCAAAATTTTTCGTAGGCGATTGACCTATATGCATATATTCTGTTTTTTCTATTTCTTGTAATGGTTCTAAAGATATCACTTTGATAAACTCCTCATACGGTAACTCATTAACTATCAACTTTCTTGTACTGAATCCCAACAACTGTCCTATACTGTTTGGTTTTGAAAAATCTATACCCATAGAGGATACAATTTCAGTTTTAAGAGTGTTGTTGTTTGATTCAATTTCCAGGAAAATTGATGCATCAATGTCTCTTACCGCTGCTAAAAAAAACCCCAATATCCTCAAACTCATACGAACCAACTGGTATTGTAATAGTATGTGGTCCGATATGAAATAAATTGTTGTAGACATTTACATTGGGTATAGAATTAAATGTTACAAAGTCTACAAGTCCGCAAACATATTTTGTAGCCAATTCAATTGGTGGAAAATATTTTCCAATAAGAGTTGACGTGGTTCGTCTTAAAGAGATTGTTATGGACATGTCGAGTTTTCGTAATGAACTGATGATCGATATATATTTAATATAATTTAAGTACTTAATAACAACGCAAATTGTTTTATAATTTTATTTCTTTATTTATAAACTTCTTCAGGAGTAATACATTTTTTTTAGCACAGATAAAATGTTTCTTATGATAGCTACAAGCATTTATTGCTTGACCATTTTGGTATAGAGTTTTTAAATTTGGACAATTTAAATCATCTAGGTTATGATAAATAATTTCATCTTTAAACAAATTTTTAATCCACTTAATTTTTTCTAAACCTTTAACATAACAAATTTCTAAACCTTTTCATCCTTAATATATGCTTTATAATATGCTATAATATTCGCCAAAGTTGAATTGCCTTCTTCCCATTTTAGCCCATGATGATTATTATAAAGCCAATTATACGAAACTTTTTCTCTTGATGTCAGCATAGAATATTGAAGAGGCGGTTTCATTATAAATGTTTGAACTTGTGAGTCATCATCCGCTAAAATACTCATCTCTTTTACACTAAATTCATTATTGATGTAGAAACCTTGAAAATCTATAACTAAAATTCTGTCCTCAGACATTGTCAAGTGTTATGTAGATCTCGATGTTGAGTGAAGAAAACTTGATAAAATTTGAACTTTTATATTATAATAAAAGTTTATTATATTCAAAGCATCACCCCATAATACATCAATAAAGGAGCATCCACATGTATCAGGACCACAAGTTGTTTCATCCCTTGACCATACACAATTGCTATAATGGTTACCAAATTTAGACGTTTTTATCTTATATAGTGCATATTCATCTAGTCGAACTTTTAATTTTTGTAAAATAATCTTGTGCTCAGGCCATAAAAGTATTTCTTCACTTAAGAAATCATTTAAAAATTTAGCACGAAACTCATTATTCGTACTTTGATAATTAAGACCTCTTAACATGATGACTACAAATTTATAACTGAAAAATAAAATTTTAGTATATTTCCATTTCCAAATCGTGTTTGTAATCTTGAATGTTGATTAATGTCATATCTGAACGGAAAGTAGTATCATCCTCATTAACCACCTCAATTTCACCGTTACTTAAAAATCTCTCGTATACAACTTGACGATATTCAAAACATGAAATATTTAATCGACGTTTCAAGTAATTGCTATCATATGTACAGCGAATTCTCAATTTTATATTATCTTTGTATTGTAGTTGAAAATGCCTGTAAAATGGTTGTGAACTTTCAATAACTCCAGCAATATTTTGCTCTTTTTTAACTGAGTCTTGCCTAAATGCTTCAATAGCCTCATCAGCTGTAAACGATTGATCTATAGGCGGCTGACGCTCTTCCTCTCCAGCCGTACTGAGGTTCAACTTCTGTTGCTTACTCAGCGTTTCCATTTAAATCTTTACTAAACTTTAAAAGTTTAAAATTTAGTTGTATGCTTACAGTATCATTATTAGGTAATTTTACAGCAAACTCGGTATTTTTAAATTCATTTTCACTCAAATCAATTGGTACTGTAGCTGAAAATACTTGTACAATGCAAAAATAAGTAAGTAATATAATGAAATTATTTTTCATTTTGTTTTTCTTTTTCTCTAACTGATGTGTTCTTTTGTCGACGGTATATTTTTAAATGACATGATAAGAGTTGACGCTCGTATTTATAGACTAATCTAATAATCCCCGTCTTCAAATGAGCGTTTAACTGAGCTTACACCATCACCACCAACTAATTTGATAGTTTCACTCTCATCATTCAAATTTTTCTTTTGGGTGTGGATTTTTGTATGGTTTCATGGGACGGATGGACACCGGCCTTACCAAGTATTTTATCCATACCTCCAAAAAATTCATCTATTTCACGGAAAATGCAAGATGATTTGAATGAGTATATATTTGTATCTTTATAACCACCTTCATAGACTGTACCAACTAACGATATCATACCACCAGTAACCTAAATTTTTATATGCTGATTGTGACTAAATTTAAATGTTGGTATGTTTGTGGGCATTTGCTGGCCTCTATTCTGCGGTTAGAAACACCTGCAACATAATATCCAAAACTATAGCATTTATTATTTGTAAAGTTTTCCACTGTGCATGACAAGTGCAGTATTTATCATGACTTCTTAAAACTTGACCCCAATACATATTTTACTGAAGAATGCAATACAACTAAATCGCTCTTATCATAGCATTTTCTATATATATCTTGCACACGTCTCTATAAAATTAGAATCATGTAGTTATACATATTTACTATTCTTTCTAACTTCTCCTGACATACCATAGTATTTCATCATATCCTGTAATATTTCATATGCATATATATATATATATATATATATATATTAGGGCGGGTCAAATTTTGGCTCAGCGAAATTCGTAAAATACATGTAATTTCAAGACTTTTTCTCCACTACAGCATATACAAATTCTGAAAAAAAGCTGTGCGGACTTTCGTAAATAGATTCATATACATACATTCATACATTCATATTTTATAATTGAGAACAAAATTTATTTACGAAAGTCCGCACAGCTTTTTTTCAGAATTTGTATATGCTGTAGTGGAGAAAAAGTCTTGAAATTACATGTATTTTACGAATTTCGCTGAGCCAGACCTCCAAAAAATTCGTCCATACAAATTGACCCGCCCTAATATATATATACTAGCTGAACCCGGTGTGCTTCGCTACTCCCCTCGTTATAAAATAAAATTAAAAGTATTTATATATTTTTCACGCCATCGAATTTTCGAAATAAGTCCACCCCAGCGCCACCTACCGTGTTCATTTATACACAAATTATTTTCTTATGATCAAACAAACATACATTCTGAATTTTAGTTAAATTGGTCCATAAATTCAAATTTTCGATATAATTCCGCCCCAGCGCCACCTATCGGGTCCATTTATACACAAATTATTTTCTTATGATCAAACAAACATACATTCTGAATTTCAGTTAAATTGGTCCATAAATTCAAATTTTCGATATAAGTCCACCCCAGCGCCACCTATCGGGTCCAAATATAGCCTATGTTACCCACCGTACCAAGATGAACATTACCTGAAAATTTCATCAAAATCGGCCCAACCGTTTTGGAGTCTATACGTTACATACATACACACATCCTATTTTATATATATAGATATATACATATACTTACAAAAATATATACATACATACATACATTCATCATAAAAAGTTATGATTTTATATACGCATTTAACCGCAACTGATAAGAAATTACCAAATAACCGGATGTTAATAATGACAACTGATAAGAAATCGTTAAATAATATGATGCAATATGCTTAATAAGACCATTTTTAGAATATTAAGAATCAGTTTAAAAGTACCCATCACAACGTAAAGTTTAAAGAATAAAATGATGAAAGCCAGTTTACAAAATCTTTTTCAAAATCCTAGTATTAAATACTTACCTATAAAGGATATGGAAGTAAACTTCCCATATGAAGTCAACAGAATCGAGAGAATAGAAACAAAATATGGTGAAAGCATCAGATGTATTGTAAATAAAGAATTTTACATTTATTTGCCGAAAAGATTTCTGATTATTACTAAGAATCAGATGGACTACTTAAATGATACTCCACACAATTTACTGAAAACCAAAGATATGCATGGCATATTTTCCTTAATAGTTAAAAAGAAGAAGAAGGAAAATATAAATTTCGGTTTCTGCAACAACAACAACAACTTATATGAAAGCTCTGGAGACGATGAAGATGGCTCATGTGTTGTTGTAGAAAAAAACGTATTTTAAAGAATCAACTTAAAAATTTTATAAAATAAAATTTCAATAAAAAGCCAATCAAATTTTCATTATTAAAAAAATAGAATGTTTTTCTTTATTAAGTATAGATATTTATCTTTATTATTTTAGGTGTTTTAGTTCATCTTTATTAATACAAGAATTATGATGGCTGGAAAATCCTAACCATTGCTTGCTGCCCCTTTGTTTTAATAACCTTTTCGATCAATTACGTATTCGGAAAATGTGTCTTCAGTACTTCATGTTCATAGAATCCGCCAAGAATAGGGTTTCCTTTATAGTCGTCTAATAAATATGTTACAGGGTTTGTGTTTCGTATGGAGCGAATTTTAAAAACTTCAGTTGTCCAGATTGGAGTATATCCTTTTGCAAAAATATGCTTATATTTGCTAATTCGAACGTGGTCGCCAATTTTTAGTTTACCTTTTTAAAAAATTTTAGGGTGATTATAAGCTTGTTTTAGTATAGAGCCTTCATTTCTTGTGTTGACCGACTTTGGAGCCATTCCAATGGTTCTATGCTTTTTGTTATTATATTCATTAATTAAATCTTTATAAATGTTTATCCATTGATAATTCCCTTGAAAGCTAAATTTTTTCCACATCATACCTTTTATGGTCCTATTAAATCGTTCTACAATAGAGGCTTTCATGATGCTATATGTAGAAAAGTGATTAATATTATGTTTTTCATCAGGTTTTAAAATGTTTAAATAAAACTCTTTGCCATTATCTGTTTGCAAGTTTTTTGGGCTCCTCTTTGGTGAAAAAACGGATATCATTGCATTAGTAATATCTTCACTACCTTTGGATTTTACTTGGAACAATCCAAGCAAACTTTGAAAATGTATCTATTACTGTTAAAATAAACCGATAGCCTTTGTTGTACTTTGAATAAGCGCCCATTTCAACAAGATCTGCTTGCCAAAGATCGTCTATACCCTTGGTAACCACGTGTCGCCGTATAAAATTTCTGCGTGAAGCTCCTGCACCACTGCTTGTCTCTCCATTTCTAATGGCTTCATTTGGTTTTACTCGTTTAAGAGCTTCTACCTCGCCGTCTCTATCTGCAACCTTAGACCATACACGTTTTAGAGCTTCAGTTGGCGAATTCCTTTCAACACGGTTTACTTTCTCGATCAAAAACTCGTAATAGCCTTTTATTTTTCTTAAAAGACGCTCTTCGGCTACATCAATTTTATGCATAAGAGCCTGCGTTGATTTATTTATCGTTGCTTCCAAGTCTGCAAGTTTTGTCGTAAGCGATGTGTTTTGTTGTTGTATTAATTCATGAAAACGAACCTCTGCTTCCGTAGTTTTCTCCATATAAAATGTATTCAATTGTTTCTTTATTTCTTCAAAATAGCTTTTTAAATAAATTTTATTCACAGCATCGTTTTCCAATACTGGATTAGCAATATTTTTTATTCTACGTGAGTTGAAGTTGAAATGACGATCGCTATCTAAATGAATCTTGGTGTGTGGGTTTTGATATCTCTCAGAGCTATCCATATAATGTCCAAACTTGTCGATAGGCATCTTATGAATATTGATTATGCTATATTTTGTAGTCTATTTATACAATTATCTTTGCTTCTCTCAGCTCCTCAATAATTGAGACTATTTCATTATTATGATTCGAGTGACCAGCTATTGATGATGCTATTAAAAGACGCAATCTATCAACCAACTCGTTGGGGTCATCCCAATATATATAACTTGATTTTTTTTGTACTCAACTTTATCAAACCTTCGCCTCTTTAAATAGTTTTCTAATAATCGTTGTATATTTTTTCGAACGATTTCCATTAATTTGTTCATTTATGCTGTTATTTCGTTTATGAGCATTAGTCATCTCTAATATTTGTTTATTAGTATTTAAATCTGAGTCATTAAAACTGATTGGTTCCTTGTAAACTAATAGTTCATATAAGCCTGGTGTGAAGGGCCATTGTGAGTTACCTACATTTACATTGGTTGAATCAAAAGTAATTGGTTCATTACCTCATCTCCATATATGATTTTTATCCTTGTGAGGACCATAGACTTTATCGAATTTTTTTAAATGAACTCTTGATAAATTGAATTGAATACTTTGATCAGGATTTATTGCAATGGTGACATCATCATTTTCCAAATCATTATCAGCATCATCATCATCATGAGTATCATCATCATCAGCGTCATTATCAGCATCAAATGACTTAAACGTGGATAAACTTTTATCCATTTCCTTTCTATCAAGGCTTGGAGAAAATGTATTATTATCATGCCTGCTCTTTTAAAATGGTGTGCTGGTAGTAACTTTATTATCCTTAAAAGAGTTATCCGAATATTTTTCATTTTTTAATATGGTTCTCTTGCTATTAGCCGATTGAATTATTTCTTTTAATGGTTTTGATATTGGCTCAAAAGTTTTTTCTAAGAGCTCATCATTTGCTGCTTCTCCGAGCTGAAGACTTTTATATTTCCTTTTTAAAATATTTCTAGTTTTAATAAGATTGCTCACTAGATTTGGTTTTTTATTCATATTGATAGTTGGTGTATTTAGTAGTTTCCTGTTTAACAGTATAGCCCAGTTTAGCGGTTGGCTGTTTAATAGTATAGCCCAGTTTAACGGTTGACTGTTTAACAGTATAGCCCAGTTTAGCAGTTGGCTGTTAGCAGTTAGCTGTTTAGCAGTTAGCTGTTTAGCAGTTAGCTGTTTAGCAGTTAGCAGTTAACTGTTTAGCAGTTAGCTGTTTAGCAGTTAGCTATTTAGCAGTTAGCTGTTTGGCAGTTAGCTGTTTAGTGTTATCAGTTAAGCAGTTGGCTGTTTAGTGTTATCCGTTAAGCAGCATTTGTTGTACTGATTTTAAAATATCTATACTGTTTCCTTTTATAGACTAATAAAAACATTGAATCCTTTCCTATAGCGTCCATTATTTATGGGATCATCCTTGTTTATAACTAGAATGCTATAGTTTTCTTTCCAACACTTTGAACATAAGTCATGAAATGTCTTAAAAGACATATCAGAACCAACATGATCGCTATAAATGTGCTTTATATTCATTTCATCCTGTTTAAATATTAAAATCATATTAGCATTATCGCGAATTAGGTGTTTTGATATACGTGTGTAAGTTTGACATAAGTAAAAGCTATCAACATTCTTGTGGCGTCCCATGCAGAAGTATGAGCGTATGTGATTTTGTTTCTCACAAGCTACATCATCAAATATAAATATTGAGTTGGGCTGCACTTCGTCTGGAGATATGACGTCATCATTATTAGAAAATGATGAAAAATGTATCCCCTTAATAGGTTTAATTAGACGCTCCAAGTATTGATATTTCGGTTGCTGTGCCGACTTTGAGTATAAGTAAATACTTTGAAATTTCAGGCCATTAGGACTTATAATAAGGCTAATCATCACATTTGTTTTCCCACAATTTGAAGGTCCAACAATAAGACCGCGAATAGAGTTCGGCAGTAATGAGCTGTGCCGTGTTCTATTTGGTGAATTTAACTTTGAATCAATATTCCTTATGTTAATTGAGTTATGTTGTTTTAAGAATCGCATATTGAAAACTACTAAATGTTTTCATATATATTCGGGTCCTTTTATTAATTTTAATTCACTTTCCATTCAACCTTTACTTGGAAAATAATAAATACTAATGACAATTATTTATAAAAAGACAATCAGTCTTAGTCCATCCTTCATTGGGGAAGGTTTCATCAATAATTTAATCGATAAACTTCCCATTGAACTGCATTTACCTGGATACCAGTTTAGTGGACCCGGTACTAAATTAAAGAAGCGATTAGCTAGAGGCGAAATCAAGGAATCAATTTTTTGGATGCAGCTTGCAGACAACACGATATATTTGACTCAAACAATAAAGATTTGGAAAAAAGGCATATTGCTAATAGAATCTTGTCTGAAAAAGCTTGGCAAAGAGTTACCGCAAGTGATAGTAGTATTGCTGAAAAATCAAACGCTTGGCTTGTTACTAACGCAATGAAAGCGAAGACAAAATTTGGTCTGGGTTACGTTACCAGTAAAACGGTGAGATCTCCTCAAGTAAATGGACATCGCCTATTTAGACACGCCCTAAAAAGTGCTAAAATGAGAATTAAGAAAACTAAAAACTTGGATGATGCAGTTAAAATTTCAAGAAAAGTTGTAAACAATATTTTCAAGGGGAAAAAATCCCTGATATAGACTCCTCGAGTAGTTCCACTACCTAAATCTGGAGGTTTTCTCCCGCTTGCACCTATATTCGCTGACCTGGGTGCACTTGGGGGTCTTGCTGGTGGAGTATCTGGCATTACAAAGGCAATCAATGCAGTAAAAACAGGAAAAGAGCAGTTAAATGAAGCAAAACGGCATAATAGTAAAATGGAAGCTATTGCAATGGGAAAAGGCATGTTCCTAAAACCATATAAAAAGGGGTTTGGATTATATTTAAAGCCTTATCAACAAAATTTTTAATGCAGCTATCTAAAAGAGCCCTTACTGATGTAGATATAAGAAAATATGCTGAAGATATTCCAAATTTTAGAGGAGTGTTTATGTGTGATACTCTTCCAAGCAAACCATTTAAAAAAGAGTGCGGGATAATTAATCTCGATACATCAAAGGGCCCCGGCACACATTGGGTAGCATACTGGAAAAACAATAATCAAATTGAATATTTTGATAGCTTTGGGAATTTACAACCACCAAAGGAAATAATAAAATATTTAGGGAAAGATATAAACTATAATTATAAAAGATATCAAAATTTTAACACAATAAATTGTGGACATTTATGTTTGAAGTTTTTGTATTCGAGAATAGGCTGAAAGAATAAAGTAAAAAATAAAATACTAAAAATCCATTTTGTTTCATTGTAAGTCATCACAATCATCATCAACATCAGATACTTACCCATACTAGAGATTATTATAAAATTTCAACATAATCATATATCTTTAACAATTTAAAATCTTAAAAATAAACATTTATTCTTAAAGTAATATTATTCTTAATGCATAATGCTGAAATGACCCCACGGTAATGTCTCATTAATATTTGCTACCAAAAATTGCTTATTATCGTGAGGGCTTAATGCAATTTTTGATTGTACGATTGAACTTACTTCATGTTTCCGCAACTGAATCAAATTTTGCTGAACTGTCTTTTCAACGTTGTTTTCAAGGCAATCAACATAGTCATTAAACGTTATTTAAGTCTTGACTATGTTTCTTTTTACACCTTTCGATTTTTTTGTTGAATCTTCACACTCTACCCGTATCGCATACATTTTTGAGCGGAGCCCTACAAATTCAGTCATGATACTGCCATTATTCTCATCTTTCATGAGACCCAAAACTTTTTTATTGACTTGAGGAATACCCCACACGTTTTCAATTGGGTAGTCGCTTGTGCCAAAGTGTATAAAGCAATCGCGTTTGATGACCTCATAACAGTCTTTACAAGCCACGTCATAAATTAGTGAATCGGTATCGGTATAGCAAATGCTACAATCGGAACCAAATTGAGGAGCCATGTAACCATAATGAAAATCATAAATGGTTGTTTTGGCTAAATCAAGGATGCACATACCAACATAAATGGGTTTATTGAAGTATATTTCAGTTTTATTGAGTTCAATTGCCATCAAATTTTCACCAAATATTGTTGAGGCTTTAAACTCAGGCTTAGAAATAAGGGATTCGGCACCATATCGACCTAACCAACTCGTCACCAATTGAACAACACTGTGTTTACATATATTTTCCATAGTTTTTCCGAATAGAGCATTACTCATGAGTTTGAAAAGGTTCTTCTCAAACTCATTTTCTAACCCAAACCCAAAGTTCTTCTTTCTTCTTTAGTTGGCGCTACAACCGTATGTCGGTCTTGGCCTCATCTAAGAATTTGCGCCAGCCATTTCTGTCTTTCGCTTGCTGGCGCCAGTTGGAAATTCAAAGCTTCGTCAGGTTGTCCTCTACTTGGTCTTTCCAACGAAGATGCGGTCGTCCGCTTCTGCGTTGACCGCCGCTGGGTACCGAATCGAATGTTTTCTTCACTGGAGCATCGTCTTTCATGCGCTAAACATGACCAAGCCAGCGAAGCCGCTCGATTTTAATGCGCTTGACTATGTCGATGTCAGCGTACAGCTCATACAGTTTATCATTCCACCGTATTCGGTACTCGCCATTGACGCAGATTGGTTCGTAGATCTTACAAAGAATCTTTCTTTTGAATGCTCCTAAAGTCTTTTCATCTAAACTGCTCAACGTTCAGGTTTGTGATGCATAAAGTAGGACGGGCATGATGTGCGATTTATAGAACGTGATTTTCGTTCGTCGAGAGAGGGCTCTGCTTCTCATTTGCCTACTGAGCCCAAAGTAACACCTGTTGGCAAGAGTTATTCTTCGTTTGATCTCAATGCTGATGTCGTTGGTTGAATTAATGCTGGATCCCAGATAACCGAAGTTCTTTACAACCTCGAAGGAGGTATTGTCAACGGTAACGTGGGTTCCTAGACGCTGGGACTGTTTGTTTGTTGACACTAAGTATTTCGTCTTATCTGCATTCACTGACAGACCCATTCGACTTGACTCTCTTTCTAATCTGGAAAATGCTGCACTGACTTCGCGCGTATTATGGCCAATGATATCTATGTCATCAGCATACGCAAGCAGCATAACACTCTTGTAGAATATTGTGCCACTACGTCTCAGATCAGCAGCTCGGATGATCTTTTCCATCATTAGGTTGAAAAAGTCGCACGATAAGGAATCACCTTGTCTGAAACCTCGTTTGGTAATAAATGGTGGGGAGAGGTCCTTCCCAATTTTAACTGCGCTGCTAGTGTTGCTCTGTGTCATCCTGCAAAGTCGTATTAGTTTTACAGGAATAGCAAATTCAGACATGGTGGAGTACAGGTGCTTCCTTATTGGGCTGTCGAAGGCGGCTTTGTAGTCGACAAAAAGATGGTGGGAGTCGACTTGTTTTTCTTGAGTCTTCTCCAAGATTTGTCGTAGCGTGAAAATCTGGTCGATGGTGGACTTTCCAGGTCTGAAGCCACACTAATAAGGTCCGATCAGTTCGTTTACAATGGGCTTCAATCTTTCACATAAAACGCTCGACAGGACCTTATATGCGATATTAAGAAGGCTTATCCCACGGTAATTGGCACAGATAGTGGGATCGCCTTTCTTGTGGATTGGGCAGAGCACACTGAGATTCCAATCATTCGGAATGCATTCTTCCGACCATATTCTGCATAGAAGCTCGTGAATGCATTTAAGTAGAGCTTCGCCTCCGTTCTTAAACAGCTCAGCAGGTAAGCCATCAGCTCCCGCGGCTTCGTGATTTTTAAGCCGAGCTATAGCTGTCAGAACTTCATCATAGTCGGGCAGCGGAACCTCAACGCTGTCATCCGAAATTGGGGTTTCCGGAATATCATCTCTATTGGCGGGATTGTTGTCAGCGTCGCCATTTAGAAGCTTAGAGAAGTGTTCCCTCCATAATGTCAGTGTACTCTGGACATCTGTCATTAGATTCCCGTTTTCATCCTTGCAGGAAGAGGCCCCAGTTTTAAAACCATCGGCAAGGCGTCTTATTTTTTCGAAAAATTTTCGGGCCTCATTCCTGTCACCATACATCTCAATCTTCTCCTGCTCGCGCTTTAATGCCTCTCTTTTTTCCGCCTGAAAATACGTCTCTCTTCCCTCCTCTTTTCTTTGTATCGCTCCTTAGCAGCGCGCGTTACAACCGACTGCAGGGTGGCTTTTGTAGACGGCGACTTTCTCTGCAGTGGCGTCGCGACACTTCTGGTCGTACCACTGGTTTCGGTGAGGGCGGTGGTAGCCAATCACCTCTTCAGCAGCCGCACGCATGGAGTTGGAAATGTGTGTCCACTGCGCGCATATATCATCGATTGGAGGAGTGCTTTGAAGCAGGAGTGAGAGTCGAGTGGCGAAAGCATCGGCTGTCTGTTTCGAGTGCAGCTTGTCGACGTCTAGCTTTCTCTGTGTAGGGTTGCGTGTATTCTTAGCTGCGCACAGACGTGTACGGATCGTGGCTGCAACAAGACAGTGATCCGAGTCAATGTTTGCACCACGGATCGTGCGAATATCCAATACACTGGAAGAGTGCCTTCCGTCGATTAAAACGTGATCAATTTGATTTTTGGTTTTTTGATCAGGGGACCTCCAGGTGGCTTTATGAATATTGAGGTGCTTGAATCTAGTGCTACTTACGACCATGTTTCATGCTGCGGCGAAGTCAATCAGCCTCATTCCGTTATCGGAGGTGTTGTCGTGGAGGCTGAACTTTCCGACTGTTGGACCAAAAATATTTTCCTTGCCTACCTTAGCGTTGAAGTCACCAAGCACGATTTTTACGTCGTGGCGGGGGCAGCGCTCGTAAGCATTTTCAAGGTGCTCGTAGAAAATTTCCTTGATCTCATCGTCCTTGTCTTCTGTCGGAGCGTGCGCACATATTAGGCTTATATTGAAAAATCTTACCTTGATGCGGATTATGGAAGTCGTTCGTTCACAGGTGTGAATCGCAGGACGTAGGGCCGTAGTCTCTTGCCAACTACAAATCCGCATCCAAACTCATGCTTCTCCGCATGGCCGCTGTAGTAGACATCACAAGGTGCATGCCGAATGCAACCCTGTCCCTTCCATCGCCTTTCTTGGATAGCAGTGATATCAGCTTTGTATCTTTCCAAGACATCAGTCAGTTGGATAGAGGCACCTTCCCAATTAAGGGTTCGGACATTCCAGGTGCATATCCGTAAATCATTATCAGTTCTTCGTTTGCTGTAGTCGTCATCAGATTTGGGGATCATTTTTCTTCTTTTCTTATTTGTTTTCATTGAAATTGGTTTTTACGGGTGGGCTTCAAACCCGACGCACAACCTATTTTAAGCCTAGGGAGGCCCGCCGCTCAGATTAGCCGCCAAACTAACGGTTGTCAGTTTTGACATTGCCCAGGAAACACCACGTGGAGGTTTGAGTCGACTTGAGGCAATTTCACAAAAATTATTCTGGCCTCGCCAGGTTGAGACAGTCAGACATGTTACATTGTTCCATCGCCCCCAGTTTCCCACCCAAAGTGGGAATTTACCACCCAAAGTTGCCAACAGTTTTTTCTGCTTTGATCCTGGAGGTGTAATATGATCTGGGCAAAAGGGGAGATCTTTATGGTAATCGTGGAGATTAATTGGATATTCTAAATCTACCTCGGGAATATATCCTACATCTGAATCGTCAGCTATAGTCTCAACATTAAAATTTTGAAAATCTGACAGCCAATGAAACTCACTGTTGGGAAGAAATTGAGACATTGCCCAACCATACTGATTATTAATGTCATAATACATTAAAAATTTGGATGGTTGAGCCTCATTGTAATCAGTCATGTATTTATTGTTGGCTTTCGAATAACGCTTAGTACACTGGCTAAGACCACCACGAATACCTCGCTCTACAAACATGAGCATATCAATATCTGTCAATAGCTCAAGGGTTATATCAGTATTTTTAAGCATTGCATCCCATGTATAACCAGGTAGAGTGAAATAATGTGCGGGATCTAGACCATACGTTTTATGATAACTTGTGCGAAATTGTTCGAAAATATCAGATATTTATCTGATTACTATTATAATAGTAACACGTCAGTTTTCAAGTAAATATCTGAATATTCACCCAAATTATTAATATTTAATTCCACCCAGACTTTTTGTGCATGAGCATAATCCTCTGGGCAGATGTTTGTATCAGTAAGTTTATTGTAGAAATGTGTAATATCGGGTAATGATGTTTCCGAAAATTTAACTGCATCATCGCAGTAGTCATATGGAAAGACACCCTTACGTGTCAGCAAATTTAATTGTTCATCATTTAAATTTTTAAACTCCGATTTTAGAATATTGAAATATGGTAGATGTGAGGCTAAAGTATCTAAGCTACTCGCCATGAATCTGAATGAGTCAATAAACCGATACTTTATCACGTATTCGTCCAGTCGTTTTGTAAATGAAATGTAACGTTCCTTGTTTATTGGTAGAAGGTCAATTCGCCCCTTTTAATCTGCAGCTAAATTTTTAAAAATGAAATGTGAGTCATAACCGGTGAGATTATGAAAAATTATGGGTATTGTGTATGAGTCTTTGAAGTTTATATTGCACCCCTCATGCGCTAGGCCTCGATAAACACCGGTAAGATGACAATGATCGCGTACCTTGACATCATCATTGGTGAAGGCTTTCTCACATATGTGGCATGTGTTGGCGATCGCAAAACTTTGAACTTGCTCAACAGTCATGTCATCCATGGGTAGAGGCAAAGAAAGACAGTTTCAACATCTTCGGCGAAATTATTTAGTTCCGAAATGAACCATGCAATACAATCTGTCCCACGATAGCTTTTATAAAACGATAACTTGGGGTCATACGCACACTTAACATAAAAACGCACACTATATGGTATATGCTTCTGGTATGCATTTCCAACAATGGACCTTGCCAAAATGCATTCCAAATCGGCATATACCACAAATGGGGTCATAACCTTATTTTTAAAATTTTTGAAGCAAACCTCCTTCTCAGCTTCTGTCGGCATCCTTATTTTGCAGTTGTTTAGTCTGCTGCAGTCCTCGGTGTGCTGCTCCAACTTGAGTGCTGAGTGGAAATAGTGCAAACATCTATCGCAAAAATATTTAACATTGCAATTTCGCGACACTTGCCTGGATAAAAATTGCGAAAGGCTTTTTATCCACACATAATGGTATGTGACTGGCACATCATCATTGCTGCTACCATCTCCATTATCAGCGATATTGTTGTTATCATCGTCATCAACTTCATTCTGATATCTGCTCTGCACCATAAGCAGATTTATGTGATATTCCATTTTATTTTTTGTCAGATATGATGGTACGACGATAAATTTGCTTCCTTTTTTATGTAGAATGTATACATTAATTGAGATGTTATTTTGCATCTCAAATCTCGGGATCTGTCTCATCGTCATTGGGAATACAATATTTGTTAAATTTAATAAATCCCAATAATTCGGATACATTGACATGCGTTCCGTATGTGCATTCGCTGGATGCTGAGCAGATATGATTGCCCAAGCAAAACATGCGTTGTCATTATTTTTCACATTAATGCATGCTTTCTTGCTATGAATCTGTGGTGGTAGCGGGATATATGACGACCCTAGCTGTGGCGTGTATTTGTTGATTTTCACTGCCAAGTTAACGACTGCAGCCAACGCCCATCCACTATCCCGTTCTTGGAACTCTTCCAGCTTTTTCAAAATTGCATTTTTGGCAAAAAACCAAGCTCTAATATCCGTTTCCCGGTAAATAGAAAAATTTTTCGTGTTCATGAATTTTAAATCACTAATTTCTTCATTAGCTCTAGTAACTCGAAATTCTCAACAAAATATTGTATTTACCTTAAGAGAGGTAAATTTCGCTAAGGATTTTTTAACGGTGCGCTGGAAGAGATCTACACAATCTGAAAAGAAATTCTGGGGATCTTTATGCATTAAATTAATGATAACGCCGGAACGTACTCTGAAAATTAAAATAGGGTTTAAATTAATATGTTATATAAAATCAAAATAAATAATATGGTAATGAAATTATTTAAAAATTAAACTTACCGTCCACCAAATGTTGACTCGATTTCTTCCCATCGAATTCGAATAGAAGCCCAATTTGATCTGTTACCCGTTCGGGGAAGACCTGCACCAGTAAAAGCGTTGAGCTTCTTCAACTGCGTGCGATAGCATTGAATCAGTTCTATGGCACATGTAGCACTCTGCTTTGTTCCAACATTTGTTGCTTTCCGTAAAATACCCCGAAGGGTAATGAGGAGCTATGAGCACTCTTTTATACTCGGCATAACTAGCTCACGATTCTTTTGTGCTTTTTCATATAATGCTTTCACGTTTAATAAAATTTGATTGACGCGTGCACACATTTTGAATTATTCAAATAGTCTTCCAGAAATATGTTTAAACAATTTATGTTGCTGATCAAATATCGAATGAAAAAATACTCTGGACTCAATCATTTATATACGTTCTCAAATAATAAATTATTCTTAAATCCTTATCTTCAATTTCAACAACAACATAGCACTTCAACCACCTAACCACATTCCACCAGTTCTGAACCACTAGCCTACATATAGTATATATCCGCTCAACTAAGTCTTTTATGAGTTAGTATATTTCATGCTTATTTATAATTTCGATAACAACATAGCACTTCACTCTTATCTTAAACTTGTGGTTTTGTGTACGCTTATTATGCTTACTATGAAGCTGGGGGTTTATCATCATTAACTTGAAATTTGTAGCGACTTAAATTCATAAACATATTAAACAGCCATAGAAAAAATATTTTACTTCTTCACTGTTTCCTTATCTTAAACTTGCGGTTTTGGGTCCGCTTATTACGCTTACTATGAAGCTTTGCCTTATCATCTTTAACTTGAAATTTGTAGCGACTTAAATTCATAAACATATTATATTAAACAAGCATAGAAAAAAATTAGACTTCTACACTGTTTCCTTATCTTAAACTTGTGTCTGCTTATTACGCTTACTATGAAGCTGAAGGCTTATCACATTTAACTTGAAATTTTTTTGGGTACTTAAATTCATAAACATATTAAACAAGCATGGGAAAAAATAAAAAATATTTTACTTCTTCACTGTTTCCTTATCTTAAACTTGCGGTTTGGGTCCGCTTATTACGCTTACTATGAATCTGAAGACTTATCATCTTTAACTTGAAATTTTTGTGGGTACTTAAATTCATAAACATATTATATTAAACAAGTATAGGAAAAATAAAAAATATTTTACTTCTTCACTGTTTCCTTATCTTAAACTTGCGGTTTTGATTTATAGCAACAACAACTATCAGTCCGTCCATCCATCTGCCCATCTTGCATGCTTATCTCCAATTTATAACGACAACAACACGCTTCAGCTTCAAGAGATAAAAAAAGAAAATAAAGAGAGAATATAAAAATTTAATTAGAGGAAACAAAAATGAAGATAGATTGCCTAAAGGTAACTTTTCCAGTGATTTCTCTCAGTTCACGAGGCAGATCATTCTACAGTCTGATGGCGTTGATGAAAAAGAAACGAGAAGCGTTTAATGAAGTATGTCTGGGGACTATGAGCACATTACTTCTTCTAGAAAAACTAAATTGGAGCTTATCATACAAGTAGTATATTAGAATTAATATAAAAACCCAGATTTACAATTTTAGACACTACTTTAAGCTTTTTTGACCCAATGAATAAGTCAGGGATATCAACAACATAAGTTTTATTTTTACATATAGGTAGAACATACGATTTGGCAGCATTTAATTGAAGGCAAATTGCGTATGGCCCACTCAGAGATGTTATTGAGATCTTCATTCATTTTGCAACTGAGGTCATCAAGCGCCCAATCCGTCGAGAGAAATAAAGTTGAACATCGTTAGCATATGCATGAATAGATGCAATATCATTTATAAATAACGAGAAAAGTAGAGGACCAAGTGGAACACCACTTAAAACCCTATTATACTGAGAAAACCTTTGGCCAACTTTCACTTTTTGGAACCTATTACACAAATAACTGGACAAAAGATTGATAGCACTATCACAGAAACCAAAGTTGAGTTTTTGACACAAAAATGCATGATTGACTTTATCAAAAGCTTTGGAGAAGTCGAGTAGACAAAGCAAAGTCATATTGCATGCATCATAGTCTTGTCTTATATCATCTATCTCAATAACCACAGCAGAAGAACACCCGTGCCCAGCACGAAAACCGGATTGAAATGGGGATAACAGTTTTTTTTCAAGTAAATATACAATTTGTTGAACAAAAAGCTTTTCGCATACCTTTGACAATGGCGATAGTATACTTATTGGTCTAAAATCATTTGGTCCAGCTGGGTTAAGCTTTTTCGCTACCGGCAGCACAAGTCCAATTTTCCACAAATCTAAAAAAGATGACGTTACAAAACAATGATTTATAACGTGTGTTAGTGGGCTTATAATGTGAGGAAGTATTAGTTTGATAAACTTAATTGGAATTCCATCTTTACCTATGGCATATGACTTTATATGCGATATACAGTTTCCAACATCAAGTTCTGTAACCGGATCAAACCTAAAAGATTGTGGCACTGTGGAAATAAAAGACGGGAGCAGGTTGTTATTATTAGGAACAGTATCAATAAAAATATTATTTAGAGAATAAGGGTCTAAAGTGCATTCTGCTGTGATCTTACTGCACATCCTTAGTTTTTTTATATTATTCCACAATATTTTAGTTGAAAGAGAGATGTCAAGCTTAGCAGAAAAGTAGCGAGTTTCAGCCTGTCTTGTTATTAGAACAGCTTATTTATTTCTTTTTTGGATAGCATTAAGAACATGCTGAGAAAACCACGGACAAGAGACTAATTGTAAGTAAAGGGATATGTTAATCAAAAAGATATTTTATAGGCTCTAAAATTAAACATAGCTTGTCATTGACAGTACTTTGATTCCAACAATCATTGAAAGAGATGAGAGACATATCATGAATAAGGGTCGGAAAGCTAATTTCCTTAAATTCACGGAACGAATAAGAAATTGAGACAACGTTACGAGATAGATTCAAACTTAAAGAACAGAAAATCAAATCATGGTCAGAGATAAAAAAAATTTGATCAAATAACAAAATCGTTGAAACATCCGATACAATGAAATAGTCAAGAAGACTAGGAGTTGTTGTGACTCACAACGCGGCTTCCCCAAAATGTTATCTGTTTATAAGTGGTCAAGTGCCTGCAATGAGAACTGATCTACAACAAATCGGGCGATCAGCTTTCATTGCATTGCAGCGCTTAATTTAATTCAATGCCAAGGCCGGCACATTCAAAACAGAAGCAATTAAAGTAAACACTGACGAGTTGGGCGATAAGCTTTCAAAGCAAGCGCTATTTTAAACACAGTAAAAAGAAACCAACAAGTAATTTACAACTGGCACTGCGGAAAATGCTGACACGGCAGAAAGCAGAAGTAAATTAATTTTAATAATATTTTATTGTTGCAATTAGCATGCATACATTTTGGCTATGCATGTGACCTAATTTTATCCACGCTGAACATGTTTGTACACTTGTCCAGCTCGAATTTAATTAAGAGATAGTATGTATGTATGTGCAGAAGTGCTGCAATTAAGTATTAAGCAATATTGACTAGATATTGAATAGGAACATCATAATGATGTTCTTATTAGCTAGATTGTAAACTAGATTAAGAACTGTTTTGTGAACTAGATTAAGAACTCAATAATTACGATAAAAACTAAGATTAATTATTGTGCAAGATTGCTTTCCGCATCTTGCACAAATGCTGAGTACAGCTAATTATCATTAAAACCGAGGTGTTAAGCATAAGTATATTTAAGAGAATAGAGAGTTGAATTTTCACGATGACAATAAGTAGTTAAACTTTAAATTGTAAAGATAAAAGTGTCATTTACGCAGGGACAGCAAAGATGTTAGGATCCTTATTGTTACAGGAACAATTAGGACAAGTTTGTTTGTTTAATTTTATAAAGTCTTAGAGAAAGACAATTTTTGTTAGATCCTTCTGTTACAGGAACAGCAGTTGGTTTAAAAAAAATGGATATAAAAAAGTAATATCTAGGATCTTTGCTGTTATAGGAACAGTAAGGACATTGATTCGTTTGTAGGGATTCAAAGTGATCAGTGGGACTTGGTTGTTACAGAAACAACAAGGATATTTTGGAATGAAAATTTTTTTTTTAATTTAAATGTTTGATAGGATCCTTATTGTTACAGGAACAATAAGTATATTTTTTTTAAGTTTTTATAAAGTTTTAAACGAATGAAATTTTTTGATAGGAAATTTTTAAAAATATATGTGCTTAATGTTTTTAATACTAATACAGGATTTATAACGATGAATTATAGAGTTAAACTGTTGGGTATGTTGAAAAAAAAATTTTTTTGTTGGGCAAAATGATAGTTTTTGGCATAAATGTCTGAAGGATATTTTTTCTTTGTGGCAGTAGGACTGACGTGGGTCCTCCTGGAAATATATTATTGATGGCGGATTCATCTTTCAACACCTCTCGGAAAGAGGATGGTAGGAATATTTTTCTTTTATATATAAAGGCTTAAGTTTCGTTTGAACCCTTTTTAGGAATTAAATTTTTGGTAATTTTTTTTTTAGATAACACATATTGTCAACAGCAACTTTTTAAATCCACTAAGTGAAAATCATGAGGACTGTACCAGTAGAACTTTTGAATACCATCCTGGCAAACCAAACCTGGAAGCAGATTTTATGGAAAAATAGAAAAGGAACAAGTAACCGTGGAAGATTTATCAACAGAGAAGAGAACCAGTCAACGTCAAGGAAGTCCTAAGCGGTATGAATTTTAAAATTTTTTATAAAATATAGAGAATAAAGAGAAGAATCTTTTAAATATAGTTAAGAATATTTGTATTACAAAAGTCGACTCATGTATGGTTAATATGTGGCAAAAACCTTAAATAAATGGGAATTAAACAAAAAATATAAAAATGTGTTTTGTAAGCTTTAAATTTGTATTTGTTCATGTACCTCATGGCAGGAGGAGAATTTGTATTTTTATTGAAAACTGTCGCACAGAGTGTTAGAGTAAACAAAAGATAGACCAGGATTAGATTGAAGAAACGGACTGGTTAAACGAACGATTATGAATGTAAACGACATAGCGAAAACGGTGAATAATTTGGTGCCCTTGTTTTCGGGTACCTAGTCACCGGCTGAAGTATATAGGTTCATCCAGGGTTGTGACCTGGCTGCAAGAGCAGTTAAAAAAGTAGATATCCCAATTTTCATAGAGTGCATAAAGCTCCGGTTGCACGGGGACGCTTTCGAACTATGTAGGAGCCGACAATTTGACAAGGTAGAGGATATTTACATATTGATTAAGTCAAATTATGTGAGGGCAACTACATACGATTCAATAATTATTGCATTATCTAGGTGTGAACAAGAGCCAGTGGAAAAATAATTGCGTTTGCACTAAGGCTAGGTTCAATAGAAGCTAGAGGTAGAGACTGTATAGGGGAGGACAAATCACTCCTCAAACAACTAAATATTTCCGTAGTTACAGCATTTAAGGTCGGTATATTGGATCCTGAGATAAGGACAGTAGTGTTATCATTGTCAGGGAATGACCTATCAGCGTTGGTAAAAAAGGCTTCAGATTTAGAATATATGTTGAAGGACAAAAGGAGGAATGGGTCAGAACGGCATTCACCGCGTCAAGCTTGCACAATACAAGAAAGTAACGAAGAACACAGACGAAAGGCAGATAAAATGAACATCAAGTGTTCATTCTGCAACAGACAAGGACACACAAGGGATGAGTGTCTTGCGAGGAAAAATTCTCCGTATTGCGAAACATGTCAGAAGTATAGCCATGAAAATTGTTGGATGAGTGCACCCTCATTTGCACCAAGGAGACAGCAGAAATATTTACGACAATTTCCTAGTAGACAGCAGGAAAACAGGAACATATTTAACGATCGATTAAGTTTTAGGGCAAATAATTTTGGTAATGAACTGCAAGTGAGACAGCAACAGGTACGCTGTAGGTGGTGTGACAAAGTGGGTCACATGCAGGATGAGTGTTATAGGAGGAACAACTGGGAAAATCGGCAGGGAAACTTTCAGGCAGGGAAACATGTGCCCAGCCAAGGCCAATGAGCTGGGAACCCCGAAATAAGAGCGAAATAAGGCCATCAAAGATAGTAACGGATAATTCTACGTCTAGAACGATTGTGAATATCCGTATATCTAAGCCAATAGAAAGGATAGTAACAGATAATTCTGTGTCTAAAGAGATTGTGAATATCTGTACATCAAAGCTAGTGGAAAGTTCACAGATTGTGAATGCCTGTACATCTCAACCAATAGAAAGAGAAGTTTCAGAGAATTTGACATCCGAAAGGATTGTAAATTTCTGTACACCTCATTCAGGAAGGAATGTAAAAAACATAAGCCCAGAATCGAAAGAAACAGTTGAGTCGTTGCAGGCGACATCAAAAAAGGTTATAGAAACACTCGGGGAAATAAAAGAAAAATTCGATGTGGTATTCGAAAAATTAAATGAAAATATGAGAGAAGAAAAATTCGATGTGGTAGCAGGAAAGTTAAATGGAAATCTCAAAAAAAAAGTCAATGAGGTAGCAGGAAAATTAAATGGAAATAGGATAAAAGAAAAATTCAATGTGATATTAGAGAAATTAAATAATAATATGATAGAAGAAACATTCAATGAGGTAGCAGGAATATTTAATGAAAATGTAACAAAAGGAAAATTCAATGTGATATTCGAAAAGTCAAATTGAAATATGATAGAAGAAAATTTCGATGTGGTAGCAGGAAAGTTAAATGGAAGTGTAAGAAGAGAAAAATGCAATGTGGGATTAGAAAAATTTAATGAAAATATAACAAATGATGGTTGGCACAAAAATATGATGGTGTTGGAAAAGAAAAATGGTGAATGTTTTGAAATCTCGAAAGTTAATGATGTGTTAATAGAAATTCCTTGCAAGAATGCTATAAATGGTAGACTCGTTCTTCTTGTAGATTTTGGAGCAGACACGAGTTTAGTGAAACAAAACGCAGTACAAAAAATTGAGGACAGGAGAAAAGAAATAAGAAATTTGTGTGGAGCATTCGGGGGTTTCTGTATAAGTCCAGCGTACTATTTTGGGGGAGAAACCCCATTTTTACCTATAGCTTTTTTACAGGCAAATAGTGCTATGTTTGCCTTTTTAACACGTTCCTTAATGTTAACATTCCAGATAAGCTTCTTATCCAGAATAACTCATAGGTATTTCGTGCTGTCGCTAAAGAGCAACCTCATGCCGTTCAGACGCGGAGGTTCTAAGTTGGGGGTTTTATATTTCCTAGTGAAAAGAATGATATCTGTTTTCTCGGGGTTTACACTTAAACTACACGTGGATGCCCATCTCGAGAGAATTAAGAGTGCTCTCTCCATGAGTTGACAGAGAGTCTGGGGAAACTTTCCGTTAAAAATGATTGCAATATCGTCTGCATAACATGATATGATTGCAATATCGTCTTGCATAAGCAACAACCTTGTAGCCTTCCCCCTCCATGATACGCAACAGCTGGTCAACCGTCACGGACCTCAGAAGTGCAGACAAAACTCCTCCCTGCGGAGTGCCTCTGCTTACAAACCTACGAGTGGAGGATCCCCCAGTTCTGAGTTCACCACCCTGCCCAAGAGCATCTGGTGTATGAAACTCACGAGAAATTCCTCCACCCCCAGTTCCGACAAGGCCGAGGTGACTGCACATGGAAGGACGTTATTGAATGCCCCTGCTATATCTAGAAAAACAGCAAGTGCGTATTCTTTGTTCTTAAGTGATTTTTCACACAAGAGAGTGCAGAGCTGTCTCTGTAGATTTGCCTTTAATGTAGGCATGTTGGGATTTTAGAAGCCTGTCAAGTTTCGGCTTAAGAAGAAGCCCAATGTCTCTCTAGAATTTTAACCAGAAAGGAAGCGAGGCTTAAACCCTCTTTCGTTATAAAGATAACTTTTGTCTCTCTCCTAGCTGTTGGAATATAGTTAATGCGTAGACAACCATAGTAGATTGTCTGAAGCCAGGGTACTATAGCATTGAAGCTATAGTGGAGTTGAGCTGGTGTAATGCAATCGGGACCTGGAGATTTATAAGGTTCGAATGAATAGATCGCCCATCTTAACTTCTTCTTGCTGGTCAGTTGCTCAATCTGTTGAGGCGTAGGGTCGCAGGGGAGTGTTTGAAAGCTGGAAATGTCAGAGTAAACATTACAGAGTATAAATGCCTAGTTTGGACTTATAGCTATTCCATGAGTCCTCACTATTGCTACGCCTTGCGTAGTTAAAGTCTCTACGACAGTCCTTTCTGAGAATTTCCATCTCCCGAGACCACCATACGGGTTTATGGGATTTTTTGAAAACTTTTTTCGGACATGCTCTGTTTAGTGCATCCGAGCATTTTTTGGTGAAGTCTAAAACCAGAAGGTCCAACTCTTCTTTGTTAGCAACGGGGGGAGAAGTGACTGAATTCAGTGATGTTTTAATAAGTTTATTATACCATCTCCAATTTGTCTTACGGAGATTTCTTATTTTTAGAGGCATGGATTGGTTATTTTCCAGCCGAATTCTTTATACCTATGGTCCGAGAACGAATATTCTTTTAAGACCTTCCAAGATTGAATTTCTTCCGAGAAGTTTTCTGATACTAGGGTGATATCCAGAACTTCTTCTCGATTTTTAATAATAAAAGTTGGCTCATTACCCTTGTTCATTATATTTAATTAAGTGCTTAGTAGGAAGTTAAAAAGTGACTTGGTGGGTATAGGCTCATCATAGGGGAAGTAAAGGGAAACAATCCTTAGTTTCTTGGGCCCCAGCTCCAGGCTGACCACAGAGAGGTCCCCGTGACTAAAATGAGGGAGAATAAAGCAATTCAAGTTAACTTTCGCTAAAATACAAGTTCGAGTTTAACCTTTGTTAGATACATAGTATATTTATAGTTTGGTGTATTCAGGCCAAGTTGTTTTTCATCCAAGGTTCCTGAATCAGCACCAAGTCGACATCGCCCGTTGCCAGGTGACGCTAGAGAGCAGCCGAAGCTGCTTTGCAGTGATGCAAGTTAATTTGGAGTACCCGGAACATCCTTAGGTACTCCAACAACCGTGGTGTCAGCCTCTTCGTCACTGAGGGGTTCCTCTGACGGAGCCTGCTCCTTTAGGAGATTTGTCATCACCGTCGCTAGTTTAAATGCGGATGATAACTCATCCTCGCTTCCAGAAACCAACTCGTCGATGTCACTAGGATTCTCAATCGTGGCACTAAGACCGCACGATTTACGAGAGACACCGTGTCCGTTTTATAGATTTTTGGGTGAATCTTACTAAACCCATAGTTTAGGGTACATTTGTCCTTGTTTAGTTAATCAAGACATTCATTGTTGAGGATCAACAAAACCTCCATCTTGGATTTCTTGGGATCGGTTTTTGCATCCTCCAAATTTACCGCTTTTAGACGAGCGCCTGGGTAGACCTCACCAACTTTTCCAATCGCCACTTTAAATAGCTCAGCGGATCTTTCATTTTCACAGGCCATCAGCTTGACATTGCCCTGAAACCATCCCGCATCTGCAAGGCGACTCCAGTGATAGAGCACGACATTCAGGTTCAAGCAAATCAGCCTCCAATAAATCAAAAACTTTATAGATTACCTCAAACACATAGAGAAGAAATTAAAAAACAGGTAGAACAACTTTTAGAAGACGAAATTATTAGGCCGAGCAAATCTCCATGGAATTCGCCATTGCTGTTAGTACCAAAGAAAGCAGGAAGCGATGGTTAGAAAAAGTGGAGATTAGTCATAGATTTCAGAAAGGTCAATGACGCAACAATTAAGCAAGTTTTTCCAATACCAAGGATTGATGAAATATTAGATCAATTAGGGCACTGTAGATATTTTTCAACATTAAATTTGGCCAGTGGGTACCATCAGGTTCTCATGAGTAAAGAAGACAGAAAGAAGACAGCATTTGTTCATTATGAATTCAATAGAATGCCATTTGGACTCACCGGAGCTCCAGCGATTGATGAATAATATACTGACAGGATTACAAGGAATAGATTGTTTCGTATAATTAGATGATGTGGTAAATTATGCCAAAAACCTACAGCAAGATGGGGAAAGATTAGCACAAGTATTCCAAAGACTTAGGGAAAATTGCTTAAAATTGAATACGGAAAAGTGTCAGTTTCTTCGAAGAGAAATAGCATACCTGGGACAGAAATGTTCGGAATTAGGGGCGCTACCTGATCCACAGAAATTAAAATGCGTGAAGAATATTCCAATACCGAGAAATAGAAAAGATGTTCAAGCATTTTTAGGAATAGCTTATTAATACAGGAAGTTCATAGAGAATATGTCACAAATGGCATCACCCATAAATAATTTATTAAAAAAAGACAGTAAGTTCCAATGGTCAGATAAATGTCAGAAATCATTTGCAAAAATAAAGGAAGCGGTGACTTCATCACCCATTTTGCCATATCCCGATTTTAGCAAGTCGTTTTTACTAACTACACATGCGAGTGGTGAAGCATTAGGAGCAGTATTGTCACAGGGTGAAATAGGAGAAGATAGACCAATTGCATTTGCAAGCAGGTCATTAAACAGCGCAGAGAAAAGGTATTCGACAATAGAAAAAGAGTTTTTGGCAATTGTTTGGGCGACAAAAAATTTTAGAGCATATTTGTTAGGAAGGCCGTTCAAGATATATACAGATCACCAACCATTGAGAGGAATAGTGAATCTGAAGGATCAAACGTCGAGATTAGCAAAGTTTAGACACAAAATGTCAGAGTATGATTTTGAAATAATTTATAAACCAGGGAAAAAGAATTTAAATGCCGACGCCTTGAGTAGAATACCGCGAAGAAGTCGCACTAGTACAAACGCAGGAGAAGATCATAGGAGTGGAGAGGCCATTTACAAATTTTTATATTGATCTGAATGGTATACTACCAGAAACGTGTTGAGGGAATAAATACATCTTGATACTCTAAGACGAATCCTCGAAATATTTTAACTGTATTGCCTTACCTAATGTGGACGCAATCACGATCGGAAACGCCATATTAAATAAAAATATTCCTGAAACAATAATAACTGATTTACAGCAAAACTGCATTACAGTTTCACGTTAAAGTTATTTTCGAGTGTTTGTAAAAGATTGGGAATCAGAGATTTCCAGATAACAAAGGACCGAACACTATCGGAAAGTTCTTTGAAAAGCAAATGCTCACATTTCATTAGGGAACATATAGCAGAATACTTGTTAAAGTCAGATAGAAGGATTCCAAGTTGGGAACAAGGGTTAAAAGAAGCAACAAATTTATATAATAGTAAAATACAGACGTCAGCACAGAAGAATTATTTTCAGGATTTACACGGGGAGAAGGCAGAGCTAATAAGCAAAGAGGTTAATATGGTTAAGACAAGATCAAAGACAAGAGAAATGGAAATAGCTAAGGAGAATGAAGAGAACACAGAGTCAGTAGCGAAGGTAGATGACGACATAGCTCAGCAAAACGATAAAAACATAGTGGTTCTTACTGACAGAAAGGATATAGAAAGAATATTAAAGGATTTTCATGATTTGCCATTAGGAGGTCATCAAGGAGCACTAAGAACGTTCTTTAGAATAAGATAACAATACAAATGGAAGGGAATGCAAAAAGAAATTAAGGAATATGTAAGAGCATGCCATAAATGTCAAGTAAATAAAAGTTCTAGACTCACCGAAATGCCTATGGTATTGACAGACACACCAACACGTCCGTTTGACAAAGTATATATGGATATAGTCAGCATATTGCCAGAGACTGTGTCTGGTAATAAATACATTTTAACGTTTCAAGATGATTTTTCGAGGTATATGGCATGTGTTGCGATACCAGATGCCGAAGCAAGCACGATATCGAAAGCATTTTTTAACGAAATTATAACTCGCCACAATACACCAAGGGTGTTAATTACAGACAACGGCTCAAATTTTATTTTACGCGTGTTTTCAGATGTATGTAAAATGTTAGATATTAAAAAGTTACATATTACACCATATCATCCACAAGCAAATGGTTCTCTAGAGAGAAGTCATAGGCCTTTGGCAGAATATTTGAGAGGTTTTGCAAAAGAAGACGGGTCAAATTGGGATCAGTGGCTATCGTCCGCTATGCACGTTCACAATAACACACCGCATATGGCAACAAAGCAAACACCATTCAAAATATTATATGGGTTTGACTCAGAAATGCCAACTAATTTAACGCGAAAGTGTAGTCCGGTGTATAGTTCCGAGGATACTTCAAAAGTTATGAAATATCAAATTCAGAGAGCACACGAACTGGAAAGGCAGAACCAGGAGCATGCAGAAAAAGTATCTAAAAAATATTATGATAATACCTTAAATGCAGTAAAATTTAAACTTGGGTACAGGGTGCTAATGAAGAATCAAGCAAGGAAGAACAAATTTTCACCAATATGGATAGAACCATATGAAGTTTTAGCAATAAAAACCCCAGTAACTACCGAGATTTCGATAAAGGGGAAAGCAAAGAAAAATCATAACAATTTACTAAAATTGTTTCATGGGAATTAGAAATAGAAAAAGACAGTTAAGGTGTTAGAATTTTAAACAAAACGGAAAGTAAAGTGAAAAAGTAAGTAGTATAGCATATATATTAGGAGTACAATTATGAGGATAAAATAAGTGTTGTACTATAGAAGATTTATTAAAAGTATAAAAAAAAGATATGATTCATAAAAAAACAAAATTTTTAAAAAAATAAATAAAAAATGTTACAAAGAAAGAAATTAGGAAAGTAGTGAACAGGAAAGCATATTTGTGGCCAGAATACGGCCATGTAAAATAAATGGAGTAGAGGAAACTACTTAGTGAAGGAACAGTTAAGAAAAGCTTATGTAATCAGGATACAGTAGAAAGGAATATAAAAAAATAAACTTATTTAAATGAAACAGTTATAGAGCCAAGATATGGCAGGAGGAAAAATAAGAAACGGAGAAAACCTTACAGGCAAATGTGTTGGCATCTTCAAAGTGAATGACGTTGTTACAGAAATCCCTCGCAAGGATTAAATTCTAGTACAACGCATTCTACTTGTAGATCCCAAAATAGTGCCACTTTATTTAAAATAATTCTGTACGTTTTGCTTTGGATTTAAATTAGTCATTGAAGTATTAAAAAAAAATAAATAAATTAGTTAAAAATGAAGACAATTGACAACGTCCAATGAAAACGCAGTAAAACAAAATACATAAAATGGAAGAATAAAATACAGAAAAAATGATAACAGAAAATTTGATTTTATGATTTGAGAAGTTTTTTTTTAAAGATAAAAAAGAAAGTTTTTTTTTGAGATAGTAAATACCTAAATTAAAATGAATTTATAGATAAATAAAATGCGCTTAAGCGTTGAAAGATTGAAAAGAAGAATACAAATTCACATTAAAATATTGAAAAATTCGATATTCAAAATAGGAATGAAAATAAAAATGCTCATTATGCGGAAATATTGAGATTCGATAAATATATAAAAGAAAA
The DNA here is from genome assembly GCA_963920525.1 of Dichetophora obliterata. NCBI lineage: Eukaryota > Metazoa > Arthropoda > Insecta > Diptera > Sciomyzidae > Dichetophora > Dichetophora obliterata. Next base: position 167,884,643 of record OY986437.1, on the reverse strand, counting down.
CTATTGAATTAAATCATTAAGATTAAAAAGAATAATAAAGTAGTATTTAAAAAAAAGGCAGTTAAGGGTTTAAAAAGAAGAATAAAATGTTTAAATATAAGTAAATACATAATTGAAACATGTCGAAATATGGATGAACATATTTAAAAATTAACCATTGAAAAATAAAGGATGTTAATGACAAAACATGTTAAGATATGAATAAGTTTATATAAAAGCAAACTGTTGCAAAAGAATATTTGAATAAGCTCATTATATACATGAAAATATAAGAAAAAAGAATCCGTTAAAAGGATATTTAAAATGTTTAGAAATTAAAAGGAGTAAAGTGAAATTAAACCCTTTGAAATAATACGTTAAGTTAATAACAAAGAAAATTCAGAAGAGCTTAATGAGTAATAAAGAATATAAAATGTCAAATAGATTATGTTGAGAAATGTGAATCATGTCATAAATCTAAAGTCAAAGTAGATACTTAAGTACCGTATAAGAAGAGAAAGAAGAAATAAATTTTAATTTATTAAGAGAAATAAACGGTTACTAGAAATAAAATTGATGAATAATAACGTCAAGGTAGAAATGAATAAACAAAAATATTAGATTGTAATTGTAAAACATTGTGAACCGTTCAAAAAATCACTTTATGTTCATATATAAATATGAAATGTATAATAAGTAAGTAAGATATAAATAATGTTAAGCAATCAAGTAAAGTAAGCAGCACAATTGCCTCAAAAGATAACGTCAGAAAAAAGACGCTAAGCAAGGAGCAAACATTTTGCAAGCAGAAATAGGCAACACAAACAAGGAGCGAAGCAATCCAACCAAGGAATCAAGGAATAGTGTAATGTCATTTCGAAGGCATAATCGCAGACAAATAGAAGGATAAAATCGAACGCATAAATATATAAAGAAACTTAAATATAATAAGGCAACGCAAAATGACTTAAATGTAAAACAAGAGGTATTAAAAGTATTCCTGAATACAATAACGAGAAACAATTTTATTATAACACAAAAGGTATAAAAAGCCTTCCTAAAGACAATAAAAAACTATTAATAACCAAATTATTAAAAAAAAAACCAAACAACACTTAAACATGTAACAATAAAAGTCTCACAAAAGGGAATAAAAATATTTAGTAAAGCAATTGGGAATACTTGGGAGTTACAACAATAACTAATATAAACTCCAAATTGTTACTTAATAATATAAGATGCTTAGCCATATATAAGGCTTGAAGCCTCCTGGCAAACAAAAATGATATAGACAGCGGTAATATTAATACCAAAGCGCCAGCTATGACGTCACACACACTTCAACAGCGAAAAATTAAAAAAGTCTAGCCAAAACGAAAACAGCAATGAGCAAGAAATGAAACACCTTGGCAGATTTCCAGCGAACCAACGAGCAACGGGATAGCATACAATAATAACATCAAGTTGACAATAAATTCAGTTTATCGCAAGCCAATTGTCAATGTATACCATTATAGATTAATAGAATTTAAGATATGTTATTACTTAAATTAAACAAAATTAAATTAAATCAAAAAAAAATTTTGAAGAAGAATGAACTTGCATATAAAATTGCGCTTATTTAGCACATAAATTTATTAGACAAGCAATACAAGCATACAAACAATAGAATTTAAAGTATATTGACGAAAATTTTAACCTCTTCAAGGTAAAAATTTTCTTTGTGTAAAGGGGGGAGGAATGTTGTGACTCACAACGCGGCTTCCCCAAAATGTTATCTGTTTATAAATGGTCAAGTGCCTGCAATGAGAACTGATCTACCACAAATCGGGCGATCAGCTTTCATTGCATTGCAGCGCTTAATTAAATTCAATGCCAAGGCCGGCACATTCAAAACAGAAGCAATTAAAGTAAACACTGACGAGTTGGGCGATAAGCTTTCATAGCAAGCACTATTTTAAACACAGTAAAAAGAAACCAACAAGTAATTTACAACTTGCTCTGCGGAAAATGCTGAAATGCAAGATTGCCTTCCGTATCTTGCACAAATGCTGAGTACAGCATTATCATTAAAACCGAGGTGTTAAGCATAAGTATATTTAAGAGAATAGAGAGTTGTATTTTCACGATGACAAGAAGTAGTTAAACTTTAAATTGTAAAGATAAAAGTGTCATTTACACTAAAAACTAAAAATACAGTCACAAAGTGTGATCAAGAAATAAGACCTGGACCCACAACCGTCTTTTCTTCAGTAAATTAGCCAGACCGAAGGACATAGCAGACATGGATAATCACGGTAAGTATAATTAAGGTAACTTTCCGGCAACCTCACGGCTGCCTACTGACCGGCATAGCACACCATGCCTAATAAAATAAGGTGAGCAAATATAACTAGGATTTGGGACGAGTTCCCGGTCTGACCAGTAGGGCCTTAGACGAGCGGTAGGATCTACGGGCATCCAAGTGGGAGGATGCAACAGAGTAGTGTTGTTGGAAAATCTTGTAGGTTTTGTTTCGTTTACTACAGATAGTCCAAGAGTCAATATATTATCATAGATTAATTGTTTAGAAACGTCATTAGATAAGATATTGATATTAAAATAACCACACAGAAACATAATATCATAATCCAGGATACAGTTAGATAACACAGAAAATAAAGGGTCAACAGGATGACATTTATTTGGGTTACATACACATGACAAAAGTATTTTAGTATTGTTTTCCGAGATACATAAATTAAGAAATTAAATTCCAGGTCCTTTAGATTTACCTACAACTTCAACATTCAAATTCGTTCTATAATAGGCTGCAACTCCTCCACCCATTTTTCCATATCGATCATTTCGAAATAGCTTATAATTATTTATATTACAGGCTGCTTCACAAATACCACTGCACAGCCACATTTCAGATATACATACAATATCAACTACAGAGTCTTCGAAAATATATCTTATGTAGTCCAATTTAGCAGTATTTACACTACGTGCATTAAAGTGCACTACATTAAGTCCACCATACTGCTTACACAATGCCTGAATTAAGGTCTTATGATTTTCACCATTACCACCAAAAGACGAACGGCTAGAGCCAGACATGGAAAAAATTTATAGAAAAGCTACCTTTAGGCAAATAGAAAAAGAAACAGAATAGAAAGAAGAAAACTAAAGCTAGAAGAAGATAACATAGAAAATATATGATTTTAAAAATAATATATAGAAATAAGATAAGTTTAATTGACAAGCCCAGTAACAGGATAGCTATTGCCATTAATTGCATTGTGCAGTTCATCCATAGTGCTGATGCGAATACCATTCGCATTTTTCTCCATCCGAATGAATACAGAGCCACGAAAAGTAAATGCATTATAAATGTTTTTATGCCTCTTATAAGCAATCGCAGCTTGCAAGATTTTGCGGGTACCAACATTCAGGTTTTCATGGATGAAAACATGGTTGACACAATCAAAACCAGCATTTCACAAATTCACAGCAGACTTCATACGCCTTCGATATGACCCAAATGCTTTGAGTACACGGTTCCGGTCAAATGGTGAGAAATATTTTATTATATTTAGAGAATTTGTGTTATTAGGGTTTGACTTGACACGAAAGATGTCTTTTATTTGCGGAGGTTGAAATTCAATATTCGGTTGCAACTAGCATTTAGATTTTCCTCACTAGATAATGGAAGTTCAAACAACACAGCATCTGCATTTATTTGAGTTGAGTTGTTGTTTATTTGATTGTGTACAGATGTTAGTTTCTCAAGTTGATTACACCAAGCAGATAAATCAATAATCTGATTTTCCAGCGAGAGAATTTTACTTCCAAACTCACAAAAATCAGTTTTTAAAACGCTCGTTGCTTGAGTGTATTATTACTGTGTAATAGGAGACGATCTTCCAGCTGTCGAATTTCAGTTTTCAAATTAGCACTCAATCGCTCTTCCATCACGCAGTGACCTTGCTAATGATTCTCCACTCTCCAGATTTGGCGTACCATCACCTTTATGGCTCATTCAATTCGACGAGTGCTGCTGAATTTGTAGGTGCGTCAATCGAGAGGATTGATGTTTTTTAACTCAGTAACAGCGAAGAGATGAATATGCAGCAAAGCAGAAAAAAGCAACAACAGCAGAAGTACAGGTACCAAGGTAATCGACAGAAACAAAAACAAACGCAATAGTGCAATCGTCACAACCGTCGGGATTACTGTTTGTTTTATTTGTCTGTGTTCTTATGTATTATTATATATTTGCAGTTTACTTTATTGATAAGTTTGTGGCATTTATTATCCACATAAAAAACAAAGTTAATAATAACTTCAACTTGCAGTTGTTCTGTGCAAAAATCAAAACATTTTAACAAAGCAAGTTCGCTTAGTTGAAACAAAGTTTATTGCATATAAAAATAATGCATTTTGCGGTGTTTTACATATTAAAAACAAAAATTTACAGAGCACACACGAAATGTGATCGACCGACGAAATTTTTTTTGTTTTTTGACCAAATTAAAACAAAAAAACCTTAGTTAATCATTTTACAAATCTAAATTTAATCAATGTATAATAATTTAAGGATATTTGAAAGTTATAAATATGTCATTTATACATATTCTTAATATTCAGCGTAATCAAAAAAGCAGATCTTTTGGGTCTGTTCCGGTGAAGTTATGATTCACTAAAGAGCGCTGGCCTTTAGCTGCAAATCTTGGTAAGATGCGCTATTGTTTGCATATAACTTTCGGGCAATTGGTGCTTGGCTTATATGCAAACGGAGAAAAACAAAATAAGAAGAAAACACCATTAATTAGTTAGCTTAGATTATATTTACAATGTGTATTTCTTACGTGTTATTTGTTAGGCAAATCTTCAATAGGTGATATTTACTTATAAATACGTAAAGATGGCTGCTGCAATTAGTGCAAGAAGTGCATATACATTAACGTTAAATAAAACTAACTTTATGTTGCTGGCAATCTATAAGTGATTGCTTCCAATTAGTGGAAATATATAATTTATTGAAATATATAATGAAGTTTACGGCTTTTAGAAATCAATTTGTGAATACAAGTAAGAAGCAAAACTCACTCATCGGAGAAGCCGATCGAGCGACTCGTTCTTGTATCGAGAATCGATACTGGAACGAGTCGATGAAGTAGTAAGTTAATCTATTACTTTCTTTAACCTTTAGGGTTTAGGCCTAAACATGCCGGCCCCTTTCAGTATTACTGTAAGATAAATAAGAATATACTTAAAATATGTTAAAACTAGTAAAAAAGGTGTTGATTGATTCAAGGGTCTCAGAAAATTTACAATTAGTGCAGTGCTTTATATAATATGTACAGGGTTGCCAATATTCGAAGCGCCCATTTTATTTTTAAATAAATCAAAGAAACCACAATTTTTTGTCTGTTCGTTATGAATATCATTTAATTGGGTTCAAGTAGATTTGCTTACATTATTTCTTGAATATGATATTTCGTAAATGGTCGCCATTGGCCTCTACGACATATTGTGCCCGTTTTGCAGCATTTTCCATGGTTTTCTTCAACATTTCGATGGGAATGGCGGTTATTTCTTGACGGATGTTGGTTTTCAGCTCTTCTAGGGTCTTTGGCTTGTTGACGTAAACCTTTGATTTCAAATAACCCCACAAAAAGAAGTCTGGATTCGTTAAATCTGGTGATCTTGGCGGCCAATCGAAATCATCATTTTTTGACATCAAACGGCCAGGGAACAATTGCTTCAAAAAATCGATTGTAGTGCGGCTTGTGTGTGGTGGCACGCCGTCTTGTTGAAACCAGTAGTGCCTGATACGCTTTCGACGAACGATTGGCATGAAAAAATTGTTTATCATATCGCGATAACGCTCCTGATTGACAGTAACTCTGTGGCCATTATCATCTTCGAAAAAGAACGGCCCAATGAGCATTTTAGCACAAACGCTGCACCAAACAGTGACTTTTGCATCCTGAAGAGGTACCTCTTGAATCTCTTGTGGATTTTCAGTGGCATAAATACGGCAATTTTGTTTGTTTACCGTTCCGTTCAACTGAAAATGAGCTTCATCGCTCATTGAGTTGAGTTTTCACTATTGACTTGTTTTGTTGAATGTAAATTTCAACAATTTTAGAGCGTTTGCGTGGCGTGTACTGTTCCATAGTAAACTTTTGCTTGGAATGACGCTTCAAACGCGGTATGTCATTAGTCGATTTGGCATCACTGCGGAAAGTTACAGTGTTGCCAGATGGGCGCTTCGAATATTGACAACCCTGTATATAAGTGAGTATAACCAAAGGCGAAATGAAAAAGTGAGCATCAGAGTTTTCAAGCATTAAACTTGAAAAATGTGCTCGGTCACCTTCAGGGATGCCGTGGGGAGGAGCGAAGTCACCTGTTGCAGACATGGCAACGGTGATGGCTAGGGCAGGTGCGGAGCACCACTATTCGAGCGGCGGTGAGTTGGTCGTGTCCAACCTTGACCACGATTGCGATGCCCATCTTTAAATCTATCGTCGTCTCCTTCTCCAGATATCGAGTCCCCCTCAACGCTCAATTTGACCTGCGGCAAAAAAGGCCAGGCAAAACTCTCCCCGGCATCTGTCCTTCCTTCACGGGAAGACACAGACAAACTAGGCCTGGCTACGTGCAGAGGATCAGGCTTCAACTTTTTCATGCATTTATACGGTTCAAAATGCAGCCGGGTATGGTTTCCTTTTACCGTACCGTACCGTGTCGGTACATCCAAAAAAGACGTGAACTGCGAAATTTTACTTAAATACGAAACGACAGAGGCGGATGGAGTATTTTGCGATGTTGTGGAAGTGGAGCCTGTTAATATCCAGCTAAA